>CM028379.1:59418504-59455050 GCA_013146195.2 Codonopsis lanceolata | reverse complement strand
AAACTCGAACTACTTTTAAACTCATGTTTTACTTGTAGTCTACATTTGGTACCTTTAAAGTTTTCAGTTACTTTTCCTCATATACTATCTGCTTGTTGTACTAACATCATTCTTGCAGGAACATAAGTTACTTTTGGCTTTCTGCTTTCAAGTGAATGGTTTTAAGCAAATAGGAGGAGATTGTTGAATCTTGCATAATTAGATTTGCTTAAAAACATTCCACTTGATTGTCAGCCAAGAATTTAAATCATCTTTGGTCAGCCAAAAATTATTTTGTCAGCTATTCACTCTAGCTGACCTTAACGTATTTAGTGTCAGTTTACCTTTCCCTATTTGATCGATCATATATTTGTACTGACATTTTCCTACTTTGTGTTTTTGGTAGATATTCTGCTAAATAATATTTTCACAATATCTTTTGAGATCCTGCATCTGCCAAACACATTTTCAAATTCAAAATGTGTTCCTAACGGGTTACTCTTGAAGATTATCTATATATACCCACTGGAAGCATTCTTGAAGAATAGAGAAGAGAAAACATTCACAGAAGTCTGAAGCCTTATATTCTCAAGAAATTCTCTCTGTGCCTTAGTCTTCTTAAAACTTTAGCTAGATAATCTCCCTTGTATATTTCTTTCTAGTTATTGTTTAGGCAAACACTGAGCGATCCTTTTCATATCTTTTGAAGTCAGTCAATTTGTCTCACGATTTTGATTGTTCCTCAATCATTCTCCATAAACATTGGTCTTTGTTGTACACTGATCCATTAGAGATCAAATAGATTTTTAATAAAATTGGTGCACTTCAAAAATCCAAGTCTGACCAACTTGGTAGTGGACGTAGCAGTTTATCTGTGAACCACTTCAACTGATTTGTCAGCCACTACTTATACTCTTGCAAACTGACTCAACACTTAAGAAGGTTTTCAACTAATTAAGTGTCAGTCAGTTAACAACAATTGCTTGCTTAATTGTTCAGTTCATTTGTTCTTTAGTTTCTTCTCTATATTCAGTGATCATCTTTGAAATTTAACTTCCTTTGAAAACTGTTCTGTCAGCCAACTGACCAATTTTCTTCAGCTTAGGCATTTTTAAAGTGTCAGCCAGCTGACCAATTTTCAGCTGACTGACAAAACTTCTTTTTCACTGCCAATTTTAAAAGGTTTCAAAAATCACCCCTCAAAGTTTTTAAAAGGCTATTCACCCCCCCTCTAGCCTTATTTGTTGCCATATGGACTTACATTCACACTATAAAGAGTGCTACGTCCACCACCAAGGCAGTCAACGTTGGATTTAAAAGTGCACTATGTTTTCCACTAGATCTATTACAAAGAATATTCTCAAAGGATCATGTACAAAATCTTGACTTGTGTTTGGGGGTTAAGGAATTAAATATCTGTGTAAACAAGATATTTAATTTGTGCAGAAGAATAGGTTTGAATGAAAACAACAAGAAGTAAAGTAATAAATGTTGATGCAGAGCTTCTTGTTATTGTCGAGGACTTCTTGATCTGTTTAGGATCTCTTGAATGCACTGAGTATAAATACTTAGAGTTGTTGTAGATTTTCAGAGCATTTCATCAAGTGTGTGTCTTCAGTCTTTAATGGTGGCATTTATAGCTGGAGCATTGTGGAGATCCGTTGGAGAAGACGAAGACTTAACAACTCTATTAGGTTTAATGCATTAAATGCATGGAGCCGTCTTGAAGATTTCGCTTCAGATACAGATATCGAGGAAAGTGAAAGTGGTGCCTGAGATCTTTTTTGAGACTAGAAACCGGCAACTGATGTCGATGCGTGAGAGTTGTTACGCATGAGGTGACGTTTTCTTGCTTTTATCGCCTGGCTCATAAAGACTCCTCGCTTTGGAAAGCCGCTTCGGCTAGGTCTCGAGATGTCAAGGAATGTCTTAATTCAAACTGATAAGGGTAAACTTAAATTGACCCACTAATAATTGTTTGACCGACACGCCATGATTGACCGAAGTGGCATACAAGGTAGGTCCGCTGCTGATATGTAGTATGTCTTCCTGAAGGTGCTTTAAAGAGCTCTTCCGCTGAACCTGTGAAGTCCTATAAAACAAACTATTCTAGGCAAAGTTCTATACACAGTTGCCACGCTAATCGATACGCAGCCCAATTAGCCACTGATGTACAAAACTAATGTAATGTATGAGCATATATAAATCTAAATACAACGAGTATCAACATACGCCATGTCGGTCCGAGGCGCATTAAGGTTCCGCCCGGTGAAGACTGTTGGTGAAGGCTGCTGGTGAAGCCTTTGCCGAAGTCTTCTGTCGAAACCTGTGAAGTCTAAAAACTATTCTAAAGGCAAAGTTCTATACACAGTTGCCACACTAACTAGTACGCAACCCATTTAGCCACTAAGTATAAAACCTAATGTAATGAATGAACAAATGCAAATTAAGATACAGTGAGAAATAACAACTTACCTCCATTGTCCGAGTAAAGAGTGACAATGGTTGTTTTAAAATAGTTTTCCACCAAGGCTTTAAACTTGTGAAAGATGGTGGTGACCTCATATTTGAGTCTGAGCGGGTAAAGCCAAATGTAATGGGTATAGTGATCAACAAAGATCACATAGTATTTGAACCCATCAATAGAGGGAAAGTGGGAGGTGCAAGCATCAGTATAAATAGTTTGAAGAGGGAGAGTAGACACAATAGTATTTTGATGAAAATGAAGTTTATAAGTTTTATTAGAAAGACAATCATTACAATGAATATGATTGCGAGCGGTGTCTAATGCTAAACCTAGGCTAGAGAGTATCTGACTTTGGACGGGGTCAGACGGATGGCCAAGATGATGATGCCAATCTTGGTGAGAGACTTCGGAGCTAACATAAGCAGAGGGGCGAGGAGAGGGAGCTGTGGTCAGCCATTCATACACACCATCCTTAGACTATCCGGTCAGTAGTATTCTCCCTGTCAGTAGATCCTTCACATGAAAAGAAGATGGTAAGAACTCAATAGACATGTTATTGGATATACAAAATTGAGATATGAATATGAGATTGCGTTTCATGCTAGGAACAAACATGACATTTTGTAAAGTAAAGGTATGTGCAAGGGTGGGGAGGATAGAAGAACTAGTTTTGGAGATATGTAGGCATGTACCATCACCAATGACCATGTCATCCGTGCTCGGATGGTTGGAGTGAAGATGGAGGTTGCCAAGATCGTTGGTAACATGGCAAGAAGCTCCACTGTCGAGAAGCCAGCCCAGAGTCCCAGTGTCCACTGTGGTCGCAAGGTGTGTCCGTGGGTGCCTTGCGTAGTTACTAGCCGAGGTAAAGTTAGCGGGCAGAGATGTGGTGGCCACCAATTGAAAGTTGGAGCAGTGAGCAACCGTGTGGGCCTGTTGGCGACAGCCCTGACACTTACCAAGATAAGGTCGTAGTTGGCGGGGTGGGTGCAAAAGCCAAAGATTGCTGGGAGGGTTGCCGAAGTTGAGTGGAAGCTACCCAAGCTTGCTAGGAGTGCCGAGCGTACGAGTTGTGGTTCCTCAAGATAGCAACACTGGCAGCGACAGGATGCGAGAAGGACGCGAGCTGTGACTGCTTCAGAAGTAGTTCTCGATTGATGAGTTTTTCATGGAGTTCATCAAATGATATGGGAGTGTCCCGACCTTCCACCACATCCACGATGTGGCGGTAGTCATCATCCAAACCACCAAGGATGGTCTCAATAAGATCCTTGTGGTCAAGCGGTTTGCCCAGAGCCGCGAGTTCATCTGCCCGAATTTTTATAGACTACATGTAGTCTGGGACCAACTGAATGCCCTTGGATGCCCACTTGAGGTAGTCTTTAATCTGCTTGATGTGGCCGCGAATCAGCCGAGCATAGGTGTGAGCCAGAGTTTCCCATGCTTCTCTAGTAGTGGCGGCCTACTGGATCATAGGAGCTAGGGGAGTAGAGAGGAAACCAATAAGGGCGCCGAACAAGAGTTTGTCTTGCCGAATCCAGGGTTTGTAGTGTGGGTTTGGGACAGGAACGTCCTTGAATGATTGATCATCCTTGACTAGGATGGTGGAAGGCGGGCATGGGTGTGAGCTGTCTACAAACTTATAGAGGTCATAACAAATGAGGGTGGCCTCAACTTAGAGTTTACAAGCTATGTAGTTTGTGGAGGTGAGTTTGGTGATATTGTAGTGAGAGACGTTAATGAGGTCGAAGGTTTGTGTAGGGTCAAGGAGGTTTCTAATGGTGAGGGAGTAATTTCTGTTAGCCATGACGAAGGGTGGTAGGGGCGACGGCTAGAAGAAGAAGATGAAGGTTTTAGGAGCAAAGCTGTGATACCATGTAGAAACTAATAAAGTTTAGGAATAACTGTGTGACATTTCCATTGATTGAATCACCTATTTATAGGGAGAGTTACAATTAGGGTTACACTTGGAATATGATACAAGAAACTTATACAAGGAAGGTAACATAAAAAAGGAAAGAACTATACAAGGGAATTAATTACCACTAATTACTAATTAAAAATAAACAATAATAATAATTAGTATATTATTCTCTAATATTTTATAGGCAAAACACAAAAATGGGACACCCAACTTTACCCTTTTTTGCAATTCGGCCACCGAAAGTTTGAAATGTCTATTTTGGTCATCCAACTTTTGTTATGATGCAAGCAAGCCCATTTTCTAATTAACGGGCATTAGCCCAGGACGTTAAATTTGAGTGAAATCCCTTTTTTGCCCTTATATTTGGACAATTATAACATTGAATTATCAAAGTCAAAGTCAAATCTCAAAGAAAAACAAAAGTAAATTTATAAAGGGTCCAACTGTAAATAATAAAGTTACAAATCTCGATAAACAATGTTTATCTTCATCTTCTGGGTTACAGATTTGTTCATATAAATCAACTCTCTTTGGTGTCTGAAAGATGTGAAAAGAGAGGTATCAGTCGAGTCACTACTAGAAAAGGCTCCTTCAGCCACAGAATTTTCAGCGACGGTAATATGCCGTCAGTACATAGCGACGAAAATTGATCATCAACTACGGAATTGACGTAATAATGCCATCAGCGACAACATTTATTTGTGACGGAATTTCCATCGCTAAAGGTGACCTCCAGCGGCGAAATACTCCGTCGCTAAGTGTTTTCAGGATTTAATTAAAATTTAATTTCAGCGACGGAGTATTCCGTCGCTAAAGATGACCTTTAGCGACAGAAACCCCGTCGCTGAAATTAAATTTTAATTAAATCTTAAAAACATTTAGCGACAGAAACACCCCGATTTCAGCAAGCACCACCATAAAATAGTCTAATCTTATTCTGAATTATTTTTCTCTAAATGGTTTGAGTATCTTTTTAACTCAATATGTGCATGTGTAGCTAGAATAAGTGGCGGCCGCCTCGGATATGGTGTTTTTACAAATGAAGAGACGATGGAGAGTAAAGGACAATGGAGTTGGAAAAGAGCGACAAAAATTGACTTGATATGGATTAAATCAATAAAGACATTATTTTTCAAAATAAAGTTTTAAGATGTCGTTTGGTAGCAAGGATTAACACCAGATATGATTAATAATCCGAGTTGCGTGATGTTTGGTACGAAATAGGTGAGTGGGACTAATTACACGAGTTATCCGGATAAAGTCATTATCTCTCACTATTAATATCAAGGGAGATGGTGGTATTATTAGCGCCCTCACTAAAAAAAATTAGGATTAACATTTGTAATCTCAAAACTATCCCCGATATACAAGTGAAGATTAATAGCGAGAGCATTAATAATAGTGAGATTAATAATACTTTTTATCATTATCCGTCTATCAAACAAGCCCTAAAAGTATGTACAATGGGGGAGCAAATGTTGCTCCCCCAAGCTACTCAAATCATTAAAAATAAATAAAAAAAATTTCTTTAAGCTGCTCTAAGCTATCCAACAATAAAACACCTTATAGCGGGGTGACATAAATCTCAATAACTTTACATCTTCACTATTTTTATCTCAATTATTTAGATAAAAATATAGAAAATTGAGTTGGTATCCAAATTCAACAAATCAAGTCTCTATTTATAGATAAAAATGTGTAGATATTTTTTAAAAAATTGAAAAAAAATAATTTTTGAGATGAAAAATAGGCCAAAAATGGGATAAAAAGGAAAATTTTATCCAACCAGTTATAATCCGCCATGTGGAAAAGTGGCTGGAAGGAAGATGTTTACTATTCTTGAATGAGTAATGCTAGAGTCACTCAATGAACACTCAAATTTGTGTACCAAATGATGTGGTTTCCAATGTGTCATCTTATTTGACATTTTATGGGCTCTACTATAAGTTAAAAAGTTATGTTAACAATATAACACATAAGATACCATATCATTTGATACCCAAAATTAAATAATATTAGAATGACCCTAACATTACTATTCTTAAATTGGGTAGCCTCCAAAGCTACCCCTACATTCTTTTCCTAATTTTCCTATCGATAGCTCTTCCTAATTTATAGAAGAATTTCTTCCATGCTCCCAATTGATCCCCATTGTACGTGGTCTAATTTTGTCCACTTCATAGATGGAAAAGTGGATCCCAAAATTGAGAAAAAAGACACACGTCCCATCTTCATTCAATGTGACGGAATTATTGTTTGAATATATTAAATATTGAAATAGTAGGTGATTTCATTTAATATCCATTAATAAGTGACTTCAATTTGGAAAAATTAAAAAGAAGAAATTGGAAAGGGTCAACTGAGGTAGTTGTTGTAATCATGCGCCATCAATTTGGAAAAGGAAAAGAACAAGAAGGTGGCATCAAATTGTTGTCGATTGATACTCCATCCGTTCCTAAATAATCGTCCTAGTTGATCTGACGAACAGTTTAAGAAAAAACAATTGATTTGATTATTTATATTGGTTTAATATGTAGTTTTCTTTAATGTTCATATGTATATGACTCATAATTAAAATAAAGTAAAAAAATAAGGGTAAAATAATAAAAGTGATGTTTTAAAATGGTAAGTTTCAAAGTGGATAATTATTTTGGGACGAACGAAAAGGAAAGGAGAACGATAATTTAAGGACAGAGGGAGTAAATGATTTTGGGTTAGCGGTTTTGCTTTTTGGTGGAAATGATTACTTTTTTGAATGCTTGAGAATAATAATAGTATTAATGTTATAAAAAAAAGTATAGCAATAGTAATAGCAATAATAAAAATAATATTATACAATTCTTATCATCATTGTCATGAATGAAAAGAAAAATAAATTTTCGTTCAAATGAAAGCTTTTTAACATATATATATTAGTAGACTTCTTAAATTTTGAACTTTATGATATTAAAATATTTATTTTGAGACTTTTAAAATCATTATTCATATTCTAACAATTTAAAATATTTCTTTTCTATTTTTATTGGTAATAAAAGTTTTATCTAAAGACTTTTAAAGAAAACATTTCTTTCTAAGCAAGTGATATACATCTTTTCTATTGGTAATAATAATATTTTTACAAGTAACATTAATTTTTAACAAATGTGAGATACATTCTTCTATAGTAACTAGTTAGGTACACGTGCCTTGCACGTGTTCTTAATGATTTTTGCAAAATGTTTTATCTTCATTTTTTTGTTTAATTTTAATTATTATTTTTATATAGGAAAAATCTATATATATATTTTTTAAATGGTCCCTTATGAACTTTTAATATATATTTTTCACGAGAAATATATATATATATATATATATATATATATATATATATATATATATATATATATATATATATTATTTGTGTGTGTGTGTGTGTAAATATATACATACATACATACATATATGTGTGTGTATATTTCTCCTATAAATTAAATTAATCATAAAAAAATCAAAGTATGATTTGATAGAAGCTTTGATGGGATATTTGTTTTTTTTGGCATAATTTTTATGGGGCCAAAATATGATTCGCTACCGGATGTATTTACTTAAATCTTACGTTACACCCTAAACTGTAAATTATGTGTCTTACTTTCATACACAATTTTGCTATTCACCCCACTTTGCCCCCTCACGTCCATGAGAGTTAATAATATTAATGGAAAATGACACTTTGTATATGACATGGGGATTATTTTGGTCTTTTTCCTTGGGTGGAAAGTTGGATTTAGTTATAATTCTATCATTTAGTTAATCATTTGATATTTAAGATATATTTGTAATAAAAATTAATGAATAATTGTTTCAATAATCAGAAAAATAGTTAAAAAATTCTTATAATTAACTTTAAAGTTAAGAAAATATCCCAAAAATAAAAATAAAATTTCATTTAAGGGAAAATTAGACCATTAGTCTCTAAACTTTAAGAAAGTCCATTAGAGACTGTACAACGCAAATGCACGCCACACACCAAAGAATGTAAATTTTGGACGCCAATAGTTCCTAACCCTAAATCCGTTAGTTGAAGTGTCATAAATCAGAAAAATATGGGTTGTTTGTAATATCATAGAAACCAGGGGGTCATATGAAAATTGCAAACAATTGCAATTCAATATTGGAAGAAGAATATGTCACCAACAAACAAACTAAACCCTCTTTAAAGGTTAAAAAAAGATGCATAATTAGTGATAATTAAAGGTTTAAAAGAAATGTACACCAAAATAATTCAAAATTTGTTAATATATATATATATATATATATATATATATAGTCAAAGGTAGACACTTGGACACTTGGGGTATCTTAGAGATTTGATTTAGAATTAATGTTAAATCTGAAATTAACTTATTTATTTTTTGGACCTTATTCAATGGTGAGTGATTTATTAAATTTATGGTTATTTTGGTAATTATTTATAGAATTGATTAGCAAATAATAAATTATTTATTTGACCTAATTCAGTGGAAAGGGATTTATTAAGCATTTATTTTGTACAAATATTATTTTTTATCATGATAAATTTACTTGTTTGTCATGAAATAAATGATGAATGGTTCATTAGATGAAAGATTAATTTTGGCTATACATTAATTTCTAAGAGACAACTCACATTTTTATAGTAAAGAAGATAAATTTACTTGTTTGTCCTTAAATAAATGGTGGATGATTTATTTGATGAAATGTTAATTTTGTCCATACATTAATTTATAAGAGACAACTCACATTTTTATAGTAAAGAAGATACATTTACTTGTTTGTCCTTAAATAAATGATGGATGATTTATTAGATGAAAGGATAATTTTATCCATACATTAATTTCTAAAAGACAACTCACACTTTTATAGTAAAGAAGATAAATAGATAGAGATAACATTTACCTATTTGACATTGTTCAATGGTGAGTTATTTATTAAATTTAGGGTTCTTTTTTGTAAATATTCGTGTAATTGATTAGCTCATAACAAATTTACTTATTTGACCTTATTCAATGGTGATTGATTTATTAAATTTAGGGTTATTTTCTTACAAACATTATCATTTATTATGATAAATTTACTTATTTTTCCTTAAATAAATGGTGGATGATTTATTAGATGAAAGGTTAATTTTGTCCATACATTAATTTTTGAGAGACAACTTATAATTTTATAGTAGAAATAGACAGATAGAAAGAGATATAATTTACTAATTTGACATTATCATTTATTATGATAATTTTTTAGTTATTATTCATGGAATTGATTAGCAAATAATAAATTATTTATTTGACCTTATTTAATGGGGGAGTTATATACTAAACATAACTTTTGTACAAATATTATTTTTTATCATGCTAAATTTACTTGTTTGTCCTTAAATAAGTGGTTGAGGGTTTATTAGATGAAAGGTTAATTTTGTTCATACATTAATTTATAAGAGACTATTCACATTTTTATATTAAAGAAGATAAATTTACTTGCTTGTCCTTAAATTAATTGGTGGATGATTTCTTAGATTAAAAGTTAATTTTATCCATACATTAATTTCTAAGAGACAACTCACACTTTTATATTAAAGAAGATAGATAGTTAGAGATAACATTTACCTATTTGACATTATTCAATGATGAGTGATTTATTAAATTTAGGGGTTTTTATGTAATTATTCATGTAATTGATTAGTTCATAACACATTTACTTATTTGACTTTATTCAATGGTGAGTGATTTATTAAATTTAGGGTTATTTTTTTACAAACATTATCATTTATTATGATAAATTTACTTGTTTGTCCTTAAATAAATGGTTGATGATTTATTAGATGAAAGATTAATTTTATCCATACATTAAATTCTAAGAGACAACTCACAATTTTATAGTAGAAATAGATAGATAGATAGAGATATAATTTACTAATTTGACATTATCATTTATTATGATAATTTTTTAGTTATTATTCATGGAATTGATTAGCAAATAATAAATTATTTATTTGACCTTATTCAATAGGGAGTGATTTATTAAACATTACTTTTGTAAAAATATTATTTTTTATCATGATAAATTTACTTGTTTGTCTTTAAATAAATGGTGGATGATTTATTTGATGAAATGTTAATTTTGTCCATACATTAATTTCTAAGAGACAACTCACAATTTTATAGTAGAATTAGATAGATAGATAGATAGAGATATAATTTACTAATTTGACATTATCATTTATTATGATATATTTTTAGTTATTATTCATGAAATTGATTAGCAAATAATAAATTATTTATTTGACCTATGTGGGTGCCCCGGGATGAGATCCCCCCGGATCGCGTGCTCCCTTTTTTAGGGGAACCCGCGGCTCGGGGTGGACATCACTCTTTTCATTCTGTCCTCCCTTATTTAGGGGAAGTCGAAATTAAAAGTGCGAAAATAGTGTTGTCAAAAAGTGCATTGAATTCGCCTCGGTCACTTGAGTGTGCTTAAGTCCATTGTGAGTGTTTTGGATTTTTTTTTCCTATCTCACCCTCCCTTGTGTTTAGGTGAAAACAAAATATAGAAAACGCATCACCCTTTTCATTCTCATCTTCTTTTGTTTAGAGGAAAACATAAAATTGCAAAAAAATGATGTTGCGAAGGCGCGTGGGAACAGGCCCTGACTCACTCTTGACTTGGGTTCATTCTGGGTCACTATGAGTGCTTTGAGTTTTCCGTGTCTCATCCTCCATTGTTTAGGGGAAAACAAGATATAGAAGGTGCATCACCCTTTTCATTCTTATCTTCCCTTGTTTAAAGGAAAACGGAAAAGTGTAAAAAAATGATGTTGCGGACCTCACTGTGATCCAAAATGTTATAAAAGAGTCGTCATCTTTATTTTAAGGAGAAATAAAGAAAAACAAAAAATAACCAGAGTTTGTAAAAAGAGGTTCGGAGGCTAAGTTACGAGATGAGAAGGTGTTAGGTACCCAACTCGCCCTTTCGGTCTCAAAAATAGTTTTTGGCTAAAATATGCTTTTTATTATATTTATTTAGCAAATGAAATAAAACATTTAAAAAGATATATATATATATATATATATATATATATATATATATATATATATATATATATATATATATATATCTACATTATTACAAACTTGCAGTCGCTTCCTTCCAGTAATTACAAATACACTTATAAATATTTGACCATAATAATGACTCTTTTTAGTGCTATTTTCTATGGAAATTCGGACACTATAACTGCTTATATTTTTTACATCGGACCGGCTGAAAATAGCACTTTTTTTTTATTTTATAAAAACCTCTTAAAGGCTTACCTTTAAGAGCGTAGGTTGTGTTCGCTCTGTCCTTCCGGGAGAGGGAGTCTTTTTTGTTGTGAAGATTCGGGCAGGGTAACTATTTTCGAAAGCTGTTTTCTAGCAACGTGAAACGGGCGGAGTAACTGCTTGTTTTTTTGCTGTTGTATGCTTGCTTCTGGCGGAAATTGGGCAGACAACTGCTTGTTTCTGACGGATTTGGCCTCTGGATTCGGCAGAGCAACTGCTCTTTTTAGGATTTTTGGACCGGGAAATAGTGTGGAATCCTAGCTGGAAGGTTAAGGTTCACTTTGACCGGTTAGTTTTAAGTTGGAGAAGATTTGAAAGAGCTTCGAGGCTTTTGGAGGAATGGTACTCTCTCTTTCTCACGATCGCTCACTACGTAAACTAAAAGCGGTGTGTGAACTGTGTGCGATGAGTTTTTCGTGAATTAATTCACTGAAGCCGGGCATTGTTATTTATAGCTGGGAGGAGGGATCCCTCCGTCATTTAGGATTTTCTTTTTGTGCTTCATCGACTTGTACCGCGTGCTTGAAAGAGTGTACCGGATGCAAAATGCTACAGTGCCCAAAGCACTATTGGGCGCCACCCATATGGGTTCTGGGCGCCTCACCTGGTTTGCATGTGGGTGGCGCCTGGGCCTCTTTTTGGGGGTCCTTTTTTACACTTTGACCCCTGCATTTCACTGTTTTACGCATCCTTCTTTTCTTTTTGCATTTTTAAACCTTGTAACTTGACATTTGTTAAGTTTTAACAGGTCTTGATATTACATCTCATGTCACATACCAGGGGTACGAAATTAGGGTGTCTACAGAGCCCCTCAACGAGGGAGTTTACGGGTAACGCAAGGTTTACCGAGTAAACGAACATCGTTGATAAGAAATATACTCCCAAATTTCGTGGAAATTATAATGGGGAGTAATGCAACAGGTAGTAGTTATAATGCAGCAATTTATAATGCATGTCAAATCTCACATATCTTAGACATATTTAGTCGGTTGTAACAAGTTATCGTAGTTTTTAAGTAGATATGCAATTTAAGTACTTTGATGATCGGACATACCGAAATAGGCTGCCTACATATCCCTTAATAAAAGGAATCAGACCAAACGTAGTTCGGCCCGATGTAAACAAACAACAGTTATACCTCATGAAACATCGTATCCTTAGGGAGAGGCACCCTTCGTCGAATACGGTAATCTTTTCCCTAAGTGACCCGGGGTATGCACCCCTTGCGGAAAAGATTCAACAAACCAGAAGGAATACATCATAAGACATTGCATCCTCAGGGATGGGCACCCTTCGTCGAATGCAATGGTGAGACCAATCTTTTCCCTAAGTGACCCAGGGTATGCACCCCTTGCGGAAAAGATCCAACAACCAGGTGGAACACATTATAAGACATTGCATCCTCAGGGATAGGCACCCTTCGTCGAATGCAATGGTGGGACCAACCTTTTCCCTAAGTGACCCGGGGTATGCACCCCTTGCGGAAAAGATCCAACAAACATCAGATGAGATGCATGCATGTAAAATATGAATACTTTACTGTTTCTTACCTTTTCTTGCTTTCTGTTCTGTTCTTCTTTCATTTTGCTGCTTGTTGTTTTTACTTTCTTTGTTGCTTTTGCTGCTTTTGCCACTCTTTTGACTCTTGCTTTCTTTGTTGACTCTTTGGTTTCTTTGGTTTCTTTGCTGACTCTTGCTGGATATTTTCTTTTGCTGGTGATTTTTCTTTCTTGCATTCTCCTTTGTTGTTGCACTTTTCCTTTCTGCTGCATTTTCTTTCCTTGCTGCACTTTTTTCTTTTCTTGCATTTTTTCTCTTACATTTTTTTTTTCTTGCTGCACTTTTTTCTTTCCGGCATTTTTTCTTTGTTTTTCTTTGCATTTCTCTTCCTAGGGATTTTACTATTGCCGCTGCTTTTTCTTCTGCTGCTGTTGTTTTTCTGACTTTCTCGTGGCTAACCCGCTGGGGATATAAGCTTTCTTTTGATTTATGATGGATGGCCGTCACCTTTTTGTTAACAAAGCTAACTTTGTTAACTTTCCGTTAAGCCAGAAATTAACCCAGCCTTTCCCAATCCTACCAGCATATACCAAAACCCAACTCCCCCTCCCACCAAAATGGAGGCTGACATGGAAAATTTGAAAAGTATGATGCTCAAAGTTCTGAACAAAGTAGAATTTTCTACGCGAGCACTAGCATTGCAACCTTCAGCAATACTACCTTCAAAATTCAAAATGCCCCGACATAGACAAATTCGATGGGACTAGATGCCCTATATCTCACTTAAAATCTTACTCTACCGGCATGTAGTCAAGAGGAGCTAGCTTTGAAGCTATGGCTTCCAATTTCCATCTTACTTTAATAGGGGCTGCCAAACAATGGTTAATGCTAGCAGACAATAGCACCATGGGTACTTGGGACCAAATAGCTGAAGGGTTCCTAGAAAGGTATAAGGACAAAACTACCTCCGAGAACAAAAGAGATCTTGAGACCGAAAGGGCGAGTTGGGTGCCTAGCACCTTCCCAACTCGTAACTTAGCCTCCGGACCCGTTTTTATTATCTCTGGTTTTCTTTTTTGGTTTTGCTTTATTTCTTCCTCAAAATAAAGATGGCGACTCTAAAACATTTTGGATCCAGTGGGGCCTCGCAACATCTTTCCTTACACTTTTCTGTTTTCCCCTAAAAAAGGGAGAATGAGAATGGAAATGTGATGTATTCCTATGTCCTGGTATCCCCTAAAAAAGGGATAACTTGGCGTAGAAAACCCAAAGCACTCATAGTGATCCGAAATAGGCCATAAGGCTATTTTCATAAAATCCATAGTGGGGGTGCCGCAACACTCCTTTCTTGCACTTTCCTGCTTTCCCCTAAAAAAGGGAGAATGGGAATAGAAGGGTGATGCATTTCTATATTCTGGTATCCCCTAGAAAAGGGATAACTTGACATAGAAAACTCAAATCTCCTATATTGGATCAAAAATCCACTAAAGGCAACCGAGACGCATTCAAACGCGCTATTCTGACAGCACTCCTCTCGCACTTTTAATTTCGTCTTCCCCTAAACAAGGGAGGGTGGAATGAGAGCAGTGGATGTCCCGCATCCGCGTGCGCACTCCTATCCAAGGCGCGGGCGCGGCGCATTTTCCCGAGACCCACCCAGCGGTGGCGACTCTGCTGGAGAGATCGTTTTTATTTTAAATAAAAATGGAAGGCTAGACTCAGTAACCAAAACAATTTTTTCTTTTGTTTCTGGCTAAAGTATGCTTGTTATATTAATTTAAGCACTTGAATATTGCGTTCCTTTAACATCAGTGTCTATATTTGTGGATATGATCCTCCATCTTGCAGTAGTTTCATTCCAATCACTGTTACGGATATACTTAAAAATATTTGTATTTAAAAAAAAATTGCAAGAAAAAAAAGTATATGCAATATTTTATGTGCAATAATTTCCGGGCAGCACAACAAAAAGGCCGGGGCTTTATTTTTAATATCACTTCATTTTCGGCCCTATATATTATTTTATTCTGCTTTATTTTCATTCCGCAAGATATACATATACGCATTCATTCCGCCATTTTATTTTGGGGATTATGCTCAATTTTTAATTAATAGGAATAGATAGATTCCCCACTTTTCTTTCTATTTCTTGATGACATGCTTGCTTGCTCGCGCTCAAACTAAAAAGCCGAGAAAATCCATAAATAACAGCAAGACATGTCATATCTGTTGTATTTTCTCTTTCTATATCTGAAAAAAAAAAAAAGATTTTTAATGCTTTCTAGATGCCGGACACACGTGCACATGCATATAAATATATTCCGAACTGCTACCCTACACCATGGCCAGCCTACCCCCTGCATAAGCCAACGTTAGATTGCATATAGATTCTCATGACACTTCAAAGACTGACCAGTTTTTACATTTTGAATCATTGATCAGCTCCTTTGTAAAAAAAAAAGATGAAAAACTGAGATCGAGAAAATAATGCGCAAGTCAACAAAAAGATGATACAAAAAAAATGCGCAAGTCAAAAAAAAAAATACACTGGAGCTTATTTATTATTTTCTAATGCTCGACCTAGACCATTTCGAATGGTGGATCCCGAAAAGAGTATAGGCACTTCACCGAGATCATCGATCTCTGGAGTCGAAAGCGTGTGGAATACGTTGGTCCTATACTCTGGAGAAAGAATCCACTGTTCCAGGTAAGTCCTGAGACTGTCAATATTAAGCAGGTGCTTATCCGGTCAATTTGTAGGGAAAATAATAAATAATAAAATATACTAATAAAGGCACGCTGTACCCCAAACCCAGAAAGCCTTCAGCAGTCTTCTGATGCATCCAAACCCATTTTCTTCAGAAACCTGGCCTGAATTTGGAAAGCGGTAACAAGATCGCCTGTTGATACGGGAAACAAGTGCGTAAATCGATCGAGATCGATCGATAAGGGCGAAAGCTCGAGAGGGTACAGATCCGTGCGGCTTGGCGTGAAAGTGGCAACCGCTATGGGTACAGATACAAGGGCTCTAGGGTATGCTCCGACTCCGGCAATGCAACAATGGCTAGACCAAAAGTTGGGTGCAACGGCCGACCGTATAATGAACTAGATAGCTAATCTGGTGCAAAATTTAAAATCCGGTGGTGAGGCAATCTCTTCCCTTGCAGTCCTTCAAGAAGCATCAACATTCAATGCTCCTCCAAACCCAATTTTCCAGCCAAATACTAACCCACCAAATACTGCCATTACCCCAAATCCTTATCCTGTCCAAAATCCATATCCAACACAAAATCCCCATCCAGCCCAAAATCCTTATCCTGCCCAAAATCCATATCCAACCCAAGATTCTTATTCTGCCCAAAATCCTTATCCCACCCAAAATCCTTACCAAATACCGCAGCCATAAAATAAACAAGTTATAACAGGAGCTAGCAATGATAGAAGCGACTGGGAATCAGGGAAATAAGCTCTTAAGTATGCACCTTCTCTTGAGTTTGAGGCCTGGCTAAAAAAAGCAGTGGACGCTCATACGGAAAGGATAACAAATCAAGTGGTGGGTGATCTTTTAAAAGAATTCTCATAGGCTCTGGCTGCTCTCTCCCAAAAAATCAAAATCTCGAAATATTTTCCTAATACTTCCCACCTCCCTGAAGTAAACCATCCTGATACCTCAGAAAATATTTTTTTCCAAACCTTTGGAAAGCAACCAAGTGCCAGCCATCAACCAAATAATAATCCCATTGCCCAAGAAGGTATGGTTTCAAATACCCATAATCCTAGTCTATATCCTCCAGAAATCAACCCCGATCTCCCTCACCTATGTGTCTGCCATTACAACCAAAAGAATTATCTCCTTTTTGATCCCTCAAGTACTTATTCTCAACAGTCAACCCCCGAGATTCCAAAAGAAGTAACTTGTGTACTAGAAAAAGAATCCTTCTTGGGCCAAGGTCCAGGCAACCCAATCCCACTGCAATATTATCCAAGAGAAAAAACTCCACCCAGTTGCTTGAACAAATCCCAATCTGACAATTTACCTAAGCCAAGAGGAAAGAAAGGGGTAATTCCAAGGCACTATGATGATCTGTCTGCCCCAAGATTTGAAATGCTCCAAACACTGTGGGCCCATGGGATATTGAAGCCCCTTGATAATTACCGACCACCCAAATTGTTACCCGTTACCTGTTACCTGGAATCATGCCCAGTATTGTGAATATCATCGATGCAGTGGTCTTCTTACTAACAAGTGCTATACATTCAGAGATGCAATTCAGGATCTCATTGATAACGAGGTAATTACAGTGGCAGGCACAATTTTTTTTTGAAACAGATCAAGCCAAGGAGGTCTAAAAGGGGGAAGTTAGTCTAATTAGCCATGAATAAAGGTGCTGTAAAATATGCTGATCAATAAAGGAGTTTCTAAATAAATGTTTGGAGGACACAGCTTTCTGGGTATGATAGACGGAGGCACTTATTATAAAGAGCTCCCTGCTGAGTTCGAGCTTATTGGTAATAAGCCTCTGCAGAACTGGTATACTACGACCGGCCCGCTGTTGACTCCTGCAGACATGGTGGACCGCTTTGGATATATTATTCCCCTTCCTTCCCCTAGCTTTACGGATTGGTCATCTACCGATCCGCTCCTTAAAGTTGAGGATCTCAAATCCCAGGTCCTCAATAATGTAATAAACCCTGTACTGTTTGCTATTAATGATAATCTGAATGTCTTTGCTTATTCCTTAGTTGCACCTACCTTAAAAGATGCATTAAATAATCATAATAATGAGTCATTTGATGAAATGAACCCAAAAAATAAAAATTATTTGCTTGAGCTTGTAAAGTCAGTTGAGCAGCATGAACAACATCATTCATCAGCAATAGCTGAAGACTTGTCCATCATCAATCTGGGGCTGAAAATCAAATCAAAGAAATTAAAGTCGGCAACTACCTGCAAGGCTCTGAAAGGGTAGTGCTCATTGACCTCCTCAACGAGTTCGTTGACATATTTGCCTAGTCCTATGAAGATATGCCAGGGCTAGATCCAGCCATAGTCGAACACCGGATCCCCATATATCCGGATGCTCGGCCAATCAAGCAAAAGCTCCGCCGAATCAAACCAGAATGGTCACTACAGGTCAAAGAAGAAATTATGAAGCAGCTTCATGTCAACTTTATTTGGGTAGTTGAATACCCGATCTGGGTGTCCAACATAGTGACTGTTCCCAAGCCTAACGGGAAGGTCCGGACTTACGTAGACTTTCGCGACCTCAACAAGGCATCGCCCAAAGATGACTTCTAGCTACCCAATATTGATATTGTGGTAGACGCCGTTGCTACTCATAAAATCAGATCCTTCGTCGACGGCATGCTGGGCTACAATCAAATTAAAATGGCAGCAGAGGACCAAGAGAAGACCTCATTCACCACTCCTTGGGGGACCTATTTGGACTAAAAAATGTTGGGGCTACTTATCAAAGGGCTGCCACCACCCTCTTCCACGACATGATCGATAAGGAAATGGAGGTCTACGTCAACGACATGATCGTGCATTCGAACGACGCCAACGGTGCTCATATCAAAGACCTTCGAAAATTCTTCGAAAGGTTAAGAAAGCACCAGATGAAACTTAACCTCATCAAATGCACATTTGGGGTCACTAAAGGCAAAGTCCTGGGATTCTTAGTAACCGAGCAAGGCATCGAGATCAAGCCAGCAAAAATCAAAGCCATTATAGAGATGCCACAGCCAAAATCTCCAACAGAAGTCAAAGACTTCCTAGGTCGACTACAATATATTAGTCGCTTCATCAGACAGCTGACAACCACATGTGGACCCCTCTTCAAACTCCTAAAGAAAAATACTGACCAAGTCTGGGACGAGAAATGCCAGCTAGCCTTCGTAAAAATAAAAGCCTACCTTACCAATCCCCCTGTGCTAGCTCCACCCCATACACATAAACCACTCCTCATATACCTAACCATCACAGACACGTCAGTAGGGGCTATGCTAGCCCAAGAAAAGAAAGATTCATACATCGAAAATGCCATATACTTCATAAGTAGGAAGATGCAAGGAAGCGAGCTTAATTATTCGGCATTGGAAAAAAGTTGCACCGGCCTAGTCTGGACAACTCAAAGGCTCAAAACTTATCTGCAAGGACGATCCATCAAGCTCATATCTAGGATGGACCATATAAAGTACATCTTCGGCAAGCCATCACTTTCCAGCCGACTGGCTAAGTGATCCTTTCTTCTCAACGAGTTTGACATAAAATATGTCACGCTCAAATCTATCAAAGGCAGCGTAATTGCAGACCTCTTAGTCGATCTACCTCTAAAAATCGAAGATGCAACTGAGCCTAACTTCCCAGACAAAGGTGTCTTGGAAATCACTGACCACAACACCAGCTGGCAGATGTTCTTTCACGGAGCCAAAAATAAAAGAGGCTTTGGCATAGGAATCTTCCTCATCGATCCGGTAGATTCTCACACTCCACTGGCCATAAGATTGGAGTTTGAGTGCTCAAACAACACAGATGAGTACGAAGCTTGTATTGCCAGCCTAGAAGAGGCTCTCCAAAGGAAAGCCAAGAATCTCGAACTCTATGGAGACTCTACTCTGATCATAAACCAAGTCGAAGGAAAATGGAAGACCCAAGATCCTCGGTTGTAGCTCTATCATGCCAAATTAACAGCACTTGCCGCTCGGTTTGATTCTATCTCATTTCACTACTTGCCGCGGGATAGAAATCAATTTGCCGATGCACTAGCCACTCTAGCATCATTAGTCCAAATGCCGGCAGAAACCCAAGTCCAACCCTTTGTAGTCAGGAAGAAGGTCACGCCGGCATACTGCTTCAAAATTAATGCAACCCCTGAAGTAGATCACGAGCCCTGATATACTGATATCCTAAATCTGCTTCAGAAAGGAATCTACCCCCTGGCCTAGACAAAAGAGGGAAAGTCTCCTTACGAAGGTGGGCATCGAAATTTGTATTCAGCGGGGTACTATTGGAGCACACTTGAAACTGATTGCATTCGGTGGGTACGACATTGTGACAAATGCCAATGTTTTGCAAATCTGCAGCACGTGCCCCCGCACATCCTATACAACTCCACAGCCCACTGGCCCTTCTCAACATGGGGAATCGACGTTATAGGCCAAATTCACCCAAAGGGATCTAATGGCCACGAATATGTCCTAGTAGCTATGGACTACTTTACAAAGTAGGTGGAAGCCTCTTCCTACAAAATCCTGAACGCTCGCAAGGTGTCCGAATTCATCTGGGCCAATATTATATATCACTACGGAGTGCCTTTCGAGATAATCTCCAACAACGACACACATTTTGAAGGGGACGTGAATCGTCTACTTGACGAGTTCAAAATCCAAAGACATAAATCCTCCCCCTACCGGCTGCAAGCCAACGGTGATGTTGAAACAACCAACAAGACACTGGAAAACATTATCAGGAAAAATGGCTGACACAGGAAGAGACTGGCCAGAAAAATTGACGCTTGTGACGACTCGACCCGAATCCCAATACGAGACCCCGAGGTCGTGCCGTCAAAAACACACAAGATAACAAATAACGGATAAGGCCATAACGGTGGTACGCCAAAAACTTTAACACATGCGGAAGCGTAATATAACTAAACAGTGGTGCCTGAGCTAACAAGCTCAAACTAACACAACCTTAGAGATAATGAATCTCTTGGTCCAAAAATAAAATCATGTGACGCAACAATAGGCACATATAACAATTTATAGCAATTATATACCAAGTCATCGGCGACGTTACGGCCGGAACCCAACATTAAACTAAGTCTACAACTCTAGTCTAACATGCTTAAGGGCTAAAAACATGCCGGATAACAAACATAATGAACAAACCAATACATGGTTAAAACAACTAAAGCATGATCATCATAAATACACAAGGCACGACTAACACATGTCGGCTCTCAAAAGATTAAGTACTAATAAACATAAGTACTAATAATCAAACACATCAAGTCTTGCTACCCCACATAAAGTTTATAAAACTTTATGTTCCCGTCGTCCTTGCCAAAAGAAAAGGTACTAAAATTTACAAGGTAGCAACCTCGTCAAAGCTTCTCCAACGCAAAACGATACTCACTTCGATCCGCTCGCTCGGCTCGGATATAGGGAAAACAATTGAAACAAATAGGAGTAAGTCATAAAGACTTAGCAAGTTACTAACATAACTTCCTGTCATGGCATCATGCTCAACAATAATAAATTATGATATTGGCATAATATACACTTCATAAATAATCATGTCAAGGCATTCATACTTAACAATTTCGAATATCATGTTATCAATAAGTATAACATTTCATTAAATCATTCAACCATCATTTCATATCATATCATATTCACATAGCACATTATTCACATATAGCACTCGTGAGTCAATTCATACAAAAGGGATATGATATCGTTACCCTTTTTCCGCCGTGTCGCTCCTGCAAAAACACGTGCAAAACCTTTATGTGTCCTCGATATCCCTTTCGTGGATATCGGACGTCCCAGACATTTCCCGCTCGAGTTCGATAGTTATCAAAGTCATGTTTCCATACTACAACTGAGATCAACTACTTCCCTACCGTGGCCATCGATAGAGGGTGTGTGCAATCCGGCGCGGCGATCCATCAGAATCACAAATCTCACAATTCATGAAGATGATACATCGTCCCGCCCCAAAGACTCAACAAACTGACTCCAGCTGGACTCAAACTTCAAGCACACGTAATACATTATCATATGCTCAAATAAGTAGGCATGTACTCTACAATCATCTAGTCATGCTTTTAATTGACAACTAGCACATAATCACATTAGAGATAAAAATCAAGGCTCTAATCGTCAAGTGTTCTTCATACACTTTAAAATGCTTGGAGGCTTAACCTCCATTAATACTACCCCAAAATTCATAGGACTTAGGCATATTACTCCTTAATGTCATACTAACCCAATGGTCAACTCCGTTGAGTCATAATCAATCTTTCAACAATTAGGGTATAGAAGCCGTTGGCCTCAATACTCTCCTATGTCCATACTAACATGCATCAATAGGTTACTAAGGTCATTAAACCCATAAGACCCCTAATCAAACATTTAAGTAGGCCACATAGAATCACTGTCACAAGTTAGGCATATATACTCATTCACAAGTCAGCAAACATGCTTCCAACACTTAAACAAACAAGATAGAATGATTTATCATATATCTCTACCCTTGAATATCATCATAAACATACTTTACAATCTGTTTACTAAGGGTATTAAACCCATAAAACTCCAATCAAACAATTAAGTATGAAACATAGAATCAATGTCACAAACTAGGCATATATATTCATTCTTGCCATTTCATCAAATATGAGCCTAACCATTTTATCAAATATGCTCCCAACACTTAAACAAAAAAGATAGAATAATTCATCATCTATCTCTACACATGAATATCATCATAGTCATAATTTACAATACGTTCATCCAACCAAAATTTCTTCATCTAGCATATAGTGAAACATGGCATCTCTACAAGACTAACAATTTCATCAAACATGCTCCCAACACTTAAACAACAAGATAGGGGATTTATCATACATTACCACACATAAATAACATCATAAACATGGTTTATAATCTGTTTATAATCTGATCATACAACCGAAAATGCAACATTTAGCATATACGAGAACATAACATCTCTACAAGCCTAACCATTTCATCAAACATTCTCCCAACACTTGAACAACAAGATGGAGTGGTTTATCATACATTATCACACCTAAATAACATCATAAACATGGTTTATAATCTGTTTATAATCTGATCATACAACCGAAAATGCAACATTTAGCATATAAGAGAACATAGCATCTCTACAAGCCTAACCATTTCATCAAACATGCTCCCAACACTTGAACAACAAGATGGAATGGTTTATCATACATTAACACACATTAATGACATCATAAACATGGTTTATAATCTGTTTATAATCTGATCATACAACCAAAAATGTAACATTTAGCATATACGAGAACATAGCATCTTTACAAGCCTAACTATTTCATCCAATATGCTCCCAACGCTTAAACAACAAGGTAGAATGATTTATCATACATTAACACACATAAATGACATCATAAACATGGTTTGTAATCTGTTTATAATATGATCATACAACCAAAAATGTAACATTTAGCATATACGAGAACATGACATCTCTACAAGCCTAACTATTTCATCAAACATGCTCTCAATGCTTAAACAACAAGATGGAATGATTTATCATACATTATCACACCTAAATAACATCAAAATCATGATTTACAATCTGATCATAATCTGTTTATACAACCTAAAAAGCATCATTTAGTATATACGAGAACATGGCATCTCTACAAGCCTAATTATTCCATCAAACATGCTCCCAACGCTTAAACAACAAGATGGAATGGTTTATCATACATTATCACACCTAAATAACATTATAAACATGGTTTATAATCTGTTCATAATCTGTTCATCCAACCAAAAATTCATCATTTAGCATATACGAGAACATGACATCTCTACAAAGTCCTAAGTGCTCTCATTGACCTCAAATAGCAAGATTGTTTTCCCTAGGGTCAATGAGGCTAAAATAAATAGAAAGAGATGTTGTAACTCACCTTAAATCAGTCTTACAAGATGTACAAAACGTCCATGTAAAGGTGGGTATGTGATCTCCTTGCCCTCCTCTTCTCTTCTATGGTTGGGTTTTGGAAATGGCTTCCTCAAGACTTGGCCACCATTGTTGATCACCCAAGAACCTTCAAGAACTCCTCTCTAACCTTAGAGAAATGATCAGCCATGAATTTTGGAGAGGATGGCTAAATAGGATGAGTTTAGTGGAGGTAATGGCCACTCTATGGCTGAAGTGGGGTGGGAGGAAGTGTCCAATGCATGTTTGTGCATGTTGGAGGTCTTTCTTTGCCAAGTGTTGTACATGCACTCAAATCTTCCAAAACTTGTCAAGCATGCAGAGGAGGATAGATAGGTATAACTAGGGTGGTTTAGGATGGGTTAGGTTGGGTTTGGGTAGAGTTAGGTTGGCCAAATAGAAAGTCTAACACACAATGAGTGGTCAACTATAGTAGACAAGAATTTGGGTCATTTTACAAAATGTTCCTGTACTAAAATACACGTCCTAAAATTACACAAAGGTATGTTTAGAAATCTCTATGAGTCTAGTTTCTAACACATCAAACGGATCCAAATTCCGAGTTTCGTACACAAAGTTATGGCTAAAATACTACAGGCCTATCGTGGCCTTCGAAAATACGCGAATTTCCAAAAATCAAACTTGAGCGTGTGTAAACGTTTACACGACCACTCAAAAATAATTCTAAGTTAATTCCCCAAGGTCCCCTAGTCATCTAGGGTCAAAATAATACCAACCGAAAAAGTCGTACAAATAAGAAGAACGACACGATGTAAAGTAGCAATCAAACCGTCAATTCGACAAGCATTCAAACAAGATTTAAATCATGTTAAGGATGTTATGAATGATCTCTAATACTTACATATATGCATCCATATAGAAGTCTAGCACATCCAAAACATGTTATTTAATCATCATGTAAAGATCTAGGACCAAATCGAGGTCAGGAACGCAAAAACTCGAGTAAACTCTCAATCGCGTCTGTAGACACCCCAATTTCGTACCCCAGATACATGACATGACAAAAAATATCAAGAACTATTAAAACATTAACAAATGTCAAGTTACAGGGTCAAAATTGCAAAAGGACAAAGCAGGATGCACAAAAGGACAAATTGCAGGGGGCCAAAGTGTCAAAAATGAGCCATGTTTGAGGTTTGGGCACCACCTACCAAGGGTTTGGGTGTGGCGCCCAAACCCCTATAGGGTGGCACCCAAACCCCACTCTCCAAGCACTGTTCATCACTCCATTTGCCGTAAAATGCAATTCATCAAACGTGGTGTACAACTCCCTGATGCACTGAGAGAAATCTCAAAATTCCAACGATGTCCCAGCCTCCTCCTATAAATAGAGGCCTCCGGCTCCTTCATTCAGCGCACAATTCATCTGTAAAATTTCTCTGCGTTCTCGTTACGCTGAAGAAATAAATACTGATAGATCAATTTCTAAAGCCTCGAAACCCTGCCAAACCTCTGTCAAACACAAATCCAACCGGTAGAAGTGTACCTTAGCACCCCAGCTAGGTATCCACTCTTTTTCCCCGGTCCAAAAATCGTGGATAGAACAGTTGTTCTGCCCGATTTAAAAGGCCGATAGCGTTACTCGCCAAAATTCAGCCTTTTCAGTCAAACAAACAACGAGAAATAAAGCAGTTACCTGCCCGATCCCGAGGCCGAAAAGTAACTTTCGAGCGATTCTGTTGCCCAAATTCACACAACACACAACTTCAACTGACCCGGACTGCACCGAGAAAAAAGACTCTCTCTCCCGAGGGACGAGGCGAGCACACCCCTACGCCGTTTGTAAGCTTTTATTGTTAAAGTCTTTTATTTCTATGTAATAGTATTATTTCCAGATCCGGCCCAATGTAAATATATAAGCGGTTGTCTTTGCCGGATTTTATTAGGAAATAGTACTAAATGTAGCCGTTATTATGGCAAAATGTTTTTAGATAAGTTTGTATTTATTTACTTTATTTATTCAATAAAGTCTTTATTTGTAAATGTATTATTTCCGATCCGGTTCAATATCAAAATATAAGCAGTTATGCTGCCCGGATTTTGTTAGGAAATAATACTAAATAGAGCCGTTATAATGGCCAAATATTTTTAAATGTGACTGTAATTATTGGAAAGAAACGGCTGCGAGTCCGTAAATAATGTGGCCACGAATGTATCTGTTTAATTTTCCCTTGTCAAAATAAGACCTTATTTATCTGCTAAGTAAATGTGACAATAAGCATATTTGACCAAAAACGTTCGAGACCGAAAGGCGAGTTGGGTGCCTAGCACCTTCCCAACTCGTAACTTAGCCTCCGAACCCGCTTTCTAAAATCTCTGGTTTTCTTTTCTGGTTTTGCTTTATTTTTGCCTTAAAATAAAGGTGACGACTCTAAAACATTTTGGATCCAGTGGGGCCTTACAACATCTTTCTTTGCACTTTCACGTTCTCCCCTAAACAAGGGAGAATGGGAATGGAAAGGTGATGTATTCCTATGTTCTGGTATCCCCTAAACAAGGGATAACTTGACGTAGAAAACCCAAAGCACTCATAGTGATCCAAAATAGGCCATAAGGCTATTTTCATAAAATTCATAGTGGGGACGTCGCAATATTCTTTCTTGCACTTCTCTATTTTCCCTGAAAGATAAAGGGGAGAATGGGAATGGAAGAGTAATGCATTCCCATATCCTGTTATCCACGAAATAAGGGATAACTTGACATGGAAAACCATAAGTTCCCATATTTGATACAAAATTCACTCAGGGCAACCGAGACACATTCCAACGTGCTAATATAGACAACACTCCTCTCGCATTTTGGATTTCGTCTTCCCCTAAACAAGGGAGGGTGGAACGAGAGTAGTGGTGTCCCGCATCTGCACGTAGGCGCACCCCTATCCAAGGGCGCGCGGGGCGGGGAGCACATTCCCGGGAACCTCACAGTGGCGACTCTGCTGGGGACGTTGTTTTATTTTAAATAAAATGGAGGGTTAGACTCGCAAAATAAAACCTTTTTTGTTTTTATTTGTTTCTGGCTGCAGTATGCTTGTCATATTAATTTACGCATTTGAATAAAGTGTTCCCATTACGGCCGTGACCATATTTGTGGATATGATCCTCCATCTGGCAGCAGTCTCGTTTTGATACCCGTTACAGGCATGTTTAAGAGTATAAAAAATATAAATATATACATTTTGTAAAAAAAAATAAAAAATATATATATATATATATATATGTCAAAAAAAATTGCGCAAGTTAAAAAAAAATAAGTGCGCACACAAAAAAAAAAAATAATAAAATAAAATAAAAAAATATATATATATGTAAATAGTACAGACACATATATATAGACATATATATATATATATATATATATATATATATATGTCTATATATATGTGTCTGTACTATTTACATATATATATTATGTGTGATAATATCCGGACAGCACAACAAAAAGGGCTGGGGCTTCTTTCAAAAAAAAAAAATCTTTTCATTTTCAGTCTTATATTATTTTATTCTGCTTCATCTTCATTCTGCAAAATATACATATGTATATATATAAATGCATTCATTCCGTCATTTTTATTTTGGGGATTAGGACCCATTTTCTAAAAATAAATAGATTCCCCACTTTTCTTTCTATTTCTTGATGGTATGCCTGCTTGCTCGTGCTTTAGCTATATAAAAAAAGCCGAGAAAATCCATACATAACAGCAAGACAGGCTATATCTGTTTTATTTTCTATTTCTATTGCTACATCTAAAAAAAAAAAACTTCTTTTTTGCTTTCTAGATACCGCACACACGTGCACATGCATATAAATATATTCCGAACTGCTACCCTACACCATGGCCAGCCTACCCCCTGCATAAACCAACGTTAGACTGCATATAGATTTTCAGGACACTTCAAGACCGACCGGTTTTTGCATTTTAAATTGTGGGTCAGCCCCAGTAAAAAAAAAATGTGCGCAAGTCAAAAAAAAAATGTGCGCAAGTCAAAAAATAAATGCGCAAGTCAAAAAAAATATTTTTTACACTGGGGCTGACTTATTATTTTCAAATGCTCGACCTAGACCATTTCGAATGGTGGATCCCGGAAAGAGTATAGGCCCTTCGCCTGGGATCAGTCCGATCTCGGGGAGTCGAAAGGCAGGTGGAATACGTTGGTCCTATACTCTGGAGAAAGAATCCACTATTCCAGGAAAGTCCTGACACTGTCAAAATTAAGCAGGTGCTTATCCGGTCATTTCGTAGGAATAATAAATAATAATAAAATATACTAATAAAAGGCACGCTGTACTCCAAGCCCAGAAAAGCCTTCAGCCAGCCTTCTGATACCAGGCCCATTTTCCCCAGAAACCTGGCCCGAATTTGGAAAGGCGAGACAAGATCTTGGCCGATTGATGGAATCAAGTGCGAGATCGATCGAGAGTATCGAAAGCAGATCGGATCGGGACAAAAACGGGTACAGATCCAGACAGTATGGCAGAAAGTGAACAGTCCGCTATGGGTACAGATACAGGGGCTCCAGGGTATGCTCCAACTCCGGCAATGCAGCAGTGGCTAGACCAGAATTTGGGTGCACAGGCTGACCGAATAATGAGCCAAATGGCTAACCTGGTACAAAGCTTGAAATCCAGTGGTGAGGTAATTTCTTCCCCTGCAGTTCCCCAGGAAGCATCAACCTCACATACACTTCCAAACCCAAACCCTCAGCTAAACACTAACCCACCAAACACTGCCGTCACTCCAAATCCTAACCCTCCACCAACTCCCTACTACCCAAATGTCAATCCTTACTCATCATATCGTCCATATCCTATCCCAAACACCAACATTCCCCAGAGTCCAAATGACCTCCCTTTTCCCATAAACAACCCACTCCAAAATAGCCCACATATGGATCCCCAAAGCTATAACCCGTCGGGCCAAGTTACTACCTACTTACCTCCTGATGATCCTGGCCATCCAGCCGAAACCATCCAGAATCCACCAGCCTACACTACCCAAAATCCATATCCTGCCAATAACCCACCAGCTCAACATCCACCAGCTCAAAACCTATATCCAGCTCAAAACCCGTACCCTGTCAACAATCCACCAACCCAAAATCCCTATACTGCCCAAAATCCCTATACTGCCCAGAATCTCTATCCAGCCCAAAACCCATATCTGGCTCAAAATCCTTGCCTGACTCAGAATCTCTATCCAGCTCAAAACCCATATCCAGCTCCAAATCCCGAGTCCATATCCAGCCCAAAATCCATACTCAGCTCAAAATCCGACCCAGGATCCATACCCAACTCAAAATCCATACCAAACACCACAGCCAGAAATTAACCCAGCTTTCCCAAATCCTGCCAGCATATACCTAAAACCAACTCCCCCAGCCACCAAAATGGAGGCCGACATGGAAAACATGAAAACCATGATGCTCAAACTTCTCAACAAAGGGGAATTCTCTACACGCGACATTAAAACCTTCACGTTTACCCCCAAATTTCAAAATGCCCGACATAGAAAAATTCGACGGGACTGGATGCCCTATCTCCCACCTAAAATCTTACTCTACTGGCATGCAATCAAGAGGGGTTAGTTTCGAAGCCATGGCCTCCAATTTTCACCTCACCTTAATAGGGGCTGCTAAACAATGGTTAATGCTAGCAGATGATAGCACCATGGGCACTTGGGACCAAATCGCTGAAGGGTTCATAGAAAGGTACAAAGATAATACCACCACTGAAAATAAAAGGGAACTTGAGGCATGCACCCAAAAGGAAAATGAAACATTCGCAGAATTTGCAGCCAGATGGAAGGATAAAGTTGCCCAGACTTTGGACAGACCAGATCCAACTGAATCATGTAGAATGTTCATCAAAAACCTCCAGCCCATTTACCTGGAGCACATGCGATATCTCCCCTATAGCAATTTCAAAGAAATAGTGGAGATTAGAGTCCGCATTGATGAAGATATACGCAAAGGATCCCTAGAAATTGGTACACCTCCAAGTTCGTTCTGCCATTCTGGATCAGAGGAAGAATCTACAGAAGGAGTTAATACTATAGAAAAAACCCCGAATGAACAATACAGTGATGTGCCAAGGACATATGAGGCAAACAAATCTGCCAATTCTGTTGAAGGAAGCAGTAATACCAACAAGAGTCTCATAGGGCCTCACAAAGGAAACAAAAGGCACTTCGATGAATTGAATGCCCCGATGTCACAGATACTACAAGGGTTAACAGCACAAGGAATCCTTAAGCCCCTTGAAAACTATGAACCTCCAAGTCCATTACCTGCCAAATGGAGCCGCAACAAGTATTGTGAATACCACCAATCTAGTGGCCATATCACCGACAAATGCTTCTCACTCAGGAATGATATCCAAGACCTTATCGATGATAAAATCATTAAGAAGCCGCACCCATAATTGTTTCTGATAAAAAGTGAAAGAGACCCTAGCATGCCTTCTTGTACACCTCCAGAAAGCTTTTTCCTTTAAGTCTCCTCTTGTCAAATAAAATCTTCAGGAAACAACCTTTTTCAAATTCAGCGTCACTTTTCATATATTCTGGGATCTTTGTTATTTCTTTCGGTACCACTAACAATTTTGCAGGGGCTGACAAATGAAATTTTTTATAACTAATATCATTTACCCTCCTAAGAAGACTGCCCAGAGGTACGTAATCGATACATCTCATTTCAAAGATTAAAAAAAAAAAAAAAAGGAATTCGTTCTCTAAAGAAAAAAAAGTCTCTATTCTTTCAAATTCAAATTCAAAAAAAAAAAAAAAAGAGATTAGCAAAATGAAAATTTTTCTGTTAGAGTTGAACTACGATGACCTGAGCCTCGAAATGAGGAACGTAGGCAGCCTCCGGGTTCGGTCAAATGCTTTGATTTACTCTTCAAAAATCATTTCAAAAAAAAAAGAAGGGGAAAGGTTTTTTTCTATGTGTTGTCTTTTGTTTCCCAAAACATGTAAAGACAGGAAATCCCCCTCACCATCATTTTCAATTATCATCACTAGTTGATAAGTGCATCAGTCATTCTTGATTCAAAAAAAAAAATCAGTAAGTCTTATTTCGAGATTTTAAGGTCTGTCACTCCAAAAAGAAAAAAAAAGAAAAAAAAAATGAAAGAAATGCAAAAAAAAAAATGATGCAAAAAAAAAAAGGAAGAAAAGAAAACATAAAAAAAAAGACCGATAGGGAGCCAGAAAAGAAAGGAGAGCTGGAAAAGCCAAGAAGGCAGAAAAATCTGGAAAGGCAGGAAATCCAGAAAAGGCCGACTCCTGGATCATAAGCAACAATTCAAGACTAGGGGCTTTCAAACCCAGGGGTATCTCTTTTGCCCATATTGATGCCTACGACCCATCCTTGCAGAGTGTGCTCACCAGTCCATTTGGTCTCTGTTCTTTCAAAAGTCCAATCATGTCCTCAGATCGAGCTTTGCAAAGGTATCTATCTATATTCGAATCTGATAAATTCTTACTAGCTTGTCGAGTCTTCTTCTTGATCTTTGAGCACATATAGCCAAAGTATTTGTAAAAAAAAAATTGATGAGTCGACTCGTGTAAAAACATGATAAAACTACACGGGTTGATAATGAGTCATTTCAAAATATGGGCCCACAAACCATTAAAAAATTTGTTCGATGAAGCAACCTTCTGTCTTGGTGAAATGTCATCTTCGACTCATTGCGACCGAGCTATTAAATGGCACACTAGGGGCTTCCAACCATACACCAAACCTCTTCCAAATACATGAACAAATCCACCATACACCAAAGTCTAACCATCCCTAAGATCCAACTTCCCAAAACTGGGTATGCTTTACCCTTATATATACATCCACCAAGAGTGACAACCTTCTTTTATCCCAAAAGATAAAAGACATATATCTCTTCAAGCACTCTCTCAAATTGCCCTGAGAGGTCAAAAAAAGAAAAAAAAAAGAAAAAAAAAAGCCTCTCTTGAGAGATTTCCTCAAAATTTCTCTCACAAAAAAAAAAAAAAAAGAGAAGAAAAAGAAAAAAAAAAGAAAAAAAAGACCCTCTCCTGAGCAATTTCCTCCAAATCTCTCTCTTGCAACAAAAGAAAAATACCAATCACTCTTGGACCACCCCATACCCCACAACCAGGTCCAAAAGACCAACTTTCTATCCAAACCCACAGCCTAAAAAGCCAGCCAATGGTCCCTTCGGACCGCCTTTCAAAAAAAAAAAATAATAATACACACAAATCCACAGCCCAAAATACATTTGAATCAAAGGCCAACCAAATCCTCAACCCTAAAACTAATCCATCCCAAACACTTAAACACTACACCCCAACCTAGTTGCAACCTATAGCTCTGTTTCAATTGGTTGTAACGTGATCTGGATCCAGGACAGAACTCCTTGCTAAAGACACATGAAATTATCAAAAGATAAATGTTAAGTAGGGTCCATGAAACTCATGATACTTGGCGATAAACTCTGGATCATGACTCTTCTTTTTGTCCATTAGAGTCATCCTCTTTCTCTGAGCATACTCATTTCTATCTCCCACAAAAGTCTCTCCAAATCGAGTTTGTATGGGGCTATCCCTAGTTAATTTCTCCTGGAAAATTCCCGTCATGCAAAATTTGGTTGATCAAATTCATCCTGGGGCTTCTCCCGCCAAACTCATGGGATACATAAAGACTCATCCTCTCCAGAAGCAGCTGTCATTTCCATTTCTGCCTGAAGAAACGAAGAATCTACAAAGGCATGATCCTTCGAAAACAAGCGGCTTATCTTCACATGCATTGAAAGACTGGCTCCCTATAAGGTAAAAGCTCGCTAGGTTGAAAACCCGAAAGGGCGGCCTAGGCAAAAGTTAGAGCACAAAAAAAAAAAAAGAGGCAAAGCAAAGAAAAAAAAGAAGTGGTCCCTCTGAGGCATCGATTAGCAGGATTTACTAATCTTCCGATTGAATTCCTGTTTTTAATGATGCACTAGTAAAAAAACTGAAAAAATGACCCAGCATCCCATTCATCTCCATCTCAAATATCACCATCAACTCCTATATTCATAACTCTTCAAAGCCAACCAGAAATCACATCCTAATCTCTCTTATCACCTCTGCATCCCTTAACCCACCTTGTCTTAACATGTTTAAGAAACGGATGATACACACACACATTCAAAAGTCCTTTTTCTAAGAAAAGAAAAAATTGCATTCGCATGCTTGCATCCTTTTACTGCATCTTATCAGGTCTTCTGCTGCATCAGCCTGTAAATGTTCGGCCGACATCTGTCCAAGGATCACCTCCCAAAGATCAACAGCAGCATCATCAAAAGCTACACAAGCCAATCATTAACATCATTCTGCCACAAAAATTCATAAATCATCGCTTCTCCTATGCTGGGATAAGCATTTTCAAAAAAAAAAATCATCGCTTCTCCTATGCTGGGATGAGCATTTTCAAAAAATTTCAAAGCTTTCCCTATACTGGGGAAAGCTCATTTTCAAAAAGTTTCAAAGCTTTCCCTATGCTGGGGAAAGCCCATTTTCAAAAAATTCAAGAGCTTTCCCTATGCTTTAGGGAAAAGATTTTCAAAATTTCAAAGCTTTCCCTATCTTTGAGGAAAGCCCATTTTCAAAAAGTTCAAGAGCTTTCCTATCTTTGGGAAAAGATTTTCAAAAGTTTCAAAGCTTTCCCTATGCTGGGGAAAGCCCATTTTCAAAAATAAAATAATAAAATAAAATAAAATAAAAATTCAAAGAGCTTTCCCTATGCTGGGGAAAACAGATTTTCAAAAGTTTCAAAGCTTTCCCTGTGCTGGGGAAAGCCCATTTTCAAAAAGTTCAAGAGCTTTCCTATCTTTGGGAAAGCGATTTTCAAAAGTTTCAAAGCTTTCCCTATCTTTGAGGAAAGCCCATTTTCAAAAATTCAAGAGCTTTTCTATGTTGGGGAAAGATTTTCAAAATTTCAAAAAGCTTTCCTTTCTGTTGGGAAAGCCCATTTTCAAAAATTCAAGAGCTTTCCTATCTTTGGAGAAAGCAGTTTTCAAAAGTTTCAAAGCTTTCCTATCGGGAAAGCCCATTTTCAAAAAAAAATTAAAGAGCTTTCCCTATGCTGGGGAAAGCAGATTTTCAAAAGTTTTAAAGCTTTCCCTATGCTAGGGAAAGCCCATTTTCAAAAAAATTCAAGAGCTTTCCCATGCCGGGAAAGCGTTTTCAAAAGTTTCAAAGCTTTCCTATCTTTGGGGAAAGCCTATTTTCAAAAAGTTCAAAAGCTTTCCTATCTTTGAGGAAAGCCCGTTTCGAAGAGTCCCATTGTTTTCCCTATGTTGGGGAAAATGCATCCAGAATCCTACCGGTTTGCCTATCTTTGGGCGAAACGCATCATCCATCCCACGGTTGTTGTTTGTTTGCTTGAGGCCGAACTACGCTTGGATCGATTCCTTTTATTAAGGGATACGTGGGCGGACCTACATTAGTAGGTCCGACCATCAGAGCATTCAATTTGCAGATCTGCTTAAAAATTACGATAACATACTATAACTGACTAAAAATGTCTAGGATATGGAGGTTTGATAAAGTATTGCATTATAATTGTTTCCATCTGCATATTTCTCCCTCGTTTTGAAATGAAACGAAATTGGAGAGTCTATTCTAATCAACGATGTTCGTCTACTCAGTAAGCTGCGGGTTACCCGTAGACTCCATCGTTGAGGGCTCTGTATGACACCCCAATTTCGTACCCAGGATACATGACATGACAAAAATATCAAGAACTATTAAAATTAACAAATGTCAAGTTCTGAGGTCAAAATTGCAAAAGGACAAAGCGGGATGCACAAAGGACAAATTGCAGGGGGGCCAAAGTGTCAAAATGAGCCATGTTTGAGGTTTGGGCACCACCTAAGGGTTTGGGTGTGGCGCCCAAACCCCTATACTTGATAACACCCAAACCTCACTCTCAACACTGTTCATCACTCCATTTGCCGTAAATGCAATTCATCAAACGCGGTGTACAACTCCCGATGCACGGAAGAAATCACAAAATTCCTTCGATGTCCCAGCTCCTCCTATAAATAGAGGCCTCCGGCTCCTTCATTCAACACACAATTCATCCGTAAAATTTCTCTGCGTTCTCGTTACGCTGAAGAAATAAATACCGATAGATCAATTTCTAAAGCCTCGAAACCCTGCCAAACCTCCGCCAAACACAAATCCAACCGGTAGAAGTGTACCTTAGCCCCCCAGCTAGGTATCCACCCTTTTCCCCGGTCCAAAAATCGTGGATAAGCGGTTGCTGCCCGATTTAAAAGGCAATAACCCGATAGTAAGCCGTTACTCGCCCAAATTTAGCCTTTTCGATCAAACAAACAACCAGAAATAAACAGTTACCCTGCCCGATCCGAGGCAAAAGTAACTTTCGAGCGATTCGCTGCCCAAATTCACACAACACACAACTTCAACCGGACTGGACTGACGAGAAAAAAGACTCTCTCCCGAGGGACAGAGCGAGCACACCCCTACGTGGCTTTTATTGTTAAAGTCTTTTATTTCTATGTAATAGTATTATTTCCAGTCCGGCCCAATGTAAATATATAAGCAGTTGTGCTGCCCGGATTTTATTAGGAAATAGTACTAAATGTAGCCGTTATTATGGCAAAATATTTTTAGATAAGTTTGTATTTATTTACTTTATTTATTCAATAAAGTCTTTATTTGTAAATGTATTATTTCCGATCCGGTTCAATATCAAAATATAAGCGTTATCTGCCCGGATTTTATTAGGAAATAATACTAAAAGAGCCGTTATAATGGCCAAATATTTTTAAATGTGTATGTAATTATTGGAAAGAGAATTGCGAGTCGTAAATAATGTGGCCACGAATGTATCTGTTTAATTTTCCCTTGTCAAAATAAGACCTTATTTATTTGCTAAGTAAATGTGACAATAAGCATACTTCAGCCAAAAACGTTTCGAGACCGAAAGGGCGAGTTGGGTGCCTAGCACCTTCCCAACTCGTAACTTAGCCTCCGAACCCGCTTTCTAAAATCTCTGGTTTTCCTTTATTTTTGCCTTAAAATAAAGGTGGCGACTCTAAAACATTTTGGATCCGTGGGGCCTCGCAACATCTTTCTTTGCACACGTTCTCCCTAAACAAGGGAGAATGGGAATGGAAAGGTGATGTATTCTATGTCTGGTATCCCTAAACAAGGGATAACTTGACGTAGAAAACCCAAAGCACTCATAGTGATCCTAAATAGGCCATAAGGCTATTTTCATAAAATCCATAGTGGGGGCGTCGCAATATTCTTTCTTGCACTTCTCTATTTTCCCTGAAAGATAAAGGGGAGAATGGGAATGGAAGAGTAATGCATTCCCATATCCTGTTATCCACGAAATAAGGGATAACTTGACATGGAAAACCATAAGTTCCCATATTGGATACAAAATTCACTCAGGGCAACCGAGGCACATTCCAACGTGCTAATATAGACAGCACTCCTCTCGCACTTTGGATTTCGTCTTCCCAAAACAAGGGAGGGTGGAGCGAGAACAGTGGTGTCCGCATCACGCCGTCTGGCGCACCTATCCAGGGCGGCGGGCGG
>CM028379.1:59370564-59418404 GCA_013146195.2 Codonopsis lanceolata | reverse complement strand
CATAGGTAGGCGGCCACGGCCAGGTTGTTGCTTCCTGTAGCGGTGTTTCTTTGTTTCTTACCGCCATTGCGGTTGATTGGTTATTAGAGATTTGCAGTGAGTCTTGAAAAAGTGGGATGGTGATGTTTCGAGCAGCGGACCAAAGCGATGTGACAAAATCCTCGGCTTAGGCGTACGTTCTTTGGGTAGGATATCTGGGCTTGTAGGCGCTTCGCTTGAACGGGTGAGAGCCGCGAAAAGGAGAGTGGAAGTGCGAGGCGGGGCCTCGCAGAAACCCCTCGGCGTGAGAGTAAGTACCGTGTATGAGCAGAATACAGGGCTTCAAGGAAGAGGCGAGTGTATGAGGCATGTACCTTTGTGGTGTATGGCGGAGGTATTGGCCGCTGTGTGGTTGAATCAGGGTAGGATTTGGTTTCTATAGTCACCTTGTTCAACAAGGAATGAAACTCTAGATTTCACGGTGATATCTGTTGGCAGCGTGATATCGAGGAATGGATAAGGCAAGTGTCACACTACAGTATGATAACTTGTGGGCACGTGTCTTGGCGGGCCAAGCTACTTGGTGTCATTTGCTCGATGAGGAATAGCGGGCGAAGCCACAACAAATCTGCGCCATGGTATATGAGTTGATCACGGTTCGGGCAAGGCCTGATCGACAGGCTGTGTTCAGGCTGGGTCGAAACGTCATGCTTTCGTTGTATGGGTTTTTCTTCTTATGCTTCTTGGGCACTGGGCCCCTCAGAGGCTCATGCTCGTGTGATCGGCGTGATGGTAACTTCGTGCTACTTCGGTGACCCGATTTGGGTACAGGTATATCAGTTTAATAATTAGTTAATCACTCAAATTTGATCCTCTAGTTATAGTTAATTTAGGAGTTTCGTCCTAAGCGTACTAGGTAACAATGAAATTGAATCTTACAAGAATTCTATGTCACTGAGCATATAAATACCCCTTCATCAATCTTAAACTAAGGTACGCATTTTCTACCTCTTCAAACCTCAGTCAAATCGCTTTTTAACATACACAATATTTACTTTTACATGGAAATATTTTTACAAGGTTAAGCCTTTCACTCCTACTAATATGTTATTTATGTCCTACACGATATTTAATTTTTGAGTTTTTGTACAAAAACTTATCCACGTAATCATCAATATTACATGGACCAATGGTGTAGTTGTCAAACAAGTGAAAGAAAGTACTCCCTCCATTTATAAATTATCGTCCTAGTTGACCCGGTATATATATTTAAAAAAAACAATTGATTTAATTATTTATATTGGTTTAATGTGTAGTTGTTTTAAAAAAAACTCATGTGTCTATAACCTATAATTAAAGTATAGTAAAAAAGTAAGAGTAAAGTGATTAAACTGATATTTTAAAAAAGTAAGTTTAAACTGGACAATTATTTTAAAATTGACGAAAAAAAAAGAACGCTAGTTTAGGGACAGAGGGGATTACATAATTTGGTAGCGTGGAACATGATTTTTCTTTACAAACTTGTTAATGGTAAAGTGGTAGACAAGACAAACATTTTTCGGCTAAAAAGTAGTGTTCTAAAACTCCCCTTCAGCTTTAGCGCCCCCGCCACGCCTCTCTACCGCTTGACTTTCTTAGTTGTCACCTAATCGATCAAGTCAGTGCATACGCCAAACCTCGCTGACCTTAACTTATTTTTGTAGCTTTGATTTTGTGGCATGCGGTGACCGGAGAAGGAAGGGGGGGCAAACAAAAGAAGGAAGGGGGAGTGGTAATGGACCAATTGTGAGGCAGAGAGGGAGGTAATAGGGGGCGAACTGGAGTAATATCTTTTTTGTTTGTAGTTCTAAACTTGGCTGGTTTATTGCTTTGGGTTGTTGAGAATTGAGATTAATGGTAGGTTTGTATATTTTTGTTCATTTTACAAATATAGACAAGTGTTTGATAAAATGACAAACATAAAAAAATTAAATTTGTAGTCAATGTGTTTGATCTTTGATGTAAATTATCAAAAAATGGTAATTATGTCTTACTTCTAGGCCCCGCCTAGTCCCCGATTACACCCCGATTATTCCTCGATTAAGGCGCTGGGCTAAATGTCTTCCAATACCGCCTAACGATTTTTAGAACCTTGCTAAAAAGAGTGTAATGTTATATTATAATTGTTTTCTTTCTAAGCATTGATGGATAATTAGTCAAAAAATTATGTAATACAATTTTACAAATATTTTATATATAATAAATATTTTTTTTATTTAATTTACCGTATGTTGGTAGATTAAATTATAAAAGAGTGGAGTTATATCTTACGAATTAAGATCCGTTAGATAGTTTACAAGGAAACCTACTCGATTGATAATATATTATATAACTTAGCATCAAATAATATAAATTTTATTTCTAACCGAACCACTTAATTTATAATTTTTTTAAGCCTAAGCATAAACCATTCGAAATCGAGTCAAAACGCTCGATTTAATTTGATTCCACGATTCAATGATTCACACGCCCTTTTCTTTGACCTATCACATAAACTACATGAAAATTAAAGTTGTAAAAACATACTCCTCCTTCAGCCTGTATTTCTATCATTATTCTTAAAAAGCGCTATGGTCGGTTAGAGGGTGACCCACCACACCACCACAACCAAGTGAAAGTGGTCCAAGTTGCTGGGTGGTTGAACGTAAGAGGGGTCCAGCCAGGAGCCAACAAAGCCGGCCGCCCTCGCAGCCAATGGACCGAGTCTTCAAGATCCTAGTACATCCTTCCGTCTCCAACGGTCAATTATGTTACCGTTATGGTTGTGGGCGTACCAACTTAATTATATTCAAATATTTCTGTCTCAATCCATTAAGCATTTAATTACATTAAATACAGAATTAGTTTAACTAAAATGACTAACAATCCCCACTTTTAAGACTCACTAGAAAGATTTCTGCCCCCAAGTGGGGCCGCTTTACACCCCAAATATGACGACCCAAATTCTTAATCACTTGTATTACCCAACAAGGGGCTAGAAAATAAAAATAAAAAATAAAAAAAGCCCTTGCAATTCTATGTGCCACCATATTCAGAGTATATGCTTTAGTATATACTTACAATTTAGGATTGAGCTTTAGTATATGCTTACAATTTGCAATGATAAACATCAATATTCAGAGTCTTTATAGGTTCAATCACAACCTTAGCATCAACCTCAAAGATGGCTCTAGAAAACCAAGGAATATCGTCAAAGAAAGAGCTTCGTATAATCCCAATGCCTCCCTTTCATATATCAACACATATGGGGCTCGAGGTATTACTAGAATGACAAACAACAAAATTGCCGAAATCACTTGGTATAATTCCAATGCCTCCCCTTCATATATCAACACTTATCAGGCTCGAAGTATTACTAGAATAACAAACAACAAAACCACCCAAATCGCTTCGAACAACCATACCAAGCTCGACCAAAGAAACTTTTTTGAAGAAATCATAATCATGATTTCGTTGCTTACAAATCTACCACAGAACCATCAAAATTTCGCGGCCTTAAACTACTCGAGGTGAGTAAGGGAGTTGAAAAACTTAAATCAATATTTGTTCAATAGAGTCAAATTTCAAAGCAACCATAGAAAGTCGAGAGTGTTCCAACATTCCAGGGACCAATAAAGTTCATGTTTTCTGTCACGCTATCGAAAACACAAATAAAAATAGCTCGCATCATCTAACAATTATTTTTCAAAATTTTATCATATTTTCTATGATTTGAAAGATTATACTTTCTTTGTTTTGATACAATACGCAACTCATACTTTTTATTTCCGATGTATATGTTTGTCTTTGTGTTTGTTATTAATTGGTTGACTAACTAATAACAAGAAATTACACTTGGAGGCATAGGAAGTAAAATCCGAGACATGTCTAGTGTGTGGAGAAAAATGCACAAATTAAATAAGATTTTTTATTTTAAAAAAATTCCACATAAAAATATGTGAAACAAAAAAATACTTTAAAGAATTTTTACTTGTATTACGAATATGATTCAAATATATGAGATCAATAATACGTCATATTCTGTACGAATACTTTATGATTGCATCATTTTAAGTTTTAATGTCAAAATATTTTCACATTTATACAATCTCAAAGCTATAAATTTCATATTATTACATATTTATCAAAAAATAATTGGAGTAAGTATATATATATATATATATATATATATATATATATATATCATACCATATGTTATGATCATAGCCAAGAATGACTTGACAATTTGGTGGGTTAGTCGGATATCGGTCGGGTTGGAGCGTGTAATGGGTCGAAATCCATTAGAACCCAAATATCAAACGTGTTGAATCAGGTTGATTTAAAGTGGGTAATTGGTTAAAACTAATCGAACGGTCTTAACCAGCAATATTTTTCATAAATTTCATAAATTAATATGATAATAATAATAGTAATACTATTAATAATTACAAAATGTTAATAATAATAATAATAATAATAATAATAATAATAATAATAATAATAATAATAATAATAATAATAATAATAATAATAATAATAATAATAATAATAATAATAATAATAATCATACTAATGATGTAAATCACATTTTGGGTACACACACTAACTTATGAAAGTTAACACACTTTAACTAAATCAACCTGGACCAAGTCATATTTTTGGGGGCTCATAAAGTTATAGAGTTCAAAAACGGTGAAACGAGTTACACATTTCAACACAAAAATATTAACGAGTTAGATCGATTCAGGTAATTTTCAAATCGGGTCAAGTGAGTTAACAGAGTTACGGGTTGTAATTGTCAGACCTAACTAAGATTAACAAAGTTTTCTCTAGATAAAAACACTTTCTAAGATAAATAATATATTAACTCATTACATCTGCTTCAAAAAATCATTACATAAATATCTTTAAATCAATAATACTAGATTATCCATATTAGTAACCAAAAATATGATAAATTCATCACTCTACAAGTCACTAGTATTCTAAAGAAAAAGTCACTCATAATTAATGTTTTATTTTAATTTATTACCAATAATTGTCATCATTTTAGTAATTTTCCATGCATTACTTTGAAACTAACTGCCGTGGACGTGGATGATGTTATGATGTTATCTCGATTTTCTACCACATCACAATCGTTTATCCAAAAATAATTACCCGATCGACTAACTAAAATATGGGCCAGCCCAAATGGCGATGCGGACTCGTGCGCATGACTAGTAAGCCGTCACAGACTCAGAGTTGGCATCTTCTTAAGTAGCCTTCCCCATTAATCCAATGGTTATTATTTCATCTCCGTTGAGAAACCGCGTCCCGAGCGTATTTGATACGGTAAAGTTACACTCACTCACTCTAGGTTTTGGATAATTATACTATTTCCCCTTTTATAACACAAAATATATACGGTTTCAACATATTCTTGATTCAACTTAAAATAAATTGTACTCCATCAATCCCAATAAGAGTGGGATGCTTTGGCTATTTTGATCAATTCTACTTGACATTTTTAGAAAAAAGACTTTTTTTAACTACTAATCTCTCATTTCTCACAGTTAGAAAGACAGTTGTGACCCATTTTTCACTTTTTTTTTTACAAAAAGTTTCCTTTTTTAATTACTAATCTCACAATTTTCGTGCTCACACATCATTAACTTAATCATCTAACGGCTCAAACACACTAGCTCGCTCGTAATATCATTTGTTTAAAGTTAATATTGATTTTGGAAAGATACTTCCTTGCAATGAATATTGTCAAAATAAATTTATGAAATCGAATTGGTAATCAATTTTTAAATGATTGTTTTGTACAATATGTTTTATTGAAAAATAATATCTTTGCACTGCAAATAATAACGTGACACGCTCTTATTGGTTGGACATTTTGTGGGTCCCTCCACTCCAACTAATGATAGTGTGACACGTTATAGAGTATCCATATTTTGGTGCAAAATGAGAGTGGTCCAAGCATTACCATGAAAAATATTTGTTGAAAAGTATTACAAATGATGATATTATTAAGCGTTTTCAAAATATGAAAACGCTTAGGAGACAATTATAATTTCTAAGCTTTATTAAATTTGTGTCCCCACTTCAAAAAAATTGTCGCCACCAACAATAACACTAAAATTTGTGTATTAAGTATTGGGCTAAAGACCCAAATTGATTTTGGATTCCAGTAATGCAAACTAACAATACTCTTTGCAAGATTCTTTATGGTTACCTAGTCCATGCTCGTGGCTCTTATGTTAATATTATTAAGAGCAAAGCTAAAGATTTAAATGACTATTATCCAAGTGTCGTGCAAGTGATGTGAACTAATTTAATCGAAGAACTTAGCCTAATTAATGTCCAACATTACATTATGACATGTGGGGTGAGAGAATATTATTCAAATTCTTGATTACTCTTTCTATTTTCTTGAAAAGTGTTAACTATTTTTTTTGGGAATATTTCCAAAAAGTATACATTTCAAAAATAAAACCATATTTATGATTACTTCAACAAATGAGACCCACTCCTCACATCACTATATACCATATGTTCAAACTTTTAAGTTAGCTTCGTGGATAAAAGTAAAGATATTATAGAGTTAAATACAAAATACTACGAATTACGTGTTTTAAAATTTTAAGAAAAATATACGCCAAAATTACACTTAAAAAATATTTCATTTGACTAAAAAAAAGTCAAATATAATAGGAATTTAGAAACGGAGGTAGTAACTTTTTTAGTTTTTAGTTTGGTTAAATAAATCTGTTTTTTGGAACCGAGATAGTGCTTTACTAATTACTGCTTCTTTCGTTTTGGGCAAAAAAAAAAATTTATTTTCGAATGTTTCACAAAAAGAGTCAATTTTAAAAAATTAGTGCAAAAAATTATTAGTATTTTATTACTAATAAACTACTAAAAATGTCATTTTATTAAAAAGTGACTTTCAAATAGGGAATTTTTGCTAGAAACGGAAGGAGTACCAACTAAAGTGGCCTTTGCATATATCCAACAAACAGTTATCCTTTTGTTAAATTATTTAAAAGCTCGGGGGAGGTAACTGTAGTGTTCCCCTATTTATATTCATAGCATCTCCACTACTTCCGTTCTCAGCCCCATTCCATTTGCAGAACTCTCTCTCTCTCTCTCTCTCTCTCACACACACACACACACACACACACACACACAACTCGCAAAGGTAAGTTAAAAGTTAATCGCAGGGAAATGGCGTCTTCAAGCACCTGGATGTTGTCTATGAAAGCTATATTAATATCAACCGGCGTCGTATCAGTAGCTATGGCCATGAAGTTTTCCGTACCGTTAATGATGAATTTCGCAGTTTACGAAGTCCCGGCCATTTGGTCCGTCGTCCTCTCATGGCTCAAACCTCCCTACCTCTACGTGCTCATCAACGGCATCATCATCACCATCGCCGCTTCTTCTCGTTTCCACCACAAGCTCGATGACAGCAACACTCAATCAGATCCGTTGGTTCGACCAAATCATTCGCTACCGTCAGATCTGCCAGTGGAATTGCCACCAGTCTTGATTCAGCCTGCGTTTGGGGTAATCGAACCTACGGTGGTTGACTATGAGAGTGAACCAAGGGTTTTGGATGTCAAGCCTGTTATTATCAACGGTACAGTGGTCGTTGCAGACGAAGATGGAGATGAATCGGAGTTTGTGATCTCGAGGTCATCGTGGAATCCACCGCAGAGGATGGAGTGTCTGGAGAACCTAACGGAGTATGATTTGCCTGTAGCGGAGAAACCTCTGGTTTCTTCGAGATTCGGTCACCGGAAACCTGTCAAAGCCAGTCCAGAAGGTATCTATAATATTATTCTTATCTTTTAATTTCAAATTTTAACGGCTAGATTTTCCTTTTTGACCTTTTATTTTATTTAATATTTAAAAAATTTCTCTAATGCGTCGACGAGAGATTTCCGGCGATTCTCTTCTTTTCTCCACGTGTCGCCGACATCTCTTCGTTGATTACCTATGAAATTAGACTCAAGCTCAAAGCTGTCATTCATGTTTGCTTGCCTTGCCTCCTTGTCCTTGAATGGAGTAAGGAAGGGTGAAATGGTCATTTAATTAAATTATTTTTCTTTTAATTCAGGTGTAAGGGCACTGAGGGTGGCGAAGCCGAAGAGGCACGATACGCTGGAGAGCACATGGAAAACGATAACGGACGGACGTCACATGCCGCTCACGAGGCACCTGAGGAAGTCGGACACGTTGGAGAATCACGGCCGTCATATACACGTGAGCTCGACGGATCCCGCCTCTCCACAGGTTGTGCACAAAACGGAGACGTTCAAGGACCGTACGAACTACACCAATCCGGTAGCTTCGTCACCGATGAGTTCGTCCCCCGGGTCGGCGAAACTGAAGAGAGAAGCGTCGCCGAGTCAGGATGAGTTGAACCGGCGAGTGGAAGCGTTCATAAAGAAGTTCAATGAGGAGATGAGGATGCAGAGGCAAGAGTCGTTGAATCAGTACAAGGAGATGATAAAACGTGGGGCCCGCTAGGAGAATTCAAATTCAGGTTGCTCTAGGAGAAAAACAAAAACAAAAAACATTTTATATTCAATTTGGTTGGCCTTCTTTGTTTCTTAATTATTAAAAAAAAAAAGATTTAGTCTGATTTATTTTTGGTTGTTACCCATATATTTATGGGTTAGAATGCAATACTACAAATATGGGGTGCAAAAATAGAAGGAGAAAGGTATAGAAAAGGGGGGGTTTGTAAAGGAAAATATAGAAATGATGATAGGGTTGTTCTTTTATTCATAATTATTTTTAAGAATGGAAATCATTGAGGAATTGTACTATAATGATTTTGAAATTGTGTTCTTGACAGATAATGGAGATTTATGTGATGTACATATTTAAGGTTGATGAAGATTATTTGTGTAAAGGAATTACTTGGACCATTTGCAGTCTCAAAGTGAGGTGTGTGGTAACCAAGACACTCTAGCCAGGGAGTGAGGTGAGTGTTACGGTGGAAGACTAAAAATGAAGTCTGACTTGGGTGGTACTGATTTGGAGTGAGAAACTGATGCAGTGATGTTCTTGGAGCATCTCCGTCAATTTTTCTTAACGAATCTTCTTAGTTGTTCGATCTTATATATATTCCATTTAAAATTTATCTTTACATTCATAATTTTATTAACATATCTCTTTAGATAGATCCTACCGATACCTTATTAATTTTACACTTCAATTTTATTTTTATATTTCTGAAATAAATAAATTTATTTATAAATAATAAATTATTCCTAAATTATATAATTTTTAATTTACTTAACAAATAATCTACCAATGGTCACACGACCCCAACGCATGTGCTACACGAGCACGCTTTGGGTGAGCGGTGCATCACACCCCTTCCTTCCCCATGCTCTTCCTTTTCTTTTCTTTTCTTCTTATTTAAGAAGACCTTTCTCTATCTCTCCTAGTTGACATTTAAAAAAAGTTTTACCATTGGTTTTCTTCTCATCTTATTTACGAAGAGAAGATAAGAGGATTAATATATAATTTAGTCTTTGAACTTGTCATTTTTCGATTTATATAATAATTGATGTTGAAAATTTCTTATAACGACTCTTCAACCTAACTTTAGGTTTCATGTTAGTCTATGGTGGCGTTAACTTTGGAATGAACTTTTAAAATTTTGTGAAATGACAATTTTACCCTCACTTGAGCTGAGTAGGATGTCACCTAGAATTAATTTGGCAGGAAGCTGAGATGGAAAATGACCTAAAGTAAAATATAAAAAGAAAAAAAATTGAAATAATTTTTTTTAAGAAAGGTCCTCTCTCTCTCTCTCTCTAAACCTCCAGCCATCTTTTTGAAGTTATTGTTAAATTTTCTCTCATCCTTCCTCAACCTCGCAAACACCAAAGCAGCAACCCATCTCGCTCCATCCCTGTCTCTCTTCCGACAAACATCTCCTCGCTTCGGTTTACTTTCTTGAATCTGGCCGAGATCCACCATCTCTGGTCAATACCGCAAAAGCTCCAGTTGTCATCCGCGTCTCCAGCGATTCTCCTCCATCTTCGACCCCCATCACTCCGGTCAATTCCATCCAACACCAACTCTATCTCATATTTTGGTCGGATGCACATGCCTGCCATGATCACCATCACACTACGTATGCACGCCGACATATGCCAATTCAGTCGATCGATGACATGGTACCATGCTCGAAAACAGATCTAAACATTTATTGGTTCTATTATGTTGGGCATAACCAGAAATGAGAGCAGTCCAAGACAAACTGTTCCACTCTGGCATTTCGTCGAACACATGAAGGGCAGCCATGATGAGCACAAGATTGAAAGAGATGGGATTAGGTTTGGTATGTGTGAGGAACTTCAAGTGTGTAGAATAAAGACAAAGCTTCATCAAGTTGGCCATTCGTTGAAAGCAGACGCACTTTTTCGAGGAGGTCATAAATGGAGTCGCTGGCAAATGGCAGCAAGGAAGGGAAGGAATGGCTGCTTTGAGTTACTAGTGTGACACCCCGTTCTTTCGTTATCTCGGTTTGCGTGCCTTACTTGCACTCCTTCCTTTGTCGACTGTATGTTTGGTTTGCGAGAGGGTCAAGATATGTTTGAGAGACCATATTAAGACCAAAACATTATTAAGAGACTCCATATAGTTGTTGACTTGCTAAAGTCACAAGTCGTGACTCGACGATAGTCGGAATGCGACGCGATTGAGGGTTTGCTTGCGTTTTGTGTTCGTGACCTCGGTTTGGGTCCTAGACCTCTTTAAGATTGTTTATTAACATGTTTAGATGTGTTAGACTTCAAGTTGGAGGTATTCCCTAAGCCTATCGATGATTTGGAAGTTTATAAACCCTCTTGCTTTGTTTTGCCCTTAGCGATTTCCTTCAGCCGCCATGTTTTGGGCAAACTTCGGGAAAATTCTGGTACTAATCCACTGAATATAATTTTCTAAAAATTTAGTATGTTTTACCTTCATATGTTAGGATACTCTCTGTAAAATTTGGTAATTTTCCAAGGTGTCTAAGTACCTCAATTAGGTCTTGACTTACGGCTGTGCAGTTTCCGAAAAACAACTTCTGTACTTGATTTTGTTGTAACCATATCTTGATGTATATAAGTCCAAATGGAGTAATTTAAAATCCTAAAATATAATTCAATGAGTCTAGTTTCATAAAAATCAAAAATCACCTCATTTGGAGTTGTGAGCGATTTATGGTCGATTTTACAAGATTGACTGTCAGCCTCGCCTTCAGCGCCCGCCTCAAAAATGTGAGGCGCCCGCCTCAACTTCGAGAGCATTATTTGGCTGGACAGAGCCCAGGCGGCCGCATGGAAAGGGGTGAGGCGCCCGCCTCAACCCCAAAGTTCTACGGGATTTTTGCCCTGTTTTGAGATTGGACGAATTATACCTATTCTACCCTCATTAAACCCCTCTAAACCCTTCCTAACCTCTCATACTTAACCTAAACATGTCCTAACATTAGTTGGAAGTTGATTAAGGTTAGATTAGTGTTTGATTACCCCTAATCCCTACTAATTGTACCAAGGAATTCCTGTTTGCCCCATTGCTTGGGAAGTATATATAGCCAATCTCTTCACAAAATCGGAAATCTCTTCATTTCTTCTCTTCATCCATACATTTTAGAGAGAGAGAGACTCCATGGGAGATTCAAGCCCTAGCTTCTTCTCTCTTCGATCCTAGACGATCCACCCACCCGATTTCCTTCAAACTTCGGATTCTTGAAGCCCTCGACGAGTAGAACGACTTCACCGATCGGATTTGTGTTCTCTTGAGTTTTCACTCAAGCTAGGTAAGTTATTTCCTTTTGATTTTGGTTCATTGGCCCTAAGGAAAACAACTTGTATGCTATTTGTGGGCAATGAACACCTTGTATGCCCAATTTTGGGGATTTTGGAAGTATGAACTTGTTAGGAGTATTTGTAGATGACTTCTATAATTGTTGATGTATATGTTTATCCTTCATCTTGTGATTCTAGGGTTGTGAGCATGCTAGAAATCATGTTTACATTTTATTTGGGTTTATTGTGGATTTATGCCTACGATTGGGGCTTTGGACGTATGAACTCACATGATATCATGAGTAGGAACATTTAAGTGGGATTATGAGATTTATGAAATGGGTTTTGATTTATGTTGGGATTTTGTTGTGAATTTTAGGGCTCGAGAATTTAAGCCCGAATTATCGGATATATTGTTGTTAAATAAAGTGGGTATTAGTGTTGACATGGATGAAAGGTTTAAGAATGAAACTTAGTGTTTAGACTCTACGGAGTCGTAATGAGTTCAATATTGTGTTAAAGAACTCGGGTTGAAGTCCTACGTCATTTGGGTTACGTTGACTATGTCTATGATGAATTCTTGGATTTTAGGCTTGGGAAATAAGCCCGGATTAAATTTTGGGATAATTTCTATAAACTTGAATGATGTGCTAAGTTTGGGTTGTATGAAATGTGTATTTAATGAAATACGATATTAGGACTCAATGGAGTCATTTTAGGTTCAATAAGATGTTAGTGAGCCTTAGGTTGAAATCCTACGATGTTCGGGTTTGGTTGGTTGTGATCGGGAGTACCCGAGCATCCCGAGTTGTGTCCCATTTGTGACTCCCGCGACATAGAAGTATTGGGGATTTGATTAGGCGTGCTCGTTAGGGCACGGAGCATTAGAGATCAACCTATGATCTCGTATTACCTTAAGAAATGATTATTTGAATGAGTTCTCTCTTAGGGAATTTGGTCGTGCACATGAAAGCACTTGCGAGGATATGATTACGCATAGTTTGGTACCCTTGAGATTGGCTTTAAGGAAGTCGAATATTTACGACGGTTGGGACTATGGTTGAGTCCGGTGAACCGTTAAGTGAAGCTAAAATGCTAAGTCTTGATTATGATTGTTCTTAGACTAAAGTATAGTCTTTGGTTTGATTTTGATTAGAGGGCTATAGTAAACCTCACAGTGTGATTTCTTAAGCTTATATGCTGTGTTTGATTGGGTTGTGGCTTGAGGATTATGATTACCTCATTATGTGGTTCTTTGACTAAACTTATAAGTTGGTTGAATTTGTTAAGTATGTGCAAATATGTGCATTGTTGAAATTGGTGTGTAGAGCTTTATGTCCTACTTGATTTGGTATGCCGCTATGATCGGTCTTGGTTCTTGTTTGAGCATGAGAGTAAATATCTACTTGTGCATTGCATTGAGTCCAGCTGGCATTAATTGGTTTGTTTATCAAGTCGGTGGGACGATGCACGCCTTCACGAATTATGGGATTCGTGCTCGCTATGGATCGCCGCACTGACTCCACACACCCTCCATCAGGGCCGCAATGGGGAAGTAGCCCCTTTGCCGTATCAGTTAAGTGCCGCATTGGCTTGCTAATGATATCGAGTAAAACTCGATGATAGTCGATGAATTCACAAAACATCGGTGGCACGAACTAGTAACATTGTGTATTGCAGGAGCAACACAACGGAGCTATTTGGGTATCTTCTCTATCCCTTATGTGGCTTACTATGAGCACTTATATGAAAGATAACGTGATACGTGATTTATGAAGTTCATGATACTTGATGATTTAATACAGGTTTATTGTTGATATACGATTTAGATGCCATGAGTTTATATATGCTTGTGCATTATGCCATGCCACGCCATGCTATGCCATACATTTGCATTTAGTAACTTACTGGGTCATTATGACTCATTTCGTGTGTTTGTTTTCCTTAGTTTTGCAGTGATCCCGTTAGTACGCGAGGCGGCTTCGGATAGCGATTCCTAGAAGGTGGTCTTCCGGGCTTTAAGCTTGGATTTAGTATTATTATGTTATGTATCTGTGAGAAACGAATATAAAGTTATGTAGACTTTACTTGGGTAGATTATGTTAGTACTTTCTTATTGTATTATTTTTGGTAGCCGACTTGTTTGGTCGAGCTGTTGTATCTCTTATGAGTTGTTCCCTTTTATTATTCCGAGCATGCTTTAGCTCACTCGTTCTAGTATTGTTGGTAGTGTCATCTCCGACGACGTTAGTCGTGAGACTTGGGTTTAGTTGTTAGAATTTGAATATCTTGTTCTTTTAGTTGATTTATTCCTCCGGCATGTTTCAGCCGTTGAGTTGTTGTTTACCAGGTTGGGTATTGTTGTTTCGCCGGCCTTAGGTTGCCGATGGTTTGTTGTACGTGCGCAATGTTGCGTCACGCAAGTCGTAGATTTGTCGAGAGATAGTCGTCTCTCAGCCTTGTGTCCCTTAGTTTATAATTATAGGCTTTGGTCTCACTTATGATTTGCTTCCGCAGATTTTAGTTTTTGGTTATTCGGTTTTGCCGTTATGGCTTTACATTCCTGTTTAGAGTAATGTTGGTTCAACTCTTGACTCGCACCACTACGCCTAGCGGGTGCTTGCCCATCTTTTAGCTTGTCTTGACGGCACGACCTTGGGATTCCGCATTGGAGTCCGGGTCGGGCTGTCACAACTAGAGCCATTCGAAAGCCCCAAAATTGGTCTCTGTTATAGAATTTCAGTTTAGTCGACAGCTTCTATTTGGGTAAGTTGTGAAGATGAGTTAGGGAGCGGCGGAGGATGATTTAGGAACATAAATCCATCTTCCGGTCGACATCGACCGGGATATGCTCTACAAATCAAAATTCTTCTTCATCAACGGTGGAGGATTTGTTGTTTGAAGAAGACATAATTAGGGCAAAGGTGGGGGAAACCAATTATATTAAGGTAAGGTTTGATGATGATGATGAATCATTAAGGTTTATATATTTACACACACACACACACACACAGAGCCCAGAACAATTGAAAAAGAGGAGTCTCGGGAAGACAAGGAATAGGGATAATTCTAATGCAGAATATATATATTATTTATTTCCTTGTTTCCATCTCACCTTCCCCCCAAATTAATTCTAGGTGGACATCTTACTCAGCTCAAGTGAGGGCAAAATTGACATTTCACAAAAAATTTAACGTTCCTTCCAAAGATAACACCACATTTGGGTTGAAGAGCCAGCATAGGAAATTTTCAACATCCGTTCATAAAAATCAGAAATGGCAAGTTCATGGATCAAATTATATATTTATCCAAGATAAGAAGATAAAAAAGCATGCCAATGGTTATGCTCATAGAACATCTCCATTGAAGATGGTCGTATTTTGTGTTCTTTGTGGCTCCCACAACCACCATTTTAAAAACGCCAACCCTCTAAAAACACTAACCATTTTAAAAACACTAACATCTCCATCGAAGAATTTTATCATTGGTTTTCTTCTCTTCTTATTTTGTGTTCTTTATGGCATTTTTTGTAAGACCGATTTTTCTGATGCAACAAGGGATGATCATAGTCTGGTTCGGTTCAATTTTTGTTAAAAAAACAAAAAACCAGAACTAGATCAATACTCTGATTTTTATGAAATTCAGAACCAAAACCAACACAACACGTATGAAAACCAATACTTTGGTCTGGTCCAAAACCAACCAATATTTATGAGAACCTGAACCGGACCAATACTTCGGTTATTAACTGCGTAATACAAACAAATTTGTAATCTTGGGGCTAATTATGAGTTGTCTTATCTTTCTCGTGAAATTAATAAAAAAATTATTTATCTTGAAAAAGAAAAGTAAAAATGTAAAAAACTTTTTCATGAAAATAATGAAGTTTCTTATTTATACTTAAAATAAAAAGTACAAATATCAGTAACATATTCAGACATGGTATTTTACAAGATTAGACTGATATATCCTTGCTAAAAGTCATAGCAATGATGATGAATATTCATGGTCGAAAGGAATGAATTATAAATTTACTATTTATACTTACGCTTAGGTTAATATTAATTTATTTATATACATACATAATTACATTATGTCTATGAAAACTATTGGTCCGGTTCGGTTCTTGAACTAATGTATTTGTATCGAAACGGGGACCAAACCAATTATTCGGTTTTACAAAAATTTAGAACCGGAACCAAACCAATAAATTGGTTCGGTCCAATTTTTATTGGATTGGTCCGGCTCTATTGGTTCGTTATGGTTTTGAAACACTTTTGCTCACCCATAAACCTAACTTATCATGTGTTGATGGACTGAGTTATGAGAGAGTGAAGTTTTTTCTTACTGATTAAGATATGTAAAATGTTCTCATAGAAAACCTACTTATTATAATTACTTTGAACGAGAAGGTCGTGATGTTAATACTAGGGGTTTATATCGGAACCACGGGACCGAATCGAACAAAACCAAACCAACCTAGTCGGTTTGGTTCGACTTTTGTCGAAACGGTTCGGTTTCAAAATATATGAAAACCCACCCGGTTTGGTTCACAGTTTTTTATATCTAATCAAACTAAACCAAACGGAATCAAACCAAACCAAACTATATTTATTAATTATAACATGACAAAACTCATATTTGGGCCACCCAACTTTTCTAAAACCTACAATGCAACCACCGAAACTTTAAAATTGTTATCCTTGCCACTGAACTACACTTACGCTGCAAATTAACCAATTTCTGGACAGAAGTTAGGTTCAACTGTTAAACTAAGGGGTAAAATGGGAAAAACACTATAAACATCAAAACTAACTTTGTTTGAATTGAAAGATGAAAAAGACCAAAAATCCACAATTTAATACCTATTTTTCATTTGATTCAACCCACGGTTCGTCTTTTTCGCTGGAATCGTCACCGGATCCATTCCTCCCCAAATTGGTCACCTGAAAAGCCTCCGTGCCACTTCCCTTACCAACAACCACCTCACCGGTCCAATCATGTCTGTCATTTTTCCTCCCTTCACGAGTCTTCTTTGTCACCAAGATGGTAAAACCAAGAAGGGGGTTCTTCTTAATTTTATGGGACCATTTTCAGTGAGATGATTTTCTGAAGATTTCTTCTTCCTCGTCGTATAAAAAAAGTGATGGAAAAGAAAAAGAAAAAAAAATTGGTTCGACGAAAATGAATAGGAAGAAGAAGAGTGCAAGAAGATTCAAACGAAAGCATAACTTTCAAGATATAGATTTGTTAGAAAAAGTTCTTCTGAAGAATCGATCACTAGTTATTTTTAGCATGATGTATTGAGCAAAACAAGTTTGAGGGAAAATCCCCACTTGTGGTCTTTGCAGGTCCTAACCTAATTGGGAAATACTTCTACATGTTTAAAAGTAAATGGGGAAAAGGGTAGTCTTGCTCTCTCATTTTGTATTATATTCCCTTTCCATCATATCCCCCAACACCAAGGCCTTACATTACAAGCTTAATAAAGTCCTATTGATCTTCTTGCCAGTTACTTGTGTTGGTTGATTCGATTGTAATACATATAAATTGATCCCCACTTCATATATTCATACTATTGGCAAGCTCACTGTGTTAGCATAATCTTAGCTATTGCAAGTAACTTGGATATGAAAGCATTTTATGTCATACATATGAAGTGCATGAGATGGATGTATAAGTATTTGAAATCTATGGTGTTCTCTCTTTCTATGATAGACCGGGTTCGGATGGTAGATTACATATTCTGTGTTACATCTGTTTTTTATCAAAAATCATGATTTTTAGAATGAATGTTGTGCTTAGCTTAATAAAACTATTTAAGTTAGGAAATTTGCCATAACTTGTTAGCACACACACACACACGGAGATGCTGGCATCGGTCACAGGTTACAGTGTAAGTCAGTTTGATTTGTGGATGAGTCTGCACACATGTGGTGAGCATCTCCCCGAGACAAATATGAATATTCCATACTATCGTGACTTGAGAATGAACCCAAAAAGATTTTTATTTGTATTTATTTGTATTTGTTGCTTTTAGAGTAATTTTAATTTTTTGCTTTTGTATTTAATAGTTTTTGTATTTATCTGCCTAGTCGAGTCACTCGTAAGAGTTTCCTTGAGTTTGTGGGTTTATAGAGGAGTGTAAATGTAAGTCCAGTTGGCAACTGACAAGGCTAGAGGGGGGGGGTGAATAGCCTTTTAAAAACTTTGAGGGTGGACTTGAAAAGCTTTAAAAGTTTGCAGCGGAAAATGTAACTTTGTTAGTCAGCTGATACGGTCAGCTGGCTGAAGTGTCAAAGAAGCTGACACAGATGAAAATTGGTTAGCTGGCTGACACACTTAATTTCGTTTTTGAAAATAGATCACTAAATATAAAGAAGGAACTGAAGAACAATTTTATCAAAACAAATAAGTAAACAATTTATGTAAGTAAATGACTGACATTTAAGTAGATCAAGACTTCTTAAGTGTTAGAATAGTTTGTAAGAGCTAAAGAAATGACTGACAGAGAAATTGAAGTGGTTCACAGTAAAACTGCTACGTCCATTACCAAGTTGGTCAAACTTGGATTTTTTGAAGTGTACTAATTTTATTAAAAATCTAGGTGATCTCTAATGGATCAGTGTACAACAAAAGACCAGTGTTTATGGAGTATGATTGAATAACAATCAAACTCATGAGACAAACTAACTGATTTCTAAAGAATATGAAGTAAGTCATTCACGTGTTTGTCTAAACAATAACTAGAAAGAAAAATATCGGTGAAGAATATCTAGCTAAAGTTAGGAGGGCTGAGGCATAAAGAGAATTTCTTTGAGAGTATGAATGCTTCAGGTCTATGTGTGTTTCTTCAAGTGATTCCTGAGGGTATTTATAGATGATCTTGAAGAGCAGCCCATTAGGAACACATTTGAATTTGAAATTTGTTAAGCAATACAGACGTATCTTCTCACAAGATCACAGGGATCCTGTTAGAAAGATAACGTACAAAATATCTAGCAAAACACAAAATAAGAAGTGTTAGTACAAAGGAATGTTTAAGTAAAAGAGGTAAATAAGCTGACACTTTTTAAAACTAAGGTTAGCTAATCAAAGTAACTGACAAAGAATTATGTTACAACTGACCAAAATACATAATAACTTATAAGTTCTTGGCTGACAAAAAGTAGAATGATTTTAAGCAAATTAAAACAAGGCAAGATTCAACAATCTCCTCCTATTTGCTTAAAACCATTCACTTAAAGCAGAGAGCAATTATAGAACTTATATTCCTGCAAAATAGATGTTAGTAAGCCAAGAAGATAATAGATAATATGAATTAAAGTTGTAGGAAGTAAAAACCAGGAATAACTTAATTTGACCACTACAAGTAAAACTAATGTTCTAAAAAGTTTAAGAGTTTAAGAGAGAGTTTAGTTCAGTTCATTCAATTGTTGATGTGGATCCTTCAATGGGTTTGTCAACTTGAGTAGCAGTGATGGACCAACATCAGATTTTGGTTCCTTTTCAACATCAGCTTCCTTTTCAGCTTCAGGTTCAGTTACTGACTGAGATGGCTTAAGACCAAGTCTTTGTCTGAGAATCTTGTTCTCAGCCAGGAATGCATCAGCTCTTGCTCTCTGTTTCTTCTCCTCCTGAATGGTTTGAAGCATAGCAGCTTAAGTATTAAAGATTCTATTTTCCCACTCTTGTTGATAAAGCAGAATGGATATCCAATCATCCATATGAGCTTCCCTAGGTGCACCAGCAGCAATGGCAGATTGTACCTCAGTTGTGATTATCTGCGTAAGATTGGGAGGCAGAGATGAAACCTGTTGTTGAAGAGTGGCAAGCTGATTGGTATGATGTGTGAAAGCTGCTTTCATTTGGAGATGATGTACATAGAGCAGATCCAACTTGGCTAAAACAGAAAGTGTGCCTAGGTGGAGAAAGATCAGCAGGCTCAGGGGCTGGAGTTTGAGTAGAGCCTGGGGCATTCATGAAGAGCTAAAGTTCTGAATGCCTTCATCTTCAGGGTCATGAGGGAAGAATGTAGACATGGGATATACAGGAGCAAGAGAAGTAGGCTCTGGGTCTGACTCAGGAAAGACATCAGGGAAAACAATCTTCTTCCTAGTAGGCTGCTGGAGAGCTTGAGAAATGATGGTCTGTTGACTCCTTGCCTTTCTGGAGGCCAACTGAGAAGGGGTGAGGAGAGACTCATCCACAGATGTAGATTTTGAGGAGTCAGATGAGAAGGCCATGGAAGATTCTTTAGTTGTATCTTCAGTTGATTGATGATCATAATCATCAGTTGGAGAATGATCAGTCAGAGTTTCCTGAAGTGCATGAGGTGGTTTTGCTGACAGAGGAACAGTAGAGTGAAGAGATAAATCATGCAAGATTAGCAAAGGAGAGGCTTGGTTTGGATGAGCAGGTAGATTAGTATCCATAAAAGTAGAAGGTTCAGAGGAAGGAATCACAATGTCAGCTGGTGCTGAGGGAGGAATGACATCAGCTAGGAGTTCAGTTGGTAGAAGGGGAGTGACTGACAAAGGAATGGCTGACACTGTAGTGACTGATATAGGAGTTGGTGCAAGAATGGGAGCAGAGATTGGAAGGATTGAAGATGAGGCTGCAACTGTTGATACAAAAGTGGGTACTGGAATAGATTGCAGGGTAGAAGTGAAAGTGGGTAGAGGTTCAGCTGGGGTAGAAGAAGGTAAAAAGGATGAAGAAACAACATAAGGAATAATAGGAGGGAACACTAAGATAGGAGCAGATGGAATAGGTTCAGATATGAGAGGAGCAGGTTCACTGGCAAAAGTATCAAGAAAAGCTATGGTCATAGAAGCTCCTTTAAATAGAGGCTATCTGTCTGTGGAGTTCGATGTAGGTCTGGTTAGCTGTATTAACAGCATCTTGTATATACTTATTTGCAACTATTTGAATTCTTGCCAGGTTTGCTGGGTCAACTGAAGGTTGTTCCCAGTCCTGATGTAGCTGATCATCTTCTGGCACGGCAGCCCTTCCAACTAGATATGGGTCATCATGAGGTAAGGCAGGAAGTCGATACACCTTGTTGTATATGGTCCAAGCAAAAAGATAAGCTCATCTTGAACGAAACGATCGTTGGACAAGTAGAATCTATTCCAGAGCAGAGGGAGAAGGTCAAAGTATTTTCCATAATTGGCCACCAGATCTTCTTGGGTCAGGTTGGGAGTTGTAGGATACAAGACATAAGGTCTTCTTTTCAGATCGTGATCAATGTATTTTATGGGATTGACTGGGGGCTTTTTATTTTTCTTTCCTTCATGAAAAGAAAGAAGGAATTGCACAAAGTATGGTGAGTGATCTATTGGAAAGACCCAGTTTGGAGGAATGAGGACTGGATTAGCTTGATAATAGAAATGTCGAGGGTGAAATGTACGATTTCTTATGGGTGGAAAGAATTTGATAGGGGCAGTGTTTGGTGACAAAAGATTGGAAGGAGGAGAGTTTGGTTCAAGATTAGTGGCAGGAATATCTGGAGTAGGAGAGAATGGAACAAAATTACCTGGATTCAGATCAGGATTTCTTCTTTGTCTTTTGGAAAGAAGAGGCACTGAGGGAGAGGGTGCAGACTGAGTAGGCTCATTTTCTTCAGCTATTAACAGTCTTCTTCTTCTAGATCTCTAAGGCACATGAATAGGAGAGATCAGTTGGTTGTACTTCAGTTGGCTGACCAATGTCAGCTGGCTTACCACCTTTAGCTTGCTGACAAACTTCAACTGGCTGACTAATATCAGCTTGCTGACTAATAGCTCACTGACTGGTAGACGTTGCAGTAAGAGCCTGGGTCCTGGTCCTTCGAGGTCTACAACTTGTTTGAGTTGTGGAGATTTTCTTACCAAAACGACTAGATGCATTAGCTCGCTTGATGTATGCACCCATATATTTCTTGATTCTTACTGACTATAAGTCTCCAATGGTCAGAAGACGATGTTGAAGAGCAGGAAAGGATCGATGAGATGATGGGTAAGCATGGGATTGCCAGTAGACATATTCTCCTTGTATTTGGCTATGTTGGTCTTCACACACTCCACTAGGACAACACCCCAGTTCATTTCAAAATTTTCAACAATAGCCTCCATGAGAAACAACTGGGATTCAATGATCTTGTCGCGCCCTCCAGATTTGATAATGATGCATTTGTCCATTACAGTAGCTAGGGCGTAGTGGAGTAGAGAAAATCTGTTCTTGTGCCTATCAAAGGCAAGCTCTACGGGGACTTCTCCTCGCATAGAGATCCACCCAGCCTGTTGAGTCTCTTTTGGGATGGTGTAGATGGTTGAACCATCATCTGACAAGCCAGGAAAAGCAGTTGTGATGGTTTCCGAGTCGAAGACAATGGGGACTCCTCTGATTGTACCAATAAGCGATAAGGGTTCAGCGGGATTTTCTTCCATGGACATGAAGAATTCTTCAGTCAACTGGCAACTGTATATTCTAATGTTGAAGGAGAGAAGAGGAATCAACCCAAAAGCTGTTAAGAGATGGATAAGCTCAAGCCCTAAGGGTTCGTTGTTAAGAGACACCACGTCCAAAAGACATCCTAAAGCCGTATTGGTTGCCATTTCCAAAATATTGAGAGTTAGGGTTTGAGGAAGAGAGGGAGTTTGAGGAAGAAAGAGAAAGTTTTGGAAGAAAAGAATGCAGTGTAGGAGCAAGATGCAAAGAGTGAGTATTTATATGAGGGGTTTTATAAGTACAAATGCTTATAAAAGTTGAATGAATGGGTTTTAAAAGCGAAGATATGGCGTGTAGTGAAAAAGTACACATAATTTTGGTTTTTGAGATAAAAAGGTGATTTATGAAAGGTGACAATCATCATTATTAAGAGTCGTTTTTGTGTAACCACGTCACTTTAACCGCCAGTGTTGGTGGGATGGTGAGAAGTTGTTTTAGCTTCTCTAGGAAGCTTCACGAGTTTCAAGGAAGAATAAAAAGGTGGGAAATAAATGATGGAATTTTATAAAAATATGGATTTAATATGAATCTTAGCTGAGATACGATCAGCTTAGATTAGGGATTAGAAGCTACCTGAACAGTGACTATAAGGTCACTATTTTTGAATGAGATGTCACCGTAGGTCGAAGAGTGTCACCAAGGATGTCACCGATGACTTGAGGATTTATTCAGTAGCTTAGTTCCTAAACAGATATATGAGTCAATAGTTGTCGCCTAATGATCGATAACATTTGTCGCCTAGATGAGAGACAAGGTCAAAGTCGATCTTTGTTCTAGATATCTTGAAAAGATTTAGAAATACAAAATATCTTTCTATGTGTTGATTCTTATTGTATTAGATTTATATCTGCTCATACATTACACTAGTTTTATACATCAGTGGCTAATTGGGCTGCGTATCGATTAGGGTGGCAATATAGAACTTTGCCAAGTATAGCTTTTATAGGACTTTGTTGAAGACCTCTTAAGCTTTTCAACATCTTGTTCACACTCGGTCAATCATGACGTGAGCAAATCTTAATGCATCAATTTAAATTTATCCTTATCGCTTGAATTTAAATTGAGACATTCCCCGACATCTCGCAAAACCGAAAAGCGAAGACTTTTTAAAGCGGTGCAACAACTCTCACCGACATCCGATTGCCCAATCTCCAGAAGATCTAAGTACTCATTCCCTACTCGATATCTGTGAAGAAGAAATTCTTGGTTGACAGCCCCATGCATTTAATGCATTCAACCTAATAGAGCTGTCAAGTCTTTGTCTTCTCCAACGGATCTTCGCTATAAAGCCATTAAAGCGAAGAAAATGTATTGCTCTAAAATATACAACAACTCTAAGTCTTATTACTCAGTGCATTCAAGAGATCCTCAACAGATCCAGAAGTCCTCGTCAACAACAAGAAGTTGTGCATCAACATTTATTGTTTTACTTCTTGTTGTTTTCATTCAATAGCTATCCTTCTGCACAAATTAAATATCATGTTTTCACAGATATTTAATTCCTTAACCCCTAAACACAAGTCAATATTTTGTACACGATCCATTGGGAATATTCTTTGTAATAGATCTAGTGGAAAACATAGTGCACTATTTAAATCCAAGTTTGACAGCCTTGGTGGTGGACGTAGCACTCTTTATAGTGTGAACCATCCCAAAATACTTGTGTTAATTCCTTTTCTGCTTGTCTGCTTATTCAACTACTTATTACATTATTTATCTTTACCCTTTACAACAAACTTAAGTAACTTGTTAAGGTCTACCGATAGTCCTTATCTCTTGCTTCATTGAAAGAAGTTCAATCTTTTCAATAGATTGAAAGTACCTTTCAAAGAACTTACTTAAAAGTTTTTTAAGTGTATAAAAAGCTATTCAACCCCCCCTTCTAGCTTATTATTGTGCCCATTGGGACCCACACTATGACATTATAAGCATTCCCAATTCACCTCTTAGAAATTCAAATCTATCATATTTTAATGCTTTTGTAAATATGTCATCTAATTGAAATTCTATAGAAACATATTCTAGCTGAACATTACCTTTTTCAACATGATCTTTTAAGAAGTGATATCTTATGTCTATATGCTTGGTTTTAGAATGCATAACATGATTTTTAGAAACGGAAATAGCATAAGTATTATCACAATAAATAGGACATGTTCCCATCAGCATCTCATAGTCCAATAGTTGTTGCTTCATCCAAAGAATTTGTGAACAGCAACTGCCAGCAGCAATGTATTCAGCTTCTGTAGTTGAGGTGGAGACTGATGCCTGCTTTTTGCATGCCCAAGATATTAGTCTGTTACCAAGAAACTGACATGTTCCATTGGTGCTTTTTATGTTAACTCTACAAGCTGCAAGGTCAGCATCTGAATATCCAATTAAGTTAAAAGAAAAATCTCGAGGATACCAAATACCAAATTTCTCAGTATCAATCAAGTATCTGATTTTTTTTTTGCAACAATCATATGAGATTCTTTTGGATTAGCTTGAAACCGAGCACATATACACACAGCAAACATAATGTCTGGTCTACTAGCAGTTAGATATAGGAGAGATCCAACTATACCTCTGTACTCAGTTGTATTAACTGATTTACTTTTTTCATCAGTGACCAAATGACATTCAACTCCCATTGGAGTGTTTGCTGAATTTGCTTCTTGTAAGTTATATTTCTTGATCAGCTCTCTTGTGTATTTTGATTGATGGATAAAAATTCCTTCTTCAGTTTGCTTAATTTGTAAACCTAGAAAGTAAGTAAGTTCTCCCATCATGCTCATTTCAAATTTTCCTTTCATAAGATTCTCAAATCTTTTACACAAAACATCATTTGTAGAGCCAAAAATATTATCATCAACATAAATTTGAACTAGTAAGATATTACCTTTGTGCTTTAAAGAGAAAAGAGTAGTATCAATTTTACCTCTTTGAAACCCTCTTTCCATGAGGAATTTTGATAGAGTTTCATACCATGCTCTTGGAGCTTGTTTGAGACCATAAAGAGCTTTTCTTAGCTTGTACACATGGTCCTTCTTTTTGATATCAAGAAATCCAGGAGGTTGTTCAACAAAAACTTGTTCTTGTAGATCACCATTTAGAAATGCACTTTTTACATCCATTTGATAGACCTTGAAATCTTTGAAAGTTGCATAGGCAAGAAATAATCTGATAGCTTCCAACCTGGCAACATGAGCAAATGTTTGATCATAGTCAATGCCCTCCTCCTATCTATAGCCTTGGGCTACCAATCTTTCTTTGTTCCTAGTGACATTTCCATCTTCATCCAACTTGTTCCTAAACACCCATTTTGTTCCAATAACTTGTTGATCTGAAGGTCTTTGAACAAGTTCCCAAACTTAACATCTTTCAAACTGATTTAATTCTTCTTGCATGGCCTCAATCCATTGGGGATCATCCATTGCTTCATCAATCTTTTTGGGTTCAATAGAGGAGACAAAAGCATGTGAGTCAAGAGTTTTCATTTCTGGAACTGTTTCTTGTTCTTAGACCATCAAAGGGATCACCAATGATGTTTGAAACTGGATGATGTTTAGCTTCTATGATTTCTCTAGGAAGGTCTGGAAGAGGTTCAGTTGGCAAAAGTGAAGAAGAGAGGGTGTCAGCTGATTGAAGAGTTTCAAAGGAAGTGTGTCAACTGACTGGTTAGTTGTGACAGGATCTGATAAATGATTTGAATTGTCAGCTGGCTGGAAGTTGTTAGCCTGCTGATGTTCATTCTGAATATCTAAGGTAACAACTGGAGGAATGGAAGATGAAGGGTTATTTTGGGTTGAGCTACCATTGTTTCTTGTCTCAAAAATCTCAAAATTGTCAATAACATCATGAGTCTTAGCAGACTCAAGTAAATTGAATTCATTAAATGTAATATGCATAGATTCAACAATTTTTTGAGTTTTTATATTATAAACTCTATATGATCCACTGTGTTTAGCATAACCAACAAAAATACCTTCATCAACTTTTTCATCAAATTTACCTCTGTGGTCACTACCATTGTAGTGAATGAAGCATTTGCATCCAAAAATTTTAAAGTAAGCAATGTTGGGTGTTCTTCCTCTCCATAATTCGTATGGGGTCTTTCCATGAAACTTGTTTATGAGAGATCTGTTTTGAGTTAAACAAGCTGTATTGACAGCTTCTGCCTAAAAATACTTTGGCAGTTTTGCTTCAGCTAGCATGGTTTTACTTGCTTCAATCAATGTCATGTTCTTCCTCTCAGCCACACCATTTTGTTGAGGTGTTCTAACTGCTGAAAAATTATGGTCAATACCATGATCATCACAGTATGCATCCATGCCAAGGTTCTTGAATTCTGTACCATTGTCTGATCTTACACTTATGATTTCACACTCTTTTTGAGTTTGAAGATTTCTGAACAGGGTAGTGAGAATGCCATAAGTTTCATCCTTGGATTGCATCATTTCAACCCATGTGTACCTTGAGTAATCATCTACAACCACCAGAGTATATCTGTTTCCTCCCAAACTTGCATTTGTAATAGGACCAAATAAATCTATATCAAGGAGTTCAAGAATTCTTTTGGTTGAAAGACATGGTTTGGGTTTGAAAGAAGCTTTTGTTATTTTTCCTAAAATGCATGCATCACATTTTTTGTCAGAAGGAAAGTTTATAGATGGCAGACCTTTCACTAAGTCTCCTTTTGAAAGTTTGGAAAGATATTTAAAATTTAAATGTGAAAGTCTTTTGTGCCAAAGCCATGAAGTTTTTGAAGTATTATTTGCTACTAAACATATTTGAGTATTATGATTTAAGGCAAGTAAATCAATAGCAAAAACATTTCTTTTTCTAGATCATGTAAGTAAAACTTCATTTGTGATGTTGTTTTTGATAAAATAGTGAGTAGTAGAAAGGTGCAGCTCATACCTTTGTCACAGAATTGTGAAATGCTTAGAAGATTGTGTTTCAAACCTTGTACTAATGAGACATTTTCAATTTTTATAGATCCTCTGATAATAGATCCATAGCCTATTGTTTTTCCTTTTGAGTTGTCTCCAAAAATGAAAGAAGGTCCTTTGGTTGAGATAATGTCAGTAAGAAGTTCAGCTGACCCAGTCATGTGTCTAGAGCATCCACTGTCTAAAATCCATATGTCAGTTGATTGATCATCTGCCATTAAGCATACCTGAAATATGAATATTTAAATCATGGTACCCTTTATACATTTGAGTCCAAAGGGTTTGTTTTCTTTGGTAGCCAAACTTGCCTAAAATTAGGCTTCTTGACTTTGTCAGTAGGTTTAAATCTAAACAGACACTCATGAGATTGATGACCAAAAGTAGAACAAATATTGCATCTATGATAACCAGGTTTATCAGTCATTTGAGGTGAATTCTTTGATTTATTTTGACTCAGCTTAGAGATCTTAGTAGCAACAAAATTGATTGGCTTAAACTTGTCAGTTGTCTTCCTTCTGATTCCTCCTCTTTTGTCAGCTGGCTGACATTTGTCAGTTGTTGCTGCTGCTGACAATTTTTAGGCTTATGAACAGAAGACTAACAACTATCATTGTTCAGTATATCCCTTTTGCTAATGGACTTCTTAAGCTGATTCACATTTTTAGGATATTTGAAAGGTACAACATTATAAGTTGATCCCTTATTCTTTTTTAGCAGAATCTTAGGTTCACCATTTGACTGTTTGATCTCACATTTTCCATCATCTTTTGATTATCCAAGACCATGTTGGTCCTCATGATTTTTCTATTGACTAATGATGGTTTCAACAACAACTTTTGACTTTGAGTAAGTATCAACTACATTGGTCAGTCGAAGATTCTTTTCTACAAGGTAAGAAATCTGGGCATTTGAGATTTTTGCTTGAATCTCATGTTTTTCATTGATGCTTTTAAGTTGCAGCAATTCATTTTGTTGTGCTTTATAAAGCTCATTGATCTTTTGGAGCTTACAGTTTTCATCAGAGATTCGTTTAAAGTCACCAGATAAAGAAACATGAATTCTTTTAAGTGTTTCAAACTTGGAATACATTTCTTGCATTTGTTCCAGTAGATCATCAACACTTATGTCAGTAGCCTTCTCCTCCTGCCTTTTTGACATATTGCTTGTTTTACTGTCAGTAGTCCTTGGAGAGGTTGACTTTTTCTTTTCTGGCTGACTTATGACCCCTTGTCCATAAAAACCATTTCCTATCGTCTTAACCACAAACTAATCAGGTTTGATGACCTTTGTCAGCTTGGGGTTTTTAATATGTGAGCTTGGGAGCTCATTATCAGACTCATTTGAATATTTTGGACTAGGGAAATCATTTTCTGAATCATACATGGCTGATTCTACAACAAGACACGGGTTTGCTTCTTGCACAAAATCAACAAATTCATCTTCAGAATCTGTCTCAATCCATGTTGCAAGATTTTGATCTTTAGCAACTAAACCTTTTTGTTTTTCAAAATTTCTAGGAGCCTTTTGTAGTATTCATTTTTGGTAGAAGGACAGTTTGAAGCAAAGTGACCAGGTTTTCTACAATTGAAGCACAACATTTTTTCTTTCTCATCCTTGTCTTCATCTGTTTTGAAGTAAGGCTTTTGAAAGTTTGAAGAAGAAGGTCTTTGAAAGTTTGAGGAAGGTTTTTGAGTATTAGAGGAAGATCTTTGAAAACTTGAAGAAGTTTTTTGGAAGTTCTTTTTTAAAGATTTAAACTTTCTAAATTGTCTAGCAAAGGCAGCAAATTCATCTTCATCAAAGCCATCGTCTGACAGAGATGTAGAAGTTTTAGGTGTCTCTTCTTCAACTTGTAGAGAGATACCTTTAAAAAATTTCTCAATTTCTTGAGTTTTGAGAACTTCCTTTTCATAAATTTTTAGACTTGCAACAAGACTACGTATATGAGTTTTATTCAAATCTCTTGCTTCCTCTATGGCAATGACCTTAACATGCCATCTACTTCCCAAGCTACTAAGAAAACGCATATTCAAATCTTTCATGCTATAAACTTTACCAAGAGAAGAGCATCTATTACTTACCTCGAGAAATCTATCGTAAGCATTCTTCAATGATTCTTTTGGATCCTTTTTGAAGGCATCAAACTCTTATATGCAATCATAGAGTTTGTTGTCCTTGGTGTTTTGGTCTCTTTCGACGTATTCAACAAGAGCATCTCATATTTCTTTGATAGTGACACTGTCAAATATTTGCTTATAGTTTTCATCTAGAACAGCACTTGACAGAATGTGTACAGCTCTGGCATCCAGTCCATGTGTAATTTTATCTTCCTCAGTCCATTCAGATTGAGGTTTGAGAACATACTCTTCAATAGCAGGAGCAAGAGGATTTATGGTATCATCATCTGCAGTAGAAGATTTACCAACTTTAGTATTGATTTTCATAGGTTGCATAGGGCCACCTCTTACACATTCCATCAATCGTTTATCAATATTGTTCATATATCTTGTAATTCTTTCTTTCCAAATATCAAAGTGATCTTCATAAAAAATGGGTACTTGAGTAACATTGTTTGATTGAAAAGCTTTTATAGTTTCCATGATCGAGCTTTCAAGTTGTTAAACTTGGAAAATAATAATTTTTCAAAAAAGTTAAGCTCTGATACCAATTGTAAGTCTAGTTGGCAACTGACAAGGCTAGAGGGGGTGAATAGTCTTTTAAAAACTTTGAGGGTGGACTTGAAAAGCTCTAAAAGTTTACAACGGAAAATGTAACTTTGCCAGTCAACTGATATGGTCAGCTGGCTGAAGTGTCAAAGAAGCTAACACGGATGAAAATTGGTCAGCTGGCTGACACACTTAATTTCCTTTTTGAAAATAGATCACTAAATATAAAGAAGGAACTGAAGAAACAATTTTATCAAAACAAATAAGTAAACAATTTATGTAAGTAACCAACTGACACTTAAGTAGATCAAGACTTCTTAAGTGTTAGAACAGTTTGTAAGAGCTGAAGAAATGACTGACATAGAAATTGAAGTGGTTTCACAGTAAAACTGCTACGTCCACTACCAAGTTGGTCAAACTTGGATTTTTTGAAGTGCACTAATTTTATTAAAAATCTAGGTGATCTCTAATGGATCAGTGTACAACAAAAGACCAATATTTATGGAATATGATTGAATAATAATCAAACTTGTGAGACAAACTAACTGATTTCTAAAGAATATGAAGTAAGTCACTCAGTGTTTGTCTAAACAATAACTAAAAAGAAAAATATCGGTGAAGAATATCTACCTAAAGTTATGAGAGGTGGGGCACAAAGAGAATTTCTTTGAGAGTATGAATGCTTCAGATCTATGTTTGTTACTTCCAATGATTCCTGAGGATATTTATAGATGATCTTGAAGAGCAGCCCGTTAGAAACACATTTGAATTTGAAATGTGGTTAAGCAATACAGACATATCTTCTCACAAGATCACAGGGGTCCTGTTAGAAAGATAACGTACAAAATATCTAGCAAAACACAAAATAAGAAAGTGTCAGTACTAGGAAATATTTAAGTAAAAGAGGTAAAAAGCTGGCACTTTTTAAAACTAAGGTCACCTGATCAAAGTAACTGACAAAGAATTATGTTACAAGCTGACCAAAATACATAATAACTTATAAGTTCTTGGCTGACAAAAAGTAAAATGATTTTAAGCAAATTAAAACAAGGCAAGATTCAACAGTAAATAGTGTCACCCTCCAAAAATATTTTCTTAATTTTTGTACTTTTCTTCTTTTGTATTTAATAGTATTGTTTACTCGTGGACGAGCAAAGTCTAAGTTTGGGGTATTTGATAGATGTGTTTTATACGCATCTATTGGGTACTTTTATAGCTTAGAAATAGCAATTCCACGATGCTTTTGGCTACTAATATGTGTTTTTGAGCTTTATTGTGAGTTTTAGGGTTTTAGGTGAAATTATGGGAGTTACAAGGCTTATAGTGAAGAATTGAGAAAGGGTACAAAGTGCTGAATTTGAAAGATGAAGAAGAAGAAAACCGGAACCCCTTACGTACGCAAGGGTTAGGCACCTTGCCCCCGCAAGGTGTCCAGTACGCAAGTCAAATTTGAGCTAAGGCCTTGCGGCCGTATTCCTTGATTACCTTGCCCCCGCCAGCCCTTCCGAAACTGCCAACGAGTGTTGTACCCTAATTGTATCTCTTTCCCCCGAACACATTAGTATAAATACAAGCCATGCAGCCACAGGCCAGAGGAAGGATTTTACTCAGATTTTAGTGTGTAATACTTAGTTTTTAGTGTTTGTAATTATAGTTAGAAGATCGTTCATGTATTCTTTCATCCCAATGATCTATTCATCGTCAAGGATGAACTAACCGCTCCATAATCTAGGGATTGGAGGTAACTTGTATCGAATCTATTGCTCTGTTATATATTTTTATTCAATCAAATCTTGTTGATCACAGTGTTTATCAATCTCTTTACTATCTAGCTTTTTCCTAATGAATGGTATCGCAAGTAGTAAAGACCAAGAGGTGCGGATAACTGCATGGCCATATGCATATGTCGTACACTGGCTCACCATTGTGATAAATTGACCTTATCGATGCACGAGAGTGATAAGTTAAGGTCAGGTTCATATATATGTTCCTAAGTGACAGATATGAAATTCATATGTTCTTGTTCTTAAGGGTATAGATTGGATGAATTATTTAGGATGGAGACTGAATTATAATTTGGCAATCTATACCAATCTTTAGTGAACGAACCCAAGATTAAATTGATTGATACATTAGGCAAAAGAGCATTAGAGTAGATACAAGTGAATCCACATTCCTAGATTCTCATCCACCATAAGATCTTCATAAACTGTGATTACTGCTTTAAACTATTCATTAGATTACTGCTTTCTAGCAAAATAAATTAGATAAATAAACAAAAACCCCCTTAATTAGTTTAATTGTTACCGGTTTACTAGCTCCTTCTTGTCTCTGTGGTTCGACCCCTGCTTTCCATACACTATATTCCATATTGATTCGTACACTTGGGAGGTAAATAAATAAGACATCACTGCTCAAACCTTCACAACCCACCGATTACTTGTCCAAGACCAGCAGGAGTCTCTGATCAGCATGCTCCACTCCCAGCAAGTTAGCATCCGCCAACTCTTCGATGCGCTAAGGACTTCTTTGACCCGAGCCATCATTTCCAACCGCGTCGAAGGCGACTTCACTGTTGTTCGACATGTTGAACGCGCCAACCAAAGAGCTATTGATGTCAATCAAATAAGGGTTGTTGCCATCAGGGAGGAGAGAGCTACATACCATTTGAACCAAGCACTGATCGAAGAACAGAACAGACATAGAGAGAGGCTGAATGACCGCATCAGAATTTGGGTTGGTGACTACATGGAATGCCGCCAAACACAACCCAACATGTCCTGATTTGGTATAACTCTTCTGTACTACTTTATGGTTCAACTTTGCTTTTGTAAAAACTCTGCTATTAAACAGCTTGTTTAACTTACAGAAGCTATATAATTTTTGGATCATGATGCGTCGATATCTGCTTACTATATTTATCATGTCCATTTAAACTTCACGTTTAAATCTTTAAACTGCTTATTGCTTGCTACTCTGTGAAGTTTAAACTATGCATGTATTTGTACTTGTTATTCACTTCTTTATCTTGTAAGTACTTAGACTAGTTATCACTCTACTAAGATTACTATTCTGAGAGGCATGTCTGCTGTCATTTATAAAATCTTCTTTTAAGACATGATATTATCTCAATGCATGTTCTAAGTTTGCTAGTAGCTGAGATGATGACATCAACCAAATAGGAGGAGATTGTTGACCCTCACAGGTTCTAGATTTGGTTGAGTCATCCTCTAATTCTATTGTACAGTGGCTAAAAGGTCTGCATACCGGTTAGTGTGACAACTGTCTTTAGAATCAAGGTTCATCTTTAAAGGTAAAGATCTCCAAAGGTTAAAAGGAATATTCAAGTGTATATGTTTGCTCCTAATTGAGCGGCAAAGTGGTGACAGTATCTGCAAGCTGAAGCATCTTTCTCAAATCAAAGATTGAAAAGAATAGTTTAGTGTTAGTTTCTCCAAAGGCGTAGACTAGCAGGCTTCAATAGCAGTCTTGAAAGCACATCTCACAAACTTTGAAGTTTTCTCAGCTCAAAAACGAAGCTCAGCCAAACACGTGGATTTAGATCATATATTATTTGATCTAGATATTTTTAATGTCTAGTCAAATAATATTCAAATTACCTTCATTAGATTTCTCTCCAATAAAGTCAACCATGTCATTATCTGATTCAGACAGTTGTACAGACAATCTGTCCACACTTTGTCTGAATCATGAAGTCTGAAGACATTGCCCCTTTTGGCTAAGAAGTCTTTCAAGTTGTACCGCTTGTAAGCTGCAACATTACTCTGTTTGGTATGTATGCACTGCAGCACTGCATCTCTGATGGCTGTCTTGTTGTACTCATTCTACAAAGCACCGAAATGCATTCAATGCATTATAACGAGATGATATAGCCTCTCCATCTCAATCCAACGGTCCTGAAGATCTCCATTAGTATTTATTCAAGCCTTGAAGACCAGAACAATATGCATCTCTTACGCATTCAATACTTAAGCTTCATCTTCAACACTCAAGCATTCAAGAGATCAAAGGACAAGAACTAACACTTCAACAAACTTTCTGAAGCTGCAAATCTGCCAGCCAAACTCATTATCAGCTTCTTCTAGTTTGCTATTAAATGTTCTTTACTTTAGCACTTGAGATAGTAATTACTCATTGATTGTTTCTCTTATCATTAAACACTTGGTTAGAAAACTATTTTGTACACGATCCATTAGAGATCTAACATTTTCACCTAGTGGATAAACAAGTGTACCTTTCAAAATCCAAAGCTAACCGCTTTGGTAGTGGACGTAGTACTTTTGAAAGTATGAACCACTTCTAAATCCTTGCGTATTGTATTGATTGAACTGTCTCTATTTACCTTGTTTAAACTGCTTCTGCTATAATGTTCTTAATTGTTTGAGTCTACTGCTGAACCTTGTCGTTAGCAGCAGCCTTCCCAGTTGTTTTATCTCCCTTTATTATGCTACCCTAACTCTTCTTAAGAGTTAGTTATTTTTAAAAGGAGAAAACACTTTGAAAATATTTTAAAGGATTTTTAATAGTACACCTAGGCTATTCAACCCCCCCATCTAGCCTAGATTGAGCCTATTTAGGACCAACAATTACAATAAGTGGGATGATTTAATTACATATCAAATGAGAATCTTTTCTTCACAAGATGCATTCGTACAGCTCCACGAACAGGAAGTTTACACAAGATAAGAAATGGAAGAGCAGTCCGCACACCCACTAGGGCTACCCCTTACTCTTTGGCATATGGCATGGAGGCAGTGCTGCCTATTGAAGTTGAAATTCCATCATTAAGAGTGATGATGGAATCCGACATATCAAAAATCGACTGGGTCAAAGGGCGGTACGAATAATTAGCCCTAATTGATGAACGACGATTGCTAGCCCTGGAGCATACCCGAGCATATCAAAGGCGAATAGCCCGAGCCTTCAATAAAAAAGTTAGAGGCCGCGACATCCAAGTCGGGGATCTTGTGCTTCGAGAAAAACCTTCTAGTTATGTTGATTCTAGGGGAAAATGGAAATCCCCTTGGATGGGACCATATATTGTCAAAGAAATCCGATCAGGAGGTGTTGTACTCCTCACGAACCAAGAAGGAGAAGACCTTGTTCAGCCCTTCAACCTCGACAAGCTCAAAAGGTATTATGCTTGAGCTGATCCATCTGACCGTTGCTTCCCTCTCCAGCCCGCTAGGTTGAAAACCCGAAAGGGCGGCCTAGGCAAAAATTAGAGCAATAAAAAAAAAGGAAGACAAAAAGGAGAAATAAGGGCTTGCTAGGTTGAAAAACCGAAAGGGCGGCCTAGGCAAAAATTAGAGCAAATAAAAAAAATGAAAGACAAGAGAAAAGGGGAGGGAATGCACTTTCCAAATCCTCAGCATCTTACCTCCAGTCTTCAGCATGCAAGGGCTCAACTGGCAGAGAAGAGAGAAAAACCATGACACAAAGCTCACATTAAAGTACCAAAAATATAATTACAGGTCCTAAGGTGCAACTTAGGAATAACTATTGAAGATATTTACGATATGCATTATTTGTCTGTACATATTATTCTGCTACTTCTACCCCTTTGTTCCCCCCAATTATCTTTCGTTTGCAGCTCTAGCCCTGAAGCGATCCATCAGTGCATGCGGCGTCCACCCAGCCGGGACCATATACTCCTTCTGCGGGACGCCGAAGAAGCTCCAGTCACATCAGCATGAGAACCCCCGGAAGTGTCCTCTTCCTCATCGTCAGCATCCCCATTTTCCTGAGCAGCTGCATTGCTCGGACCAGCACCATCATTCTAAGGTGCCCCATCGGTCGGCGAGGCGGGGATAACCTCCTCGGTTCCCAAGGATTATGCCGCTTTGCTCACATTGCTCAGAGGAGGCGTTGCCATCGATCTGAGGCGTACCCATCTAGTGCGAGGGGAGGAATCACCTCTTCCAGCTTCCAAGGATTATGCTGCCTGCTCACATTGCTTAGCCGAGGTGGCACATTGCTACGACCTGCTGCAGTTGGACCAGGAGCCGTCTGGGCACCAAGATTGTGCACCCGCCTAAATTCCTCCTGCAGGCCCTGGGGGTCCAACTAGCCCCGAACTCTCAATGTCCTCGCCTATTTCCATTAGGCAAGCATCTATGCCACTAGATATGTGACGGCCCAGCAGTCGCCTCAATCCACGCCTGATTGTGCGGGAAGATGCCTCAGCAGCCACCATAATCCACGACAAATACTCGTGGGAGAGGAGCATATAATCAGAGAATAGATAGGCCACCTCAGCCTATCAAAATCCCGCTGCCACATCTCCTGGATGGTGATGCCCTGGTCCCTACTGTTATCCAGCTCAAAAGCCACAGGACGAGTAGCGTCAGGGATAAGCTGCTCCCTGCCAAACTCGCGCAAGATTATGTCTGCCCTATAAAAGGAAGTTCACTCAAGGCCCAACAAACCAACCTGGTTATATCCCGCAGAATATAAGATAAAGCGCTGGATCTGCCAGTGGCTGATTACCCAAATAATATCCATGGAGCCCCTGCGCAGAAAGCTCTCAGCCCAATCGATCTCTGAATAATTGGTCTGAGGAAAGTTGCCGTGAGAGTAGAGCCACTGGATCATACGGCTCCCCGGCTGGGCCAACACCGAGAGAAAATGCTCTTCCAGCCACATGTGAACCAGAATGGGGCTGCCGGAAGGGAACAACTCATCGCCCGCTGCAAAAGCATCCAAGCCCACCAAAGTCTCTGCCAAAATTACCGGTATGATGTTTACCCGGCGATCTCGAGCCTGCAAAGCTAGGTCCACGGCCCGCACATCGATGTATCCAGGCTGGCCCACCAGCAAGTATCTCCCTACCAGGCAAAGAAAAAGGGCTGATAGTCGGCGCCTCAAGTAATCATGATCATTCTCCCTGAACTCTGTAAAAGCTCTAGGAAGGATGGTCAAATTGAAATTTACTCCATTATAGAAGCCTGGAGTAGCACGGCGAGTGGTGCCGAAGAGCTCCCTGATGGCCATGTATGGACGCCTCCGATGAGAGGGCACAACAATGAGACCAGAAGGTGCCATCCCCACCATAGCACATAAGTCTTCAAACGTGGGGCACATCTCATTCATGCCAAAATTGAAAAGGTGGTCTTGAGGTGACCAGAACCTGGAGGCTCCTCGCAACATGTCGGTTTATATAAAGCGTTCCTCGGGGCAGCCAGCACGAACCCAAAAATGTGCTCGAACCAATTGCGTTAAATCGTCGCGAGGGCGGGATCCGAAATCGAGGGGCATTTTCATAAATTTCTATATCCAATGCTGAATGAGCGGGCACAGCCATTTTTGGGAGAAATGCAAAAACTTATCTGATAAGAGAAGGCAAAGGCTGAGCAGAAGAAAGGCTGAGAGCTTAAGTGAAGAAGGCAAACGGGTTTGTGAAAAACAAACGATCCCTCGTCCACCATTTATACTTAAAAACTTGGGAAACGGACGATTTCGAGCACGATCTGAGCGACGATCTTTGAGCGAGGCTTGCAGGGGAAGACTGCAGGCCTTGCCATAAAGGCTCCAGCGCCGCGCCCATTACTCCTATGGGTGGCTCTGTCCCTGCTCCCTCAGCCGGTATTACGGTTTCGGCTCAGGCAAATCTCTATTATCAGCAATGCGATTGCGGAAAAAAAGAAAAGGCTAGAAAGTATAGCCTCGCAGCAATTATATGGCGAAGAACAGGAGGAGGAGGCTGCCTCTTCCTCCCCTCATATCAACAGAAAAGCCCCTCGAGCACGAAGGTGTATTATTTTAAAATCTGTTTCTAAGACACAGCTTGCCATTACCTCTAGATATTGGTATAGCTTTATTTTATGCATGCATTTTGCGTCTGCATTTTTAATTTATTGCATCATATAAAATTATATTGTATTGCATAATAAATATTGTACAGATTCTGGTACAAGAAAAAATTAAAAAGAAAAAAGAAAAAGAAATGCTAATAAGTGCAGGTATCAAAAGCTAATGCGCGTGGGAAGACTGGCTCCTGCTAATACCACCTCCCCTGACTCGAGGGCCCGCTCCATCACCAGTCCTGTATACTCGTCCTCTGCCCCGAGCACGGCTAGATCCGGCAGCCTCTTCATCATCATCATCATTATTTCGGCGCCTGGTCTGCCGCACCGCATCATCCCCACGGCAAGTAAACTCGTCCACAAGCTTTTGATAAAGCTTGTTGATGCTGTAAAATCCCCGAAGCAGCTTCTTGTAAATGGGCACTCACCTGAAAAGAAAAGTGAGACAACAAAAAGAAATATATTAGTCTCCAAAAAATATATGCATGAAAAAAAAATGAATGAAATAAAAAATATATATATGCATGATGAAAAAAAAGAAATGCAAAAATAAAGTGTGTCTACCGAACGAGCCTGCTCAGGGACTCGGCTCTCCTCAGGGATATCAGCATCGGGAAGAACTTCCTCCACCATCCTGCCGCCCCAATGATACTGAAAAGTAGAAAAGGCGTCATCAGGTGCAGAGAACATCAGATGCTCGTCGAGAGATGGAATGGAAGGCCTCGGCCGGGCACAAACATCTAAAGCCCATCTGGCTGCAGCAAGAACAGGAGGGGGAGGATGGAGCACGGTCCGTAGGAAATCCTCGTAAGCCATAGCCGGAAAGTCAGTCGGAGGCATAAGAAATTTGGACAGGTATTGATACCTGTTCGGCAAATGATCCGGCTCAATCACCCAGAAAGGAGGCCTAGGAGGCACTACTGGAGGTCTCAAAATTGCAGAATGCTGACGGTTAACCCGCTCGCCCATATATAAAGAATCGACCATGATGGATACCATCACTATCCGGCACTGGCTCAGCCCTAAAGCCACCGCATAATGTCCCTCCAGGCCCTCCCAAGGAAGAAAGTGCACTGTGCCTGCACTTGAACTGGCAATCCGCTCCTGCACTCTCTCTTTCTTCGAGCAGCCGCCGTCCTGATCCGGCCGAGCCCTGTTCTCATCCACAAATTCAAGCAAGCAGGGTGGCGCGTGGAAACACTGGCGTAGCCAACCCGGCGTAAAGTGAAAAAATGAAAAAGCCCAGACCTGCAAAAAAAAGGAAAAAAAGAAAGAAAGAAAAAAATCAATCATCAACAAAAATAAATATATGCTACAAAAATAAATATATATGTGTATGATGAAAAAATAATAATAAAAGCAGGAAAATGAACATACCTCCCACACCGGGGCAAATCCATTCAGAGTCGGCGAGTCATTACGGCTGGCCCTATCCATCGAGGCATATAGCTCAGCCAAGCCTGCCTGCCCCTAGTCATAAGCGGCAATCTGATCAAAGTCTACCAGTCATGCCAGGATAGAAACCCTGAGAGAGGTGGACGAGTTGGCAAAAACGGATGTGCCGAGGAAGAAAAATAAAAACGCCCTGGCGACGCGAGCTACGACCACGCCATCATTTTCTGGAACTCTCCCAGCATTATCCAGAAGTCACTTCTGCACGCTGCCAATTAAGATCTCGTCAGCAGATTTATAATCCGGCTCAAAGCCCAAGAGACCTTCCACCACGTCGTGGTGATGACGGAGAGTATAGTCCGGCTCCAAAGTCCTACCAATGCTAGTAGGTATGCTAGTGATGGCAGCAAAGTCGCAAGGGGTCATGGTCGCCTCCCCCCAGCTAAAATGAAATGTGTGGGTAGTATCCCACCAATAATCCCGTAGCACGTCAAATATGGGCAAAAAGCTCTGGAAGGGACGAAAAGAGTGTAGGAAAGTACTAAAACCGGAGCCCTCTACCAAAACTTGTGCCGCCGCAGGTATCATGCGATAAATATCTGCAACATTGGCACAAGTGGCCCGAACCCGTTTCATGGTCCTACAAAGCTGAAAAGAAAAAAAAGGGGGGGCATATCAGAAAAAAGAGGTAAGTTTACTATCCTTTTATTTTCTGCACGTATTATTAAAAATAAGCATGTTGTATATCATAAATAAAATGTTTGCATGATAATCTTCATATTGCATTTTGCATTCAAAAAAAAAGAGAGGAGGATTTTATTGCATTCAAATTTATTTTTAAATATAAAAATATATATGTATGCATCTTTTTGCACTCAAACTGAATTTTATGCATTTTAATTAAAAAAAAAAAAGAAAATGATAACAATCATTATTATTAGCATTTTCAAAACTTTGATTTGCATCTTTTAACATCCCATAAAAAAATGTATTTTTTGCATTCAAATTTTTTTTTTTTGCATTTTAGGTATTATAAAGTGTATATGCATAACGCATTTTTGCATTTTTCGCATGCATAAAAAAATAAAAAAAATAATAATAATGCACATACATCACATTAGCAAGCATCTTATAAATTTTTCTGCATTGCATTTGTATCAAATAAAATGATATATGCATGCATTAGTCATTTATCATTTGCATTTATTATCCAAATAGCTGCATTATCGCATTAGCAAAAAGAGAATAAAATGTTGTCAATCATGAAAAGAAAATATTCTCGTGGCATTTATTATGCCTCTGCAACATAAGCATGCATAAAAGATGAATGTTAGTGCATAAAATATCTCTGTTTTATGTTGCATACATCCGAAAATGCATCCGAAAATATACCGAAAAAAATTGCATTATATTCCGAAAAGTCCGTTTCATAGGTATGTAGCATATAAAAATATTTTTTAGCCTAAAGCATGCATCATTTAGCCCAAATTGCATTAATAATGATAAATCATGCATTGCAGGGTCAAATAATGCCCACTAGTAAAATTATGCATCGCAAAAATAAATTGCATAAATTTCATGCATCATCACTAAATTGCATCATTTTAGCATAAATATTGCATGCATAAACATTATAAGAAAGGTCAGGAATGCTCCAAAAGCTCAAAGCAGTGCAAAAATCTAGCTGTAGACACCCCAATTTCGTACCCTTGGTATGTGATTGACATAAAATATCAAGAACTGTTAAAACTTAACAAATGTCAAGTTGCAGGAGTCAAAAATGCGAAAGGAAAAGCATGATGCGCGAAACAGTGAACTGCAGGGGGGAAATTGCAAAAATGAAACTTGAATAGTTGTTGCTTGGTGCCGCACCAAGGGTCTCCTTGGTGGCACCAAGACATCTACTGTAGCTTGTCTCAGATGGAAAATGTACAAGTTCTGATGCCCATGGTACAAGCCGCTGATGCAGGAGGAAGAAACAAGAAATTCCAGCCGAGTCCCTTCCTCTCAGTATAAATAGAGACCTCGGCCTCTCATTTCTAGTGCTCATTTCCGCGATTAAAAATCGCAACGAAGCTCTGCTTCTGCGATCTACCGATACTATTAGTACGAGAGGTGCGAGATAGGTGAGTGGAAACCCCTAGAATCTCCAAACCCCGTCCAAACTCCGCCAAAATAAAAACCTATAGGTTATAAGTGATCCCTAGCCTAGTTGTTAGGTATCCACCTCACTTCATCGGCCCAAAAATCCCAAAGTAAGCCGTTACTCTGCCCGAGTAACGAGCCGAAAAATCAAAAAACTAAGCCGTGGTTCCGCCCAACCAAAAAGGCCAAAACCTACCCAAATAAGTTGTCACTCTGCCCGAGTTGACAAGCCCAAACTCTCAGAAATAAGCAGTCATTCTGCCCAAATCAAAACAACAACCACACAACAAACAACAAAAGACTCCCTCTCCCTGAAGGACAGAGCGAGCACACCGCCGCTCTAAAAGGTAAAACCTTTAAGGGCGCTATTTATTGTATTTATTTACTTTTTATCTTTTATTTATTTTTTTAAAAAGTTGTTATTTAAATCCGGCACAATGTAGCCAATATAAGCCGTTGTGCTGCCCGGATTAGAATAGGAAATATTATGTAAAAGAGCCGTTATAATGGCCAAATATTCTTAAATATGTATGTAATTATTGTAAGGAAATGGCTGCGAGTCCGTAAATAATGTAGCCATGGATGTATTTGTTTTAATTTCCTGTCTTTTAATATTGTGTTTATCTGCTAAATAAATATAACAATAAGCATACTTCAGCCAAAAACCATTTTTGAGACCGAAAGGGCGAGTTGGGTGCCTAGCACCTTCCCAACTCGTAACTTAGCCTCCGAACCCGTTTTCTTTTTCTCTGGTTTATTTTTCTTTTCTTTGGTTTTGCTTTATTTGCCTTAAAATAAAGATGGCGACTCTAAAACTTTCAGATTCAGTGGGGCCTCGCAACACTCCTTCTTTGCACTTTCCCGTTCTCCCCTAAAAAAGGGAGAAATGGGAATGGAAGGGTGATGTATTCTCATATCCTGGTATCCCCTAAACAAGGGATAACTTGATGCGGGAAACCCAAAGCTCCCATAGTGATCTGAATGGGCCATAAGGCTATTTTTAATAAAATCCATAGTGGGGGCGTCGCAATATCCTTTTTTGCACTTTTCCGTTTTCCCCTAAAAAAGGGAAAATGGGAATGAAAGGGTAATGCATTCCCATATCCTGGTATCCCCTAAAAAAGGGATAACTTGATGCGGGAAACCATAAGTTCCCATATTGGATACAAAATCCACTCAAGGCAACCGAGGCACATTCAAACGTGCTAACATAGACAGCACTCCTCTCGCACTTTTGATTTCGTCTTCCCCTAAACAAGGGAGGGTGGAACGAGAGCAGTGGTGTCCCGCATCCGCGCGTCACGCGCACCCTATCCAAGGCGCGCGGGCGCGAGGCACACCGGGAACCTCAGTGGCGACTCTGGGGAGTTGTTTTATTTTAAATAAAATGGAGGGCTAGACTCGTCATAAAATAAAACTTTTTGTTTTTATTTGTTGTAATATGCTTGTTATATTAATTTACGCATTTGAATATAGTGTTCCTATACATCCGTGTCTATATTTGTGGATATGATCCTCCATCTTGCAGCAGTTTCGTTCCGATAACTGTTACAGGTGTGTTTAAGAATATTAAATAAAAAAAATTTCAAAAAAAATATTAAAAAAAAATTCGAAAATTCAAAAAAAAATGTATATATATTATATATTTTACAAATAAATTCCGGGAAGCACAACAAAAGAACTGGGGCTTTATTTTACTTCCGGCTCTATATTTTTATTTCTTTCAGTTTATTTTCTTTTTCACTTTATTATGTACATTTATACATATCTGCATTCATTCTGTCATTTTATTTTGGGGACATAGGACCAAAATTTGTAATTAATAGGGATAGATAGTTTCCCCACTTTTCTTTCTATTTCTTAAAATGGTGTGCTTGCTTGCTTGCGCTCAAAAAAAAATAAAAAAGCGAGAAAATCCACACATAATAACGCAGGCCATATTTGCTTTATTTTTACGTTCATATATCGTAAAATAAATAAAGACTTTCTTGCTTTCTAGATACCGCACACACGTGCACGCATATAGATATATTCGACTGTTACCCTACACCATGGCCGCCTACCCCCTGCATAAGCCAACGTTAGAATGCATATAGTTTCTCGGGACACTTCACGGCCAGGCCGGTTTTGCATCTTTGAATTATGAGCCACCCTCAAAAAAAAAATAATCAAAAAAATAAAAATAAAATAAAAAATATATATATATGTCAAAAAAAAAATGCGCAAGTTCAAAAAAAAATATATATAATAAGTGCGCACAAAAAAAAATATATAAATAACAAACAGGGGCTGACTTATAATTCTCAGATGCTCGACCTAGACCATTTCGGATGGTGGATCCTGGAAAGAGTATAGGCCCCGCTTGGGACGATCCGATCTGGGAGTCGAAAAGCGAGGTGGAATACGTTGGTCCTATACTGCGGAGAAAGAATCCTTGTTCGGAAAAGTCACGAGGCTGTCAAAATAAAGCAGTGCTTATCCAGGTCAATTGTAGGGAACAAAAAATAATAATAAAATACTAATAAAAAGGCACTTGTACTCCAACGACCTCCGGCCCGGCCTTACGATACCTCCAAAACCCCATTTTCCTCGAAACTGGCCCGAATTTGGAAAGCGAGATAATCTTGGCCGGTTGATCACGGGAAAGTAGTGCAATCGATCGGAGGGTATCGGTTCGGATCGAGAGCAGAGGGTTCGGATACGGATCGAGCGCGGTATGGCGGCAAAGAACAAACAAGCTATAACGGGAGATAGCGACAAGCTGGAGCAGGGAACTAGAAGGGAAACTCCTGCGTATGCACCTCCTCACAGGCTTGAGGCTTGGTTAAGAAAGGCTGGATGCCCATGCAAAAGAATAATGGATCGGTGGTAAGTGACCTTTTGGCCGGTTTTGAAACTCTTGCCATTTTCTCACAAAGGCCAAAATTCGAGAATATGCTCCTAATACTTCCCACTCTCTGAAATAAACTCCCACGATACCACAGAAAATATCCTTTTCCAAGCCTCCAAAAACCATCAAATGCCGGCTACCAACCGGTGATGACCTCCTTGCTCAAGGAAATATGATTTCGATACCCATAACTCTAACCCATATTCTCAGAAATCGGCCTTGATCCTCCCCACTGAATGCCTATTACCACGACCAAGAAAATCATTCCCCTTTTGATCCTTGATACCTATTTCCACATGATCAGGGAACTTAAAAGAATCATTTGCATACGGAGAAAAAGAATCCCTCTTGGGCCGAGGTCGAGCAAGCCAATTTCGCTCAACTATATCCAAAAAAGAAAACCCGCTCAATTGCGACCAAAACCCGACCTAGCCATATATCAAAGTCGAAAAGAAAGACATTACGATGACTTGCCCGCCCCAAGATCGAAATACTCCAAACAATTGTGTGCCCGTGGGATCTTGAAACCCATGGATAATTACCGTCCACCCAAACCATTGCCCGTCACGGAACCATGCCCGGTTTTGTGAGTATCATCAATGCGGCGGTCATCTTGATCGGTGCTACATGCTCGAGAGAGCGCCATTCGGGATCTCATCGACAACAAAGGAAATTACGGTGCGAAAATCTTTGAAACAAGTCAAGCCAAGGAGGTCTAAGAAAAGCAAGTTAGTCTAAATTAAGTATGAATAAAGGTCTTTGTAAAATCGTTGATCAATAAAGGAGTTTCCCAATAAGTGTTCGGAGGAGACGACTTTTACGGGTATGATAGGCAGAGGCGATTATGAAAAGCTCCTGGCGAGTTCGAGTCTATTTCTAATAAGCCTCTGCTGGTACACCACGACCGGTCGCTCGACACCCGGACTTGGTAGACCCGGATATACTATCCCGATCCTTTCCCTAGCTTTGCAGTTGGTCATCTACCAATCCGCTACCTATAGTTGAGGATCTCAAACCCGGGTCCTCAACAATGTAATAACCCATACAATGTGCTTTTAATAATAATATAAATGTCTTTGCTTATTCCTTAGTTGCACCTACTTTAAAAGACGCATTAAATAATAATAATTATGATAATGAGTCATTTAATAAAATGGACCCAAAAGATAAAAATTATCTACTTGAGCTTGCAAAGTCGGTCGAGTACCGGAGCGAGCCATTCATCGGCGAATCTTGAAGACACATCCACTATCAACTTTGGAAATTTGTTTGGACAATGAAGTCAAAGAAATCGAGAATCGGCGATTACCTCCAAGGTCGAGAAAGAAAGGCACTCATTGATCTCCTCAAAGATTCGTAGACATCTTTGCTGGTCCTCTGAAGATATGCAGGCCTAGATCCGGCTATAGTCGAGCACGGATTCCCACATGCGGATGCTCGCCCGATCAAACAAAAGCTCCGCCGCATCAAGCGAGAATGGTCACTACAAGTCAAAGAAGAAATCATGAAAAGCATTTGCGCGTCAACTTCATTCGGGTAGTTGAATACCCGACATGGCTGTCCAATATAGTGACCGTTCCCAAGCCCAACGGGAAAGTCAGAATCTGTGTAGACTTCGCGACCTCAACAAAGCGTCGCCCAAGATGACTTCCCCCCCAACATTGATATTGTGGTAGATGCGTCGCTCACAAAGTCCGATCCTTAGTCGGCGGCATCTTTGGGCTACAACCAAATCAAAATGGCGGCGAAGACCGGGGAGAAGACCTCATTCACTACTCCTTGGGGACTTATTGTTACTTGTCATGCCATTCGGATTAAAGAAGAATGGGAGCCACTTACGGAGGGCTGCCACCACCCTCTTCCACGACATGATCCATAAAGAGATGGAGGTCTATGTTGATGATATGATCGTGCATTCAGCGGCGCCTACGGTGCTCACATTAAAGATCTTCGGAAGTTCTTGAAAGACTCGAGAAGCACCGGATGAAGCTTAACCCACCAAATGTACATTCGGGGTTACGAGGCAAAGTCACAGGATTCTTAGTAGCGAGCAAGGCATCGAGATCGAGCCGGCAAAGATCAAAGCCATCCTAGAAATGCCACGACCAAAACTCCCACGAAGTCAAAGGCTTCCTAGGCCGGTTGCGTACATCGGCCGTTTCATCAGACGGTGACCACCACTGTGAGCCCTCTTTAAACTCCTAAAAAGAATACCGACCAAGTGCGGGGCCTTGAAAGTGCCGGCTAGCCTTGAAAAATAAAAGCCTACCTTACCAATCCCCATTGCTAGCTCCACCCCATACACATAAACCTCTCCTCATATACTTAAGTCACAGGACACATCGGTAGGGGCTATGCTCGCCCAAGAGAAAGAAGATTCCTACATTGAAAATGCCATATATTTCATAAGTAGGAAGCTACAAGGAAGCGAGCTAAAATTATTTGGAAAAAACTTGCTTAAAAAAAGCCTAGTCGGGCCCACTCGGAGGCTCAAAACCTATCTCGAGGAAGGTCCGTCAAGCTCGTATCGGGATGGACCTATCAAATACATCTTCGGTAGCCATCACTATCCAGCCGACTAGCCAAGTGGTCCTTTCTTCTTAATGAGTTTGACATAACTTATGTCACTCTCAAGTCTATCAAAGGAGCGTCATTGCGGACCACTTAGGCGATCTACCTTGAAGGCCGAAGATGCAAGCGAGCCGGTTTCCCGGATGAAGGTATCACGGAAATCGGCCGGACAGGACACTGTTGGCGGATGTTCTTTTGGCCGCAAACAAAGAGGCTTTGGCATAGGAATCTTGTTAATCGATCAGGTGACTCTCATACTCAGGCTATAAGGTTGGAGTTCGAATGTTCAAATAATACTGCGGAATATGAAGCTTGTATTCTGTATTGGCCTAGAAGAAGCTCTCGAAAGGGAGCTAAAGATCTCGAAGTCTACGGAGACTCGGCCTCGATCATAAATCAAGTCGAAGGAAGATGGAGGACCCAGGATCCTCGGGCTCTATCATGCCAAGTTAATAACGATCGCCCGATTTGGTTCTATCTCGTTCCATTACACCACGAGATAGGAATCAATTCGTGATGCCACAGCCACTCTGGCGTCACTAGTCCGATTCCGCGAAACTAAAGTTCGACCATTTATAGTCGGGAAGAAGGTCACTCCGGCATCTTGTTTCAAAATCAACGCGGCCTGAGCGGATCACGAGCCACGGTATCTTGACATCTTAAATCTGCTCGAGAAAAATCTTTATCCTCTGGCTTAGACAAAGGGGAAGAGTCTCCCTGCGAAGATGGGCCTCCCAATTCGTACTCGGCGGTGGCGGCTTGTATAAGAGGCATTATCAAGGCCTCGACTTACTATGTGTCAATCGACAAAGGCCAAAGAGCAAATTATGGATCAACTACGGTGGTACTGTGGGCCCCACATGAATGGCCATATGCTATCTAAAAAAGTCATCCGACGGTACTATTAGATGGCTCGGCGGTGTATTCGGTGGGTGCGACATTGCGACAAATGTCAGCTTTGCCAATCTACGGCATGTGCCCCCGCGTCTATACAACTCCACGGCCCTGGCCCTTCTCAACATGGGGTATCGGCGTCATAGGCCAAATTCACAGAAGGGATCAATGGCCATGAATCGTCACGGTAGCGTCGATTACTTCACAAAGTGGGTGGAAGCTTCTTT
>CM028379.1:59337237-59370464 GCA_013146195.2 Codonopsis lanceolata | reverse complement strand
TTTGATTGCTACGGGGTAGAGCTTTACAAGGTCGAGCCTCGGGCTCGTTTGAGCTACTTTCGATCCTCTTTCTCGGCCCCTCGGGCCTTTTCGGTCTTTTCTGCATGCTTTCTCTCTCATTTAGCGGGGTACTCACAGGGTAGTCGAGTGCCATTTTTGAGGACTCCTACCCTGCGTGAGGTCATGTACTTGACCCTCGATGTGCCGTTGAGGCGACCATCCAGAATTTTGCACGAGGCATTGCTTGGCCAGGGGATGGCATTATCAAGAGGGAAGATCGAGGACTAGGAAAGTGATCTCTCGCTTCGGTATCTCCTTCTCTGAGGTCGACTTTGAGGGCCACGGTTCCCTGTCCTTGTGGCCCGTGAACCCTTCCAGTGGACTCGGGCTGGGTAAGGTTGGTCGTAGAGCCACTAATGCTAGAAAGCATTTGTATACGTCCGTCCTTCCGGCCTGTATCTATCGGGACTCGTTTGTGAGGGGTGTTGTGTATACCAACTTGTAGAGTCAACGGGTTTTTGAGCATATATGTTAACGACCAACTTGGTGTCTCTAAAAACCATCAATCATGCTCGACCATTCCTTCCATGGCGGCGAAATCGACGAGGTTGCTTCAGGCGGTTGATTGCATTTTTCAAGCTGGCGATGCTTTACTCTCTTCTCGAATGGTGTTAACCAGCGAGTGCGGTGTCGGTTGTTTGTTAAGCCCAGGAGCCGGTGCAGGCGCGGTGTGGGCTCACTTTGCCACGAACCTTGATCCCCGTTTATAACCCGTTGTATAGCTCTTTTTGAGTTGTATGCATTCCTACATTGCGTGGCCGATCTCGTTGTAGAAATTGCATCTTTTCCTCGGTTTGGGGTATCGAGGTGACTTCGTGAAGGAGTGGCGAATCTTATTTTAAGTTAGGAGGACCTCCATGATGTGCTCGTAATGCATTGAGAGGTGTGAAGTCCTCCACTCATTGTTTCGTCTGGGCCCACGATCTCGCCTCTTCTTCCTCTCTCCTTTGGCGAGGTGAGTCTCGTCTTAGCAGAGCCTTTCCCTGGTCCTTTCGCTGTAACCTTTATCGATTGCGGGTGCGATTGGCAACATTAGCTGTGCTTGATGGGGACGCGACCGTTCGCGAGCTTGTTAAGGTAGGAGGTTGCTCGCCATCCAGCAGAGCCATTACTGGCCGGTTAAGAACATCTCCGATGGGTGTCGAGGTCTCGTGAGAGCTCGATCGAGGCGGTTTCCTCGTAGTAGGCTGTTTCAGAAACATTCTCACCAGAGGTGTTTGGGATAATGCGGGATCGATCTAAGACATCTTTAAAGGAGCCATGTATGAAAGCAGGTCTCCATCTTCTGTTTCACAGCGCATAAGTGCGTCTCGCTTTTAGGGAGGCGGGTATTACACTTGAGAATATGCTCACTTGAAATCATCCAAAGCAGTGATGTAGTCATGCGGCAACCCATTATACCACTGTTGGGCCTGCTTTTTCAGGGTTCCTGCGAATACTAGGCACCAGATGTCGTCGAGCCGAGTTGCAATAATCATTTTTAATTCGAACCCTGACACATGGTCTAGGGCCGTTGTTGTACCATTGTAGTCTTCAAAGTACGTGATTTTCACTTTAGAGGGCACGACTACCTCCCTGATCTGTTTTATGAAAGGACCTCTAATCTTTTTGATGCCCACATTGGTCCCGTGCTGCAATAGTGCTTCAGGTTTTCCATCCACGCTCTTTATCTCGGCATCGTCGTTGATGCGTCTGTGCTTGAGAGCCTACGGGCGGTATTGGGGATGCCATTGGCCCCGCACATGCGCTTTAAGGTACCTGACCTCTTCCTCCATGTATTCCTTATTGCAGGGACCCAGGCGAGCTTCCTTTGCGGTTGGCGGGGCGGATGTCGGGATGCTGGAAAGACCTTTGTTGGTCGGGCGGGCGCAAAGTTGAGACTCTTCTTCCTCGATGTGGCCGGGAGGTTTTACGTATCGGGGGAACATGGCGAGTGAATGCTGCGTCCTAGATTCTTCATGGAGTCATTCTTTCTTAGAGCCTCGACTTTACATTTGTGGTGAATTTCGCCCTTTTTTGGGTTTCGTGGTTCCCATCCTTTGATTGAGTTAGGCGGTAGGGAGTGCGTGCCGTTGATCGCTTGCTCGGGCTCACGGGACAGGACTAGCAGTAGTTCGTGCATCGGCCTCGGCCTCCGTATCTTGGTGTACGAGGCTCGGCCCGATATGTGCCCGGTATGTGTATTCTTGGTCTATTATTTGTTCTGGCCGGTAGAGCTTCTTTGCTTTGGCTAGAGGCCGTTCCTCCTCATGGGCTCTCAAAGACTTCGATTTCGGTGAATCGGCCGAGTCTCGAGGTCGGGCATCTGTCTCTATTCTTGTTGCTAGAGAGCCGTTTTGCCATTGCGAGTCTTCTTTGAGCTATCGCCGACACTTCGGGTACCGAGGCGCCAGAGTCCTGTCTTGTTGAGAGAGCAGGGCCTCTCACGCCTCTTCCCTCGTTGTGCTAGGCGGGCTCCTTTTCAGGGTGGTTAGATGTGGCGGGGGTAACATTCTTGGAGGCTTTCTTATTTGATTTCACCATCCCTTCTCGTTTGTGGACACGGTGTGTCTGAGAAAATTAGTCGCTTCCTGGCAACGGAACCAAACTGATCACGCTATTTTGGTGGTGACCTTATCTTGTTGTCCACATCGAGCGGGGGGTGATGTGGGCTCCACAGATTCGTCTTCCATTGGCTTCCTGATTATCTGCACAAGGCAAACAATAAACACCGTTAAGGAGTCGGGGTGGCCCGACTAGAACCCTCCGGCGTGAGAGTAAGATATCCGATAGAAAATGGGTAATAAATGTGCCGTAATATTAGGTGGTTTGATAAGGGGTTGTGATAAGGGAGTTTGGATATCTCAGAAATAACTTACCTTTACATTTAATGAACGTCTTCTATTTATACCTGATCTTCCCGATGACATGGCGGCTGCTTATTGGGGAACATGTTGCCACGGGTATTAAATGCACTGATGGTCTCTGTCAGAAATAAGTGGGCTGAGTGTTTGTCAGGGGGTTGGTGGTTGCGTGTAGCGGTTTTACCGGCCCTGGAGAAGCTTCTTTGTCAGGCCGGGTGATGATTGATCTAACGCCGAGGCCGAGGGTACTGGAAGCCACTCTAGTTGCCGAGGCCTAGGGTGATTGGAAGCCACTGGTTTTGTTTGCCACTTGCCTCTAGCGAGCTCGCGCCATCTCGGTGATATATGCTCGGTGGTTTTACTGAATCTACCAGTAGTTTTCATAGTGGGGCCCGTAATTTTGCCGAGGATGATTTCCTCGGTATCGTCCTTTCATATATATAAAATATTTGTAAAATTGTATTACATAATTTTTTGGCTAATTATCCATCAATGCTTAGAAAGAAAACAATTATAATATAACATTACACTCTCTTTTAGCCGAAAAGTGTTTGCCTTGTCTACCACTTTACCATTAACAAGTTTGTAAAGAAAAATCATGTTCCACGCTACCAAATTGTGTACTCCTCCGTTCCTAAATTAGTGTCCTCCTTTCTTTTTTCGTCTGTCCTAAAATAAATGTTTAGTTTGAAACTTACATTTTTAAAACATCACTTTAACCACTTTACTCTTACTTTTTCACCATACTTTAATTATAAATCACATACACATGTGTTTTAAAGAAAACTACACATTAAACCAATATAAATAATTAAGTTAATTGTTTTTTTCTTAATATATGCATCGAATCAACTAAGACGATAATTTATGAACGAATGAAGTACTTTCTTTCACTTGTTTGACAACTACACCATTGGTCCACGTAATATTGATGATTACGTGGATACGTTTTTGTACAAAAACTCAAAAATTAAATATCGTGTAGGACATAAATAACACTTTAGTAGGAGTGAAAGGCTTAACCTTGTAAAACCATTTCGGTATGAAAGTAAATTTCGTGTATGTCAAAAAATAATTTAACAGAGGTTTGAAGATGTAGAAAACACGTACCTTAGTTAAGGGTTTATGGAGGGGTATTTATATGCCCAGTGACATAAAATCCTTGTGAGATTCAATTTCATAGTTACCTAGTACGCTTAGGACGAAACTCCTAAATTAACTATAACTAGAGGATCGAATTTGAGTGATTAACTAATTATTAAACTAAAGCAAGAAAATAAAGAAAACAATATTAAAATGTGGTTGGTTTTAATGAGAAAGGATGTATGGTTATAACTTTCAATTGACTCTTCCATTGTGATTTAATATGATATTCCTATTAATGTTATTCTATTTTTGGAAGTCGAGGATTCATAATTCACTACTAAGGGCTATCGCTATATATAACAGTACTATTTAAAGGTATAAAATCACGATTTTCGCTACATATGAATTTATCCTATTAATTGTTTCCAACACAAAACCCTAACTGACTATCTTAAGGAGGATTTGAAACGTTGACTAATCAAACCAAAAGACAATTACATTGTAGTTTCCAAAATCACTAAAGGCTTGTTTGGTAGCCAGACAAGGATAAGCAGTATTGTTAATCCCAGTACTATTAGTGCCCTCGCTATTAATCCTCACTTGTATATCGGGGGTAGTTTTGAGATTACAAATGTTAATCTCATTTCTTTTTAGTGAGGGCGCTAATAATACCACCATCCCCCTTGGTATTAATAGTGAGGGGATAATGAATTTATCCGGATAACTTGTGTCATTAGTCCCGACCACCTATTGCGTACCAAACATCGGACAACTCGGCTTATTAATCATATCTGACCTTAATCCTGACTACCAAACGACACCTAAGTCACTTTTGTGCACTAAGCAATTTATAGAATCATGTAATAGGTGATCAAATTATTACAATCATTAAGAGCATAACATAATAGCAAAATAATTAGTGAATAACAATTAATAATAATACCCAATTTAAAATCACAAAATCCAAGAAATAACAACAAAATCTCTAATAAAAACTAAAAAACATCATCATTAATAGAGTTGTCAAAATGGGTTTGATCCGTTGGGCTAGTCCATCCCGTCACCTAAAAGAGGTGAATTGGGTTGGTAAATTTTAGGTCCGTCACATTTTTGGGCTAGCTCGTCCCGCTCCGCCTAATGACAGGTTGAAGTAGGTTGGGGGTTGACTAGCCCCTAACGATATAAAAGACTCAAAATTGGGTGCGCCCGTTGGGCTAGCTCGACCCACCACCTAAAAGAGGTAGATTGAGTTAGTATTCATTAGGCTCGCCACTTTTTTAGGCTAGCTCATCCTGTCCCACCAAATGACGAGTTGACATGAGTTGTGGGTTTGGCTCGCCCCTCTAACCCATCTTGAGAGCTCTAATCATTTAGACCAAAGATTTAGGAGGCTAAAATGGTAAATGGGCAGCTGATCCACAGTACTTGGAGAGTTGGAGCTGGCGGCAACGTGGCTTCCTAAGATGAACACAACGAATAAAATGACAATTATGGGTAATTACAAATCTGCCCCTGGACTCTTGAAATGTTCTCTCATTCCCCTAATTTCATCATAAAGTGAATAAAGGCCCCTAAGTGCCCAGGTTTTGTAATTTCGTTCTATTTCTGCCTAATCTTTTATTAACTTCATTTTTTCTTTTGATTTTGCCTCGATTTGCATATATTGAGCCGAAAAACCTTAAATAACTTCGAGAAACCCACATAAAGTATAAAATACATAAAAATAAGATTTCAAATGCATTTAATTCTTAACCAAAGCTCAACATAATCAATAAAATCATGAAAAAATAATGAAAATAATAAAAAAAAATTCCAAACCTATCTAGTTTACAACTAATTTTACAACTATTGCTATAACTAAGCTTTGATGAAGGTCAAAAGTATTTTGAAGAAATAAAACTTTGTTTTTCATTAAGGCATAGTTGTAATAATAGTTGTAGAAGTTGTTGTAAACGTAACAATGTTGTTATTTAATTATAACACTACTGTCAAGTACCTCATATTACCATTTAATCGATTTAATTGATATTATAAAAGAAATTGATATTGGGAAAACTTAATTGTATTATTGATGTAGTATTGTATATATATAAGAGGAATCCTATCCTAACTTGGAGACTAAGATAATTACAATATGGAAAGGATTACAACCTAACTTGGAGACCAAGATAATTACAATATGGAAGTATTACAACACTAAGTAGGAAAAGAAATCATATACAAATAAAAGAAATATTCTAGTAATCTTCTATATCTTTTATGTATTTCTATCATGCCCCCGCAAGATGGACGATCGGTTAACAAGTCCAATCTTGGAGACAATTTCTTGGAAGGGACCTCGGCCAAATGGTTTAGTAAGCACATCAGCTAGCTGATCTCGACTGGAAATAAAAGATACCCGAAGCTTCTTGTCTTGAACGTGTTCGCGAACAAAATGATTGTCTAGACCAAGATGTTTCATACGTGAATGGAACCTCGGATTGGCAGCAACATAAGTGGCTCCCACATTATCACAATAGATAGCTGGTGGAGAAGATGAGATGTAGCCAAGTTCTTGGAGCAAATTTTGAACTCATAATACTTCAGCAGTCTTAGTGGCAATGGCACGATACTCTGCTTCAGTGGAGGAGCGAGCAAGAGAACGTTGCTTTTTGGAACTCCAAGAAATAAGATTTTTACCCAAATAGACAATGTAACCAGTAGTGGAAATATAATCATCCTTATCACATGCCCAGTTAGCGTCAGTGAAGGCATGCACAGTAAAAGGAGAGTCATGACGAATGAGTAGTCCATGCTCAAAGGAGCCACCCAAAAAACGAAGCAATCGGTTTAGAGCAACCCAATGCTCGGTAGTGGGACGGTGCATAAATTGGGCAAGACGATTGACAGCAAAGGAGATGTCAAGACGAGTAAGGGAGAGATACTGAAGACTCCCAACAAGAGCACGGTATTCAGTAGGATTGGGCAAGGGAGTACCAGAAGTGCGAGTAAGAGACGAATGTGTGAGCATGGGTATGGACACAAGTTTAGAGTTTTCCATGTGTGCACGAGTGAGTAAATCCTGAACATAACGATGTTGACTGAGTAGAATACCCTCTTCGTGAGGGAAAACCTCAACACCCAAGAAATAAGATAGAGACCCAAGATCTTTGAGAGAAAAACGTGAGGAAAAGTTGGAGATAAAAGTAGTGAGGAATGAAGAGTTGGGACCATTGATGATATAATATCATCGACATAGACAAGAAGGAAGATGAGACCTTGGGGATGACGTAATGTAAAAAGAGAGGAATCAGAAATGTAGTTTTTGAACCCAAGAGAAAGAAGATAAGAACGAAGTTCATCGTACCAAGCCCTAGGAGCCTGTTTATGACCATAAATAGCTTGGCGCAATTTACAAACATGAGAGGGATGAGAGGAACTTACAAAACCCGAAGGTTGAGCCATAAAGACATCCTCAGTAAGAGAACCTTGTAAGAAAGCATTGTTAATGTCATCCTGACGGATAAACCAACCATGAACTGTAACAAGAGATAGTATAGTGTGCACAGTAGCAGGTTTAATTACAGGACTGAATGTTTCAGAGAAATCAAGACCCGAACGTTGATGAAAACCTTTAGCCACCAAACGGGCTTTGTAACGATCAACTGAGCCATCAGGAAGGTATTTGGTCCGGTACACCCCTTTACACCTAATTAAATTCTGTGAAGGAGAAGGGGGAACAAGATCCCAAGTTTTGTTGCGGATGAGAGCATCAAATTCTTCTTGCATGGCAGTGTGCCAGACAGAGCTTTTAAGAGCTTGGGCAGTGGTGGTAGGTGTTTTGAAAGGAGAGGTGAGAGAGGCAGTGAGGTTAAGGCGTTGGACAGGCTTGGTAATATTGTTTTGGAGTCTGGTAGTGGGACGAGTAGTGGAAGGGAGGGGTGGGGGTGGAGGTGGTGTCAGAGAGGGTGTGGGCTGGTGGGAATCCTCGGGGTTAGGGGTTGGGGTAGGCAGCGGAGAGTTAGGTGAAGGAGGAGGAGTAGGCTTTTGGTTTGTAGGAGAGGGGGCTGGACCGGTGCCCGAGTAGGTAAGGTCCGTGGTATAGTGGTGGCATGTAAGGCAACATTGGAAACTAGAGGCACGGTGATGGAGCACCACCGATCGTGGAGATGGGACGGCCAAGGAAAAGAAGATGGAGAGGAAAAGGAAAGGAATGTTCAATAAATTTCACATGCGCCGAAGTGTAGATTTTACGAGAGGTAGGATCTAGGCAAGTAATAGGCACTCGAAAGTGGGTGAGTACCTTACAAAGACACACGGAGATGAGCGAGGTTGTAGTTTATGAGAGGTATAGGGACGGAGCCAAGGATAACATAGGCATCTGAAGCTTCACAGTTTGAGATAATTGGGGGGTTGATTATGAAGAATGAGGTAGGATGATTTAAAGTAAAGAGTAGGAGTAGGCATGCGATTAATTAAGTAGCAAGCAGTGGAGAAAGAGACCAGTATTTTAGAGGCATGGATGAGTGAGTGAGGAGAGATAAACCAGTTTCAACAATATGTATGTGACGACGTTCAAAGTAGCCATTATGTTCTGGTGTATGAGGGGGAGAAGTAAGGTGTTGGATTCCATGAGTTTTAAGAAGAGGTTGGAGCCCGATGTATTCTCCTCCATTATCACTGAATATGGTTTTGATGGAGCGATTGAAATATTTTTCGACAAGAAGTTTAAAATGACTAAAGACAGTGGTGGCGTCATTTTTGTGTTTGAGCGGGTAGAACCAGATGAATTTGGAGAAATGATCTACGAATAAAATGTAATACTTGAAGGCATCAAAAGAGAGTAGAGGGGATGTCCAAACATCACTATAAATAACATCAAGTGGACCAAAAGACTTTATTGAATTATCATAAAAAGGTAATTTGTGACTCTTGTTACAGTCACAAGAATTACAATGAAAAAGACTAGAGTTCGGAATATTTAAACTAAACTTCTGACTAAGAAAATGTAAAATAGTGGGGGAGGGGTGTCCTAATCTATGGTGCCAATTGGTTGTAGAAGACAGGTTGACCGAGTGAACATCGGAAGAGAAGGGATGCCATTTATAAATGCCATATTTAGGTTGACCTTGAAGAAAAATGTTCCCCGTTTTGATTTGCTTCACAACATAAGAATTTGGTGAGAAGGTAATAGAGGAATTATTATCACGACAGAATTGAGAAATTGAGATAATATTACGGGAGAGAGAGGGAACATGAAGCACATTATTAAGCTTAAAAGAAGAGGAAGAAGTAATGAAAGAGGTCGAACCAATGTTAGAAATTTGAAGACCGGAACCATCACCTATTAGAAGTTCTTCAGTGCCATCATATGGAGAGTGGAGGGAAAGGTTGTCCAAGTCACATGTGGCATGGTGGGTGGCTCCGCTATCAAGAAGCCAAGATGGGGGAGATGAGTGATGGGTGGTGGCTGAGTAGGCACTCAGACGAGGGGAGTAGGTAGACTGGCGATTGTTGGGAGGACCACGATATTGTAGCCGAGGGTTGTAGGGAGCAGGGCTGTTGAAGAAGGGTTGTGAGGCGGGATTAAGAGGTGGGTTGGGAATGGTGATGTGAGGATATAAGTTAAGGAACATGGGGCACTGTGAGAGGGAATGACCAACAGAACGACATCACTGACACTTTCCCTTGTAAGGTTTATTAGGCCGAGGGGTATGAGGAGAGTTGGCAGTTGGGTTGGGAAGGAGGCCAGCGGCCGGAGAGGGAAATTTAGGAGGGGTGTTTCGGTGGTTATTTTTGGATACATAATGAACAGAAGAGGGAGAAGATGTGGTAGAGTTGGATTTGTGTTTGAGAGAAAGTTCTTTGTTGATGAGTTTCTCATGGAGCTCATCAAAGGAGATCGGGGTTTCACGCTGCGGAGATGATATTGTCGTAGTCGTGGTCATTTGAGTTGGTCGAGAATTTTGTCAATGATGTCTTCAGGATCAAGAGGGTGACCAAGAGAAGCAAGTTGGTCAAGGTCTGATTTGATTTCTTGCATGTAATCAGAGATGGGACAAGACCCATTGGTGATGTTACGAAGGCGGTCTTTGAGTTGTTTAAGGTGGCCTTTACAAGGGTTGGCATATGTTTTAGCGAGGGTTTTCCAGGCGGCAAGGGTGGTGGGGCAAAGAAAGATGAAAGGCACAATAGGGACGGATAGGGTGCCAGCAAGAGCGCCAAGTATTAACTTATCTTGGCGAAGCCAAGTGGAATATGAGGGATTGGGAGAGATGGTTGAGATGGCAGGTTGTTCAGTGGAAGACTCAGTGACGACACTAGCTTTGGTGGTATTGGTGAGGGTTTCGGATGGGGCTAAGTGGGTGCCATCAATAAATTTAAAAAGATCAAGACCGATAAGGATGGCCTCGATTTGGGTTTTCCAAGCAATGTAGTTTGTAGGGGTAAGCTTAAGAACATGGTTGAGGAGACAAAGATGAGGGGAAGTTAAGGTTCAAAGGTGTTATAGGGCGGATTACCCGAATTCTGCATTTTCCATAGAGGAAGGGAGGAAGCCGGCAGCTGTAGAGAAGAGGGATGGAGGGGTGACGGTAGAAGGCTAGGGTTTAGAGAGAATTATGATGCTCTGATATCATATAAAAGAAATTGATATTTGGAAAACTAATTAATTGTATTATTGATGTAGTATACTATTGTATATGTACAAGAGGAATCTTAACCTAACTTGGAGACCAAGATAATTACAATATGGAAAGGATTACAACCTAATTTGGAGACCAAGATAATTACAATATAGAAATGATTACAAAACTAAGTAGGAAAGGAAATCATATATACAAATAAAGGTAATATTCTAGTAATTTTCTATATCTTCTATGTATTTCTATCAGATATCACATGTAATCCATCTCATACTTACGGATATAGTGTCAATAATTTGATCACACAAAGGGTATGTTTGAAAACCTCAATTCCAACAACGCTACTATTCAATTCATCTCGATATTTATTTAACATGAAGCCCTTTCTATGGCCCCTCCCCCTTCGTTTCTAGTCTCTGTTTTTTGTATATGTACTAAAATTATACTCCCTCCGTCCCTAAATTATCGTCCTCCTTTTCTTTTTTATCCGTCCCAAAATAATTGTCCATTTTGAAACTTACCTTTTTAGAACATCACTTTTACCACTTTTTCCTTACTTTTTCACCCTACTTTAATTATGGGCCACACACACATGAGCTTTAAAGGAAACTACACATTAAACCAATATTAATAATCCAGTCAAATAGATTTTCTTAAACAGTGCGTCGGATCAATCCGAACAATAAATTAGGGACGGAGGGAGTAATTTTTTAAACGATATATCAAATTAAATAAATGATTATTTGAAAACGAAAAGAATATCTATGTTTTGTCCATGGACCGAAATTGGACGGCAGCTCCATAATCCATATAATGCTGTCATCGTCAATACTCAATAGTTACTATGATATAAACTTAAGAGGCAAGTTACGGATGTTTAGAGAATCTTGAGAAAGTAACTCCATATATAGTAGGAGTCAAATTTCATACTCCATCGATCTTTTTTGCCATTCTGGTGCACCAATTTTCAACCTTTGATTACTTGTTTAGAATTATCTCTTACTTCATCCATAGCATGACCGACCCCGACATTATAAATTTTTTTTTTATGGGTAATAAGTAAAGATAAAAATTTAGGTAAAACGGTTATATATATATATTTTGTAAGAGTGATTTTTTTTACTTGACTCACTGCGTATTAGTGGATTGAGTTATGAGAGAATGATGTTTCATCTTACGAATTAAAATCCGTAAAACCGTCTTACAAAAGACTTACTATTGAACGACGTTTCTGTGTTTGACATCATGATTTAAAGGTCCTGAAATTATTTTGTGGCCATAGAAATAATTAGAAAGAGAGAGATGTGAAGAAAGCTGGCGACACTAAGGAATTTCTAATCCATAAATGCATAAGGGTTTTGACCCTCTCGTAAAATCACGGGTTTTAAATGTTAAAATACTGGTTACCGATTTTAATTTTTGTTTATATCCCATGAAAAATCAATCTAGAACCGAAACCAAGAAACCAGTTAAAACTATGCATTTTCCATTATTATAACTAATATATATGGTGGTGCCGTATGTAAAGTGTCGGTATGAAATCAGCTCAATGAATGATTGGGATAAACAAAACCCATAACTGACAGAGTAATTCAAACAAAACCCACAACTGAAGGTTTTATATGTAATTATAGATAGGTAATTCAAACATAACTGATAACTTAAGGGTTCATTTGTAACTCACATACTTACGAATTAATTCGATCGTGATCACCAATTAAACTCGAGATCACCTTTTAAACTCTGAGCTCTTTTATAATATAGTTTATAATTATATTTATAGACAAAGCTATATACACTTGCACACGTGTCATAAAAGATTTTATTAGGATTTGAAGTTCTCACTTTGTTCTTTTTTCTTTAATTAACTAAGTAAAGTTAATGAATTTGAATCTCTACATTTCATTTTGAGTTTACTTATTTATTGCATAACTTAATGAACTTGTTTCACATAGTACTTTTTCGGTGGAGTGTTTTGATCAAAACGTTGGTAAAAACACAATATTTTCTATTTAAAAAAGTTTCAATACAGCGTTTTAAAATACATCATTTTAAAAATATGCAGTGTTTTAGAACGCTCCAATTTGAAGCGTTTTAAAAATATGTTACGTTTATAACTATTTTGTTTATGAAAATAACGTTTTAAATAGTTTCTCAAACGTATTTAAAAGAAAAAAAATGTGTTTTGAAAATATTGTATTTTAAAAACGTTGTGTTTTAAAAAAAATTCATTTTTAAAACGTTATATCAAACGAGATCTTACTTTAAGATATAGACTAATAAAAATTCAATTCAATTCAATGTTACAACCAAAAAAATAAATAAAATCAAAATCGCCTATTTGAATTGCTTTTGTTTTCTAATTTTAGAGAAATTTATCATGATAATTTAGTACTTGCTCGTTTGTAAATAATTGTCTTCATTTCTTTTTTTATCCGTTTCAAAATAATTTTTTTTTTACAAAATTTTCATTTTCAGGAAAACATATTTTTACCATTGTCCCGTTATTTTTTCTACTTGCTTTAATTATGAAAACATCATAAAAAATATTACTCCGTAAAAGAAACCATACATTATACTAATATGTATAATAAAATCTATTACTCATCCGTTCCAAAATTATTGTCTTGTTTTTCTTTTTCGTCGATCCCAAAATAATTATCTTGTTTAAAACTTTTCTTTTTATGATAACACTTTTACCACTTTATCCTAAATTTTTCATCCTACTTTAATTATGAGTTACATACATATGAGTTTTAAAGTAAACTACACATCAAACTAATATTAATAATTCAGTCAAATGTGTTTTCTTAAATTGTGTATCAAATCAACCCAGATAATAATTTAAAAGATAGAGAAAGTATTTTTTTTAAAATAATGTATCAGATTAAATATAACGATTATTTGAAAACGGAGGGGTGAGGGGTAATTTTTTTTAGTTCGTAACGGGTGTAACCGACAGGAGACATCCTGCTCACCGACACCGTAAACGAGTTTAAAGAAAGATACTGAGGAGAGTTGTATTTGATAAATCCCACGAGGGGAGTTCATGACCTTTTGGATAATGTATGGGCTGGGTCCCATACCAATGAATGAGCAGTTGATAACTGTTTCAGTTTCTTATGCCTACCGCCACCGTGCTGTCGTTAGTTGGTTGAGGAGGGCTCTTAATAAGATCTGGATAATGCGCTCAATTTAAAAAAAATATAAAATTATTGGTTGGTATTTTTTTTTCAGTATTTAATCACGTCACTTCTTTTGTTTTCAACTACTAAAGTTTATTTTTAAAATAAATTGTTTGTAAAATACATAGATCGGTTTTTTCCACAGCCCTAAAAAACATTTATTACGATAGCGAAACAAAAATTGATGTGTTTGATTGAGTCGTCGGGATTAAGGTGACAACACATCTTCATGAGGGTTCGGGGCAATGTTTTCGAAACGTAAATGATTGATTTTTTCAATTCCTTAAATATGATGATAGAATGGACCCACAATTGTGTGAATTCGATAAATATAACAAAAATGCTTCTTTATCTTGAAATTACTAGGTGAAAATTGAACTGAGTCTTGGTGTTAACAGTCAAATGAGGGCGGTGGAGTTAGTTAAAAAGGTTGACAATCCCTCCTAATTGAAACTAATGGGTGTCACAATTAGCGTAATTTCGAAGCATCTTTGACCTATTTCTGGGAAAGGTAAAAAACGAGTACAGAAAGAAAATTGGAAATTAAATTGAAGGTATATAACTAAAATAAAATGAACACGAGCAGCAAGGCTCACTATGCATTTTTTTAAAGGTTTAGATGATGATGGCATAGACATTCTAAGTTGAAAGTCAAAATTAAAGTCATCATTCTATAAATAGAGTGAGTATTGACTATTGAGCCATGACCATGAGCACCGTCCATATCAAAAAGTGAAGGCCATGCATGGAGGTAGTATCTTGACTGCCGTTTTATGGGATATTCTTGCATTCTATTATTGAAATTTAGCCAAACTCTATAAAGTTTGATTATTTAAAAGTTGGAAACTTGGGATAAGGTGTTTTTATTTGGATAAAATAATTTTTTGGTCCCTGAACTATACCAATACTATGCGTTTGGTCCCTGTATTTTTTTTGAAATGTGTTTGGTCCTTAAAGTAGGTTTTTACTAAGAGATTACCCCCTCACGGGGTTACCGTCACTTTTGCCGTCAATTTTTTAATGAAATTCCAAATTTACCCTTAGTAATGTTAGTGGTTCAAAATAAAAAAAGAAAAAAAAAGACAAAAGAAAAAAAGAAAAAGGGAATCGGTCTCCTTCTCAGTCTCCTTCTCAACCCATCTCCTTCTCAACCCATCTGTCGAATAGGTTTCAAAACCTCAGCATTCCCCAAATCAAGACTTAATCTACCATCAAACGACGCCCTTCTATCGATATTCAAAGATTGTTGCAGAGCCCTAATAACATTTCCAGATCCAGTTAACTTGTTCTTCTCCCCAATACAATCCAAGCTTCTCGATAATAAAGGATTCCTTTATTGTCGCGAGTGGAAGTAGAAGGTGAAGGGAAAGGGAAGGAGACAAGTATCGAGAAGAAACTTGTCTTGATTTGGGCTTTTAGGGTTGGCGGCGATGCCATTGTCTTTCTCGGAGGCAACAATGGCGGTCTTGTTGTTGGTGGGTTTTCGATTTTGGGGTTTGTTGTGGAAGAAATGGCGCAACCATCATTGAATGAAATTACAAACAGGAAGATATGGGAGTGGGGGCACTCTTAACTTACATTGTGGGTGAAACTGACTTGACCCACAAACCCGATTAGCACCTCCATTGAGAAAATCGCCTGTAGATAGAGTATCGCAGCCGTCCTTCGTGACTGCAGGAAGTCGATGGTTGGATACACCAAAACCGAAAAGCTAATGGTCTCCAACTGCGCTTAACCTCCATTGAGAAAATCACTGTAGATAGAGTATCGCGGTAGTCCTTCGTGATGCGGGGAAGTCGATGGTTGGATACACCAAAAAACCAAAAGCTAATGGTCTCCAAGCTGCGCTTAGTTCTTCAAAGATCTGTGCATCAGATCCGTTCACTTCTTCCCCGACGGTCTAGACCATGTATGGTATGAACTCGATTTAAACGAGGATGAGAGCAAAAAAAACCTTTTCCTTTTCTACTATGCTTTTCTTGAAGATTTTAATAAGGAAATTTCCAAGTGTTCACTCTAGTTCCTGGAATTTCTTGAAGAGGGGAAAGGCAAGGGAGATTTAGTTGGATAGACTGGACCAAATTTAGGGTTTCATAAGATTCTCAAAGACGTAAGGGCAAATTTGGGATTTTTAAAAAAAATTGACGGCAAAAGTGACGGTAACCCCGTGAAGGGGTAATCTCTTAGTAAAAACTTACTTTAAGGACCAAACACATTTCAAAAAAAATACAGGGACCAAATGCTTAGTATTGGTATAGTTCAGGGACCAAAAAATTATTTTATCCTTTTTATTTTTTAGGCGAAACACAATTTTGGGCCACTGCACTCTACAAAAAAATCGCAATTAGGTGATTAAGACGTCAAAATTTTTAGAGTGGTCAATGTACCAGAGTTATCTTGTAATTTAACCCACTTTTTGGATAGACGTTAAGTTTGGACGTTAACTTATGTTAAATACCTATTTTGCCCTCATCTTCATCTTCTCCAAAAAATACTAGATTCAAAAATCTCTGATTCAAGAAAATTCCAGCACGAAGAACACAAATGCACATACATACAGATCTGGTTCATCTTTACCATCTCTTTCTTTTCCTCTCTCTCTCTCTCTCTCTCATACACACAAGCACAAATCCAGATATGGATTGCTCACTCTCTATCTCTCACTCACACAAACACACAAAAAGCACAAAGCCAGATTGTGAATCTCCTTGAAAATAGCAACGACATAGGATTTTTGAATCCCACCTCTCCCTCCGACTTCTTCCCCGACGCCAAACTAATCTATTTCTCCGCCTCTGATCAACAAATCCCCCTCCATCACTACATCCCCGTTTTCAAATCCGGCGAAGATTGCAGATCCAACGAAAAACTAGCAAACTGAAATTGTCAATTTTATTGCCAAGCTTGGGTTCCCTGCCGATTTTATTGAACTGAACTGAAATTGCAAATCTAGGGTATCGTCTAACTTACTATTCTGATGGAAAAATCAGTCGTGGGTAAGAAATGAGACTCTCCTTTTGGAATTTTTGGCCATTCCATTCTGGCCTTTCCCCGCAACAAAATTGCCAATTTTACCGCTTCTTTTGAATCCGATCTCTGGAGTCCCCGAGACAAATATTGCTTTCCTTCCCTAATCCTAAACATGTATGTAGTCTCTTCTATGAAAATGAAATTAAAGGGGTTAACAACTTTAATTAATGAGGGTAAAAGGCATCATCAGCAGCTTCTGGTGAAATAATCCTCCAAAGCAGCAGCTTACTTTAGGAGTCCCAAAAAGCATGCGAAAAATGGTGGTCCAGTAAGCGGGCCTATAGAGTAAGGGGCTTGTACTGAATCACTGGAGCCTTTGAGTGTGGTTTAGAAGAATGAAAGGAGTGATGCGCTGCTGCTCGCATATTTTATTAGAAGAAATTAAAGCAGCTTGAAATAAAAATATGCAAGTATAAGCAAACCCCTAATTCACCTCATCAAAAACTAAACAATGCGTTTAAGGAAATGATAATTGATAGCATACCGCTTCATCGGGGTTTTTTGGATTGAAAAACCCCAGATACAATTCTTTTATATCTGGGTTTGAATATGCAATTTTTTCTTAGTTTGATCGGAATGGATGATGATGATGAAGTTAGGGGTAAAATAGGTATCTAACCTAAGTTAACGTCCAAACTTTACATCTATTTAAAAATTGGGTTAAATTGCAAGAAACTCTGGTACAGTGTCCACTCCAAAAAAAAAAAAAAAAAAACGTCTCAGTAGCCTAATTATAATTTTTTTGTAAAGTACAATGACCCAAAGGTGTGCTTTGCATTTTTTAAATATATATTTTCGACTAACCCACCAAGTCCAACAAGCTAATTATCTAACCCAATTCAACCCAACTCATTAAGATAATGAGTTTGCGGGTTTAAGCGAGTCAACTCGTTAAACGTTGGGTAACCTCTTACATTTGTTTTTACATTTTACCCACTACCACCGACCACTATTGTCCACCAATAGCCATCAGCAACCACCATCAAATATGTATTGGGGGTTTAGATGATGACTACCACCACATTATTGATGTGGTCGATGGACGATACACTCTCATCTCGTTTGATGAGGTTCATGAAAAACTCATTAACTGTGAATTGCTCTTGAAGTAGTCTCAGTCTGCTTCCTTCTTGCACCCTGCTTCAGCCAACATTGCTGCCCCGAGGAACAACAACTGGCATGCTCGGTAACTATCCACGCAAGCTCAGTCATCACCGCTCGTAGATTACTCGCGGCTGAGCTCTATATCCTCCCACTCGAATTAACTCGCGGTTGAGTAGATTACGCGTCTTCCTGCGCTTATGCTCCCTGCTCGAGTTTACTCCCATCTGATCTTTATATTATCCTCCTGTTTGCGTGTTATTCGTGGTTGAGTAGTACATCACACCTATCTATGCTTATGCTCACCACTCAACTTTACTCGCGACTGAGCTTTATACTGTCCTCCAGCTTGAGTTTTACTCGCGGTTGAGTAGTAAACTGTGCCTTCCTGCACTTATATTCCCCGCTCGAGTTTACTCGCGGCTGAGCTTTATATTGTCTTCCCCGTTCGAGTTATACGCCTTTATGCACTTACTCCCTACTCGAGCATCTCACGGTTGAGCTTCATATTATCCTCTAGCTAGAACATCTCGCTTTTTGAAGACCCTCACCACGTTGAGGATTCTTGGCTCTTTGAAGACCCTCACCTGATTCAGGTTACTCGGTTTCTTAAAGACCCTCATGACGTTGAGGTTGCTCGGCTCCTTGAAGGCCCTCACCACGTTGAGGTTGCTAGGCTTCTTGAAGACCCTCACTACGTTGAGGTATATTATCCTCCTCCTCGAGCGTCTCACAGTTGAGTGGATTATCCTCCCGCTTGAGCTTTATATTATCCTCCCCTTCGAGTCAAACCTGCTGGGTTGGTCCGTCCTGCCTCTTTAAAAAGGTTGGTTGAGTTTTAGAAATACGACCCTGCTAAAAGACGGGCTTTTTGGGCTAGACCCGCACGGGTCGCGGGTTGAAGCGGGGCAGGGTGTGTTGGTTAACCAGTTTATACATACATATATATATATATATATATATATATATATATATGTTAGTGTAATTATCTCTCATCTTCTTCCTTCTTCGTCTAGACCATTTAGTCGACCCCCACCCTCATCTTCTGCCACTCTTCAAACAGGTACGAGATCCTCCCAACCCCAACAATATTAATAGGATTCACTTGAATCACAAAGTCTAATTTTCAAAATTAAGCTTATATTTTCAAGATGTTCATGTGTTGAATGAATATCTTGAAATATCTGACTTTCAAGAGTACTGCGGTGAATTGCTTTAGATGTGACTGTGAGTGAGATCTACTTACAGTTGTTTCTATGGTTGACAACATTTTTGGGTACACACTGGATGAAGCCCTTGTTGCCATTGGGTTTGGCAAGTTCCAAGTGAATGTATTGGCTTATGCATGGCTTAATTGGTTATGCTACTACAACTATGGAGACTATGATTCTTTCTTTCATAGGATAGTCTGTTAACTATGGAGCATATTAATGTTATTGGAACATATTTAATAGGCTTCATCACAGATAATTATGGAAGGATGCATGCCCCTTTCTGTTTCTCTCTTATCTGTTTCTCATTTTAACAAATTTATATGGTTATTGAAGTTATCGTAACATTGTTTACTTGCATTTTTATCCACCAGGAAGGGTATTATGTGTTTTTAAACCGCTTTCGCAACATTGAGGATTTATTTTGGGCAGGTTGGTTCACCCATCCCCGTAACCCAAGGTGGGTTGGGTTTGGCCAATCTCTTCTCAGTCCGTCATTTTCACGGGTTAGTCCGCCCCGCCCCGCCAATTGGCAGGCCCCGCCATTTTGCGGGTTGGTATGCCCCGCTAGTCGCACGTTCGACGCTTATGCAACGTCACTAAAGGGTATTTGCTATGAAACTATTTGTCGTCGCAAAGTAACAACTTTTATCTACGTTGCATGAATTTCGTCGGCAATAGGTATTCGTCGCAGAATCATATATTAGCACCTACGAATTATTTCGTCGCAATGGTCATATGTTTTACTACGAACCACAATTCGTCGCGGAATCCTCAATGAATTGCTGCAAATTATTTCGTCGCAATTGGTTATAACTATTTCTACGAATGACATTCGTCGAGGATAATCAATATCCCACTACGAAAAGTTTTGTCGGTAAAAAGTGTTATTGTTTAACTACCAATTTACTATGTAGGTAATGGTTCCTCTTTGCTGTCAATGATGGTGGGCTTTGAATTACGAAATTATTGCGCAATTATTTAACTACGAAAATATTGCGTCAATATTGGTACTTCATTCAACAATGAAAGTATGTAGTTGAGCATATCTATATAGATAGAAAAATATATTTACAAACTCGGCTTATGGAGGTACCAACAATCTACATGTCTCAAACACACAAAATGTCTACTTACATAAACACGCCAACAACTAGGCATATATATACAAATCCTTAGTCTCAAAACAAGAGAAACTAGCACCGCCTCCAAAACTTACCCAACCCATCTATTTCCACTCCACCTTGCTGTTGAATAATAAATTAGGTGTTTGGTCACTGCTGCTTACTTCTTGACTTTCTGATACAACAGCAGCAGTTTTTGAGGTCATTGCCACAGGAATCTGCAACACAAATAATGAAGAGTATAACTTTAAGGAATCAATCTTGCTCTCATGTTTTAATGTCCAGTTCAAACTACATTTATAGTTCAAACTACATTTATTATTTGATCTTTACCTAGTCATTATTCCCAAATGATAAGACACAATGACAAGGGTAAAACGATACAAAATTCCATTCTAAGAAAACAACACAACTATCAGTAAATAACACAAACCTGATCAGGCTGTTGTTCAGCATCATCATTGACTCCAAATTCCAAAGAATAGATTGTTCAATACCCTCCTCCATCCTAAACAATCTGGACTCTTTTTGAAGTCAATATTCCAAAAAAGTATGGAGTACTCAATTGTGTTAGAATTCACAAAGCTGGACGGTTGGAACAGAATAGAATGTGGGATGCTAACAAGGTCGTATGACGACAAAGTTTAACCTGTCAAAATAGGGATTTAATTAAACTCTTATCGACAATAGATATCAAACATACTGAAACATGATTTCTTTGACAAAACTGATCCTAAATTAAGCAGCAGTCTTATTTATTTTAACCAGAAATCAGTTAAATGATTAATTGCCTTACGGGATCGAAGCCTAGTATACAACCCACATGTCAAAGGTCGTTTCCGGCTTTGCATGAATCGGGTTGACGAGGGACAAGGAGCAGTCAACTAGTCCCATGGTGGTTTGGAATTCGTAAGTGGGTCCAATATGTCATATTGTAGTCTTTTCAAGTAGTTATCAAAAAATAAAAAAAAATGAAATTTAATGACTAATCTATAAAATAGTCTTAACCCATTTTTTGATTGAACTATAGAAAACCACCATTCTGCTTGAATTATAAGACATTTCTATACCAATTCATTAGCATAGATAAGCATTTTTCACTTAAAGAGATCTAATTAAGGGAATGCGACATAATTAAAGGTAAAAATAGTATGTTGTTTGGTGAAGGGACCCGACCTGGGTCCTCCTACGTGGAAGCGACCACGTGGATTCCAATTAGACTTCGGCAGGTCCCACCAAGGCCGGTGACCATTGATAAGCCGACCGTGACCAACGATCATCAATTAGCTGACCATTATCCCCCATAATGGTCGAGGATCATACCGAGGATCGAACTCGACCATCCATCACGACGAAGATCAAAGTCATGCTCGGCAGACCAACCCTCTATGACAACGACAGGCCTGATCTATAGCCTGTACATAGCCTCTAGATGTCATCTTCACAAGAGGCAAGCAAATCGTGCAAGTCGTTGTATCTTAGCGGCTCATCAACCGCCTACAATTGGCACATCACACGCTATCTGTCAACCACTCTGGAACTGCCAGCAAGCCGACCAGGGAACAAGTCCCACCATCAGAGACCCCCATTCCAATCATGATCTCAAATCCAAACTACTATAAAAGGAAGCCTTTCCCTTCAAGAAAATGTATGGTTTACTTTGCATTCTAAGACTTACAAGAGCTTTTGCACACATTAGACACACAAAAGATCATTGCCAAACACCCACGGGAAGCTTAAGGGAACGCCTAGCTCCGGCACACATACAACTCCCTGATTATTGACTCTCATGCAGGGGTAGGTCGGAAACCCCCAGCACCCTAACGGTAGTCTTCTTTCAGGTAACCAACGGTCAAGAGCAAGCACCAAGCCCAGATATCCTATCAACTTTAGTACCACAAGTACCCACATGCACCGACGTGACATCAACCCAAGACACGTCAGCTTCGGTCCATTACGTGGACTACCAGCCTAATCACCCCAACTTTGTTGCGTGATCAAGTGGTTCCGTTGCCGGGAAAACGAAAATATTTTATCAAGCCATAACTCCCGAGAAATGGATAAACAAACTCCCACAAAACAAAACTAGCCAGGAACGAACATATTACCTCCCTCACCCACCAGCAAAATGACGGACATGGACCTTGCCACCGCTACTTCAAAAGCATTGGGAGGAAAGGGCAACCAAGAAGATGCTCGCAACGTAGTAGGTGCCACTGGCCAAATGGGTGTCATCTTTGATGTTGACGAGGGAGAGGCTCAGGTGGAGCATTCTCGGATAGAAAAGAGCAAACCCACCGAGTAAGATGAACTCCTTGTAGAGGCAAAGTTCTGGGAACGCCAGAGACTTTACCTTCCAGGAATTCAAGAAGCCAAGCTTAAAATGTTCGCGCAAACTCCCAAAGCCAGCATCCATAGCTGGATGACTTTCCTGAATGAGTCCAACCGCCCTCGCCGAACACGGGAGAGGAGCGAGGAAGGAGAGTCTAAGCCAAGGATCGAGGTAGTAAAAAACAAAACGTACGGGCACTGTACTCACTCCCAACAATCAGGGGACGAGGCCACTAAAGAGTGGTCGGGCAGCGACCACCAAGGTACAAAAATCTACTAATAAGCCATCCTTAGCCGTAGAGCAAGAGGTGAAATTCCTCCGTGGCAGGCTTGAGGCTATAGAGAAGGGAAAGCCTATAATACTACCCCCAGCCAAGAATGGCCCATTCCAAGAAAGGATGAGGAAGGCCCCACTACCTGACAAAAAAAATCCCTATATTTGAATCATATCAGGGCCTCACTAATGCTGTCGATCATATGGCCAGCTTTGAGGTCAAGATGAATGGAGTGGCCCCTGATGATGAAGACGCATGGGGAAATATATTTGCAGGGACCCTCAAAGGGAAGGCATTGAAGTGGTACACCAGTCTCCCACTAGATTCAGTGTAAAGTTGGGATGAATTCAGACAAATGTTTGTCACCCAATTCTCCTCGGCCGGGCTCCAGCCGAAGAAACAGACGGACCTATGTGGGATACAACAAGGGATAAATGAGTCGAACCAGACGTACATGGACAGATTCATGGCCATGGTCGACCAGATACCATACAACTCCGAGGAGTCTATCAAAATGTGCTTCATTTCCGGCCTGCAACAGGGGCTGATGAGACAAGAAATGATGCTGCCATGCTATCGGGGAGATGTATGCCCATGCTATTTGGGTGATCAAGTTCGAGGAATCGAAGAAAGAGGGGAATAAGAAGAAAGAGGGGAAAAAGAAAGAGCACGATGGAACACATCGGGCTCATGATAACTCGCATAAAGGGGGCGAGGTTCAGGTCATAGAGAGGAGGATAATCGAGGAAAAAATGTGTGGGATGAAGTCGACTGGACTCCACTCACGACCAGCCGCGAGCACATAATGAATGTCCTGCTCGGTATCCCCGCAACCCCAATAAACGGTGTGCTTTCTACAAAGACATCGGTCATACGACCAAGGAATGTATCAACTTGAAGAAAGCCATTCAAAAGTTGATCGACAAGGGCGAGCTCCGAAGATTCGAAAAGAGAAACAATGACCAGGGAGGAAGGCAGAGAGATCCGGAGCGACATCAGAACCCCCGACCAAATAACGGAGGCCATAGGAACGAGATCGATACCATCAGGGAGGCAACGCCAAGTGGGACTAAGTTGAAACACATGATTTACAATTTGAAGCATGTAATCAACATGATGCCACTATCCGATGAAGTAGGAGGAATTACCTTTTGGCCAAGAGAGGTAGCCACCAGCGAAACTGCTCGCCAACAACCTTTGACTATCCGAGTAAGAATCCACGATAGCGAGGTGAAGCGAGTACTAGTTGACACGGGGGCTGGAAGGGATATTGATCGATGTATTTTATACGTCGATTTTATATGCTTCTATGACTTAAATTATGCTATTTCACGAGGCTTTTGGCTACTGATATATGTTTTCGGTGAGTTTTGTAAGTTTCAGGGTTTTTAGTGAAAATATGCAAAACTCAAGGGTTTTATGTGCAAATTCCAAGAATGGCCAAAGAGGAAAAATGAAGAAAGAAGACTGTCAATTCGAGACCTGCGACGCAAGGTACTCTGACCTTGCGAACCGCAAGGTAGGCGATCACGATTATCGAGGCAAGAATGCAAAGGCCAGACACACTGGAGACCATGCGGACGCAAGGTACTTAACACCTTGCGACCGCAAGGTGGTCAGAATGCGATATTTTCGTATTTCTACACAGTGATTCGATTGGATTACAACTCCCGAGTATATATTGAAGTCAGATGCCGAGAGCCATATAGAGAAAAACGACTGGAAACAGTCTTAGGTAGATTTTAGATAGTTTTTAGATTGTATAACATAGTTAGATTGTGTAATTACAAGTATTGAAGATCAAATCATGTATCCGATCATCTCCATGTGCTGTTCATTGTCTATGATGAACTAAATCATCCATAATCTAGGAGGTGGGAGGTAACTTGTATCGAATTTATGTTTTGATTCATATATATGTTCATTCAATTCTTGTTGATTGTGGTGTTTATCAATCCCTATATTATTTTGCTTTGAACAAATGAATGTAATCGCAAATAATAAAGGCCTAGAGGTGCGGATAACTGCATGACCAATGTGCATATGTCGATAATCGCTCACCATCACAATAAATTGGACCTATCGATGCGAGAGTGATAAGTTAGGACCGTGTTCATACATGATCTAGGTGACAGATAGATCATAAATCTAGGTGACAGCTAGATTAAAAGTTCATGTGCTTAGGATATAGAATGGATGAATGTTGCGGGGATGGAGGCTGAACCAATAGTTCAACAGACTATATCTATCTTTAGTGAACGAACCCAAGAAATTGAATGATAATTATTATGAATTGAACATAAAGGAGATACAAGTGAAACCCAGAATCCTAGATTGCCACCCACCATAAGATCTTCATATCTGTAATTACTGCTAATTAGTTAAACATCTAAATATAAATAGTAGTTAGAATAAAATAAATATAAAAACCCCTTTAGATTAATAATTTGCTATCAATAAATTGCACTGTTCGTGATCACTTGTCTCTGTGGGTTCGACCCTTGCTTCCAATACTATTCTATAATAGTCTTGTCCACTTGCAAGGAAAAAGATTAATTAAAACATCGATCAAGTTTTTGGCGCCGTTGCCGGGGACAAGCTAGTTCACGTAGTTAGTTTGTTGGTAGCGTAGTTTTTAATTTAATTTAGTTTTTAGTTTAATTTTCAGTTTTTATAAAAATAAAAATACAAAAAGATTTTATTTTATTAGTTAGTTGTTTTTAAATTGCTTTAAATTATTTTTTATGCCGATCGATCTTTGAATCCTAAATTGGTAGAACTAAATCAAGATATAAATAATATTAGAAGAAATCAAGAAGTCCTTGAAAATCTAGCTCCCGAGTTTGATAATCAAGAACAATTGAATCAAGAGGATCCTCTGGTTGATCCCACAATGGAAGAAAATAATAATAATCGAAATCCTGAAAATCCAGTTAACCCAGTTAACAGGAATCAAAGAGAAGAAGAACCTGCAAGAAGAAATATGGAAGTAGTGGTAAATCAAAGAACTATTAATGACTTTAGTAGACCTTCATTAAATGTTGTGACATCATGTTTAGTCTTGCCGGATCTTTGTAAGGAATTTTGAATTAAAGGTCATTATTTTAATGCTATACCATCTTTTCATGGGAATGCCTCATGAAGATCCCGGGTTTCTTAAGAGAATATGAATACATGATGAGTACTTTTCCTTTAGGAGGTTGATCGAAGATCAAATTAAAATGAAATATTTTCCCAGTGCATTAAAAAGAATTGGCAAAGCGATGGTTTATGAACTTAACACCTAATAGTGTTTATACTTGGGCTCAATTATATGATTTGTTTATGAGTAAATTTTACAAGCATGCATCTCTTACTGAATATAGAAAACAAATCATGTCATTCCAAAATGAACCAGGTGAAACATTCCATGAGTCATGGGATAGATTTAAAAATCTGCTCATTATGTGTCCTCATCATAATTTGGCTCAACATGTGTTAGTGCTTCAATTTTATCATGGTCTTTCGCCAGGCTTACAAACTATGGTTGATAGTGCAGCTGGTGGTTCTATTAATAGAATGACACCAGAAGCACTAGAAGAATTATTTGAGATGTTAAGTATTAATTCTCAACAGAAAAGTGCTAGAGGTAAAAATAGAAGCCTATATCAATTACAAGATAAATCAGATACACAAGCTCAATTTGAAAATTGGCAAATTCAAGAAGCATGTGCTTTATGTGGATTATATTCTCATGCCACTAATTTTTATCCATCAAGTGCTATGTATTTTGAATAGGCTAATGCTATGAATATGTACACTCAAAGGTCAAGGAATGATCCCTATTCAAACACTTATAATCCTGGTTTGAGGAATCATCCTAACTTTTCTTGGGGAGGAAACAAGCCTTTACAACCTCAACAATTCCAGCCTCAACCACCTCAACCTCCACAATTTCCAAATCAAAATCAATTGAGAATTGAAGAAGTTCCAAAACAAGATGGAGCAAGTAAAGGTCAAGCAGCCTTGATGAAATATATGCTTGAAGAGATTGAAAATCTGAAGAAGCACATTGAAAATTCTGGAGCTGATAAAAGAGAAGAAGGGAAATTCCCTAGTCAAACCGAGCAAGCTAAGTCAATCCACCATCTTGCGAAGCGGTAAGGTAATAGGTGAAGAGGTAAGTGATCCTGATCCTTCTTCTAATGTGCCTAATACAGTAGAAAATTCTGAAAAGGAAAGTGATAATAGTAAAGAGAATGAATTAAATAATCAAGAAGTTGAAGTTGAAGTTGAAGTTGAAGTCCCAAATAAGGAGCAAGAAAAAGAGGTTCAAAATAATGAAAATCCAGTAGATGTTGAAAAAGAGTTAGATCAAGAAGAAGAGGAACCTTATGTGGCTCCACCACCTTATGTTCCTCCAATTCCGTTTCCAATAAGACTTATGAAAAACAGAATGGACAAACAATTTACGGAAATTTATAATATGTTATCCAAAGTGAATGTTAATCTTCCTTTGCTTAATGTTATTAAAAATATTCTAGTTTATGCAAAGTTTTTCAAAGATCTTCACTCAAAGAAACACAAGTTTGAAAACAATGAAAAGATTATTGTTTGAAAGGTAAGTTCTGTTTACAACCAGAATTACCCCCTAAGTTAAAAGATCCTGGTAGCTTTAATATCCAAGTTTCCTTGGGAAGCTCTAAAAGATGAAAGCAATGCTAGATTTAGGAGCAAGTATTAATTTGATGCCTTTTGCGGTCTATAAACAGTTAGGGTTAGGAGAACTAAAACCCACTACTATGCAATTACAATTAGCTGATCGTTCAGTTAAATATCCCTTGGGTATAGTGGAAGACATCCTAGTTCAGGTTGATAAACTAATCATTCCAGTTGACTTTGTGGTTCTAGAGATGGAAAGGAAGATTTGCACAAATAATGAAGTCCCAATATTGTTAGGCAGACCATTTATGGCTACTGCCAATACCATGATTAATGTGAAAAATGGTAAACTCACAATGTCAGTCCTAGGTGAAACAGTTGAAATTTCTGTTTTTGATGCCATGAATAGATCTAGTGACATTAATGCATGTTTCTCAATAGATGAAATTGAAAAATTATCAAGTGAAACTTTTGAAGAAGATGAAGATTATGAGAGAGATAGAATGATAGTTTATGATGATAGTCATATCCCTCCCATAAAAATTGACATTGATGAGATTGAAAGAGAAATAGAAGAGGAAGAAAGGCAAGAGAGAAAAATTAGAAGATAGTAAAAAGAAAGATAAAGAAGATATAAAGAAAGAATCAGAAAATAATTCTGATAAATCTGAAAAAGTAATAGAAGAAAGTAATGAAATCAAGGAAGATGAAGTAGAGATTCTGAAATCTCTCTTTGAAGAAATTGAGTTAGAGAATGTCGAAGTAGAAACTAAAGAAGATGATAAAGTAAAGAATGAGGAGGCTAAAATAAAAGAAACAATTAAAGCAGAAAATTATGAAATTTATGCCATCCATTAATTCTCCTAAAGTTGAAGAATTAAAGCCATTACCACCCCATTTAAAATATGCATTTTAGGGAAGGTAACACTTTCGTTATTATAGCAGCCGACTTAACGGAAGAGCAAGAAGCTAGTTTATTAAAAGTTTTATGGACACATAGAGAAGCTTTAGGATGGTCTCTAGCTGATTTAAAAGGTATTAGTCCATCTATGTGCATGCATATAAAATACATCTAGAAGAAGGTAGTAAACCTTCAAGAGAAAGGAAGACTTAACCCACACATGGAAGAAGCCGTAAGAAAAGAGTTCTTAAGCTCTTAGATGCGGGTATAATTTACCCTATATCGGATAGTAAATGGGTTAGTCTTGTTCAAGTAGTTCCTAAAAAGTCGGGAATTCGGTTGTTAAAAATGAGAAAGATGAATTAGTCCCTACAAGAACAATAAGCGGTTATAGAATGTGCATTGATTTTGGAAATTAAATGCGGCAACAGGAAAGACCACTTTCCTTTGCCATTTATTGATCAAATCCTTGAAAGACTAGCGGTCATGAATATTATTGCTTTCTTGATGGTTTTAAGTTACAATCGGATCCTGTTGCACCAAGACCAGAAAACAACTTTTACATGCCCCTTTGGTACTTTTGCTTTTAGGAGAATGCCATTTGGATTATGTAATGCACCAGCTACTTTTCAAAGATGCATGATTTCTATATTTTCAGATTTAGTTGAAAGATGCGTTGAAGTTTTCATGGATGACTTTTCAGTTTTTGGAAATTCTTTTGATCATTGTTTAGAAAATCTGACATCAGTCCTGAAAAGATGTTGTGAAACAAATTTAACTTTAAGTTGGGAGAAAAGTCACTTCATGGTCAAACATGGAATTGTCTTAGGGCATGTTGTTTCAAATAAAGGCATTGAAGTTGATAAAGCTAAAATTGAAGTTATTTCACAACTACCCCTCCCACTTAGATTAAAGGTGTTAGAAGTTTTCTAGGCATCTTGGTTTTATCGAAGATTTATAAAAGATTTTTCCAAAATTTGTAAGCCTCTATGTAATTTGTTAGCAAAAGATACATAATTTATTTTTGATAAAGAATGTTTAGAAGCTTTTAATTTATTGAAAGAAAAATTAACTACTGCCCTTATTTTATCCGGCCCTGATTGGTCACTTCCTTTTGAAATCATGTATGATGCATCCGATTTTGCAATTGGAGCCGTGTTAGGACAAAGGGTAGATAGAAAGCCTCATGTGATCCACTATGCTAGTAGAACTCTAAATGATGCACAATTGAATTACACAACTACAGAAAAAGAGTTTTTAGCAGTAGTATATGCTTTAGAGAAATTTAGATCATATCTGTTAGGATCAAAGGTGATAATCTTTTCTGATCATTCTGCATTAAAATATCTATTAAGTAAGAAATATGTTAAACCAAGATTAATTAGATGGATGTTATTGTTACAAGAATTTGACATTACAATCAAAGATAAAAAGGGAACCGAGAATGTCGTAGCCGACCATTTGTCTAGATTAGAATTTTCACCCTTGCTTGAGCGTCAATTTATTGATGATCTGTTCCCATAAATGATGATTTTCTGATGAGCAACTTTTAGCAATTAAAGATTCGGACCCTTGGTATCTTTGATTTTGTCAATTACCGTAATGTGTCGATATCATTAATCGATTTTGACCATTATGAAAGAAGAAATTTTGGCGAAACTAAAAATTATTTTGGGAAGCACCTCATTTATACAAAATTTGTTCAGATTCTTTAATAAGGAGATGTATTCCAGAAAAAGACCAACAAGGTATTATGGAATTCTGCCATGGATATTCTTGTGGAGGTCATTTTAGTGGAAACAAAATTGCTAGAAAAATTTTGCAATCTGGTTTATATTGGCCCACTGTTTTTAAAGATTATGAATTGTTTTATAGAACATGTGATAAGTGTCAAAGAACAGGTGGAATAGGAAAGAGAAACGAAATGCCCTTGCATATTAATTTGGTTGTTGAAATCTTTGATGTTTGGGGTATTGATTTCATGGGTCCTTTTCCAGTATCAAATAATTGTGAATATATTTTAGTAGCAGTTGATTACGTATTTAAATGGATTGAAGTAGTAGCAACCAAGACAAATGATGGCAAAACAGTAGTTAAATTCGTAGAAGATTTGTTTGCTGGACATGGAGTACCTAAGGCCATAATAAGTGACCAAGGAACTCACTTCACTAATAAATTACTGAATAATGTCCTCAAGAAACATGGTGTAACTCACAAGCTAGCTACACCTTATCATCCTCAAACATCTGGCCAAGTAGAAGTAAGCAATAGACAAATAAAAGCAGTATTAGAAAAGACTGTTAGGCCTAATCGTAAAGATTGAGAATCTAAACTTAAGGATGCTTTATGGGCATACCGAACTACTTTTAAAACTCCCATAGGAATGAGTCCATATAGAATGGTATATGGAAAAGCTTGCCATTTACCAGTTGAAATTGAGCATAAAGCCTATTGGGCTGTTAAAGAATTGAACTTAGATTTAACTTTGGCTGGAGAAGAAAGATTGTTTTAGTTGAATGAATTAGAAGAACATAGGTTAAATTTGTATGAGAATGCTAAAACATATAAAGAAAAGACCAAAAAGTATCATGACATGGGGTTAGCCAACAAGATGTTTCATTCAGGGATGAAAGTGTTACTTTTTAATTCTAGATTAAGGCTATTCCCCGGAAAGTTAAAATCTAAATGGTCTGGTCCCTTCATAATCGTACGAATCTATCCTCATGGAGCTGTTGATATTCAAAATCCTAAAAATAATGAAACTTTTAAGGTTAATGGACACCGACTCAAGCCATACTTAGAGCCGATGTCGGTTGAGCGAACAATTGAGTTAATTCGTTTGGTGACAATGAACCACAGGAGTAGGCTTGCGGTTGGTCAGGTCGAGCCAAAGACATTAAACAAAGGCGCTAAGTGGGAGGCAACCCACTATTTTGAATGTTATTTCTTTTTGTAGTTTAGTTAATTATGCTATTCTCCGTTAAATTTAATTTTTGGACATTTAAGTTTTAATTAAATATACCAAAATTCAAGTTTGGGGGAGAAAAGCATCTTAGTGTTGTATTTATATGTTACTAATAATGTTAGTCTAGAGTTTTTGTTAAGTTTTTGCAATCTGAGGAAAAGTTAAGAAACATACTTGAAGTTAACTAAGGGCCGATTTGCAAAACTAACAAAAGAAGAAAGAAAAGATGGACAAGCTCGACACCTATGACGCAGCAGTGTTGAGACTCATGACCGCAAGGTCCTCAAGAATGCGAATATCGTGCATCGCATCGCAGAACATGGGGAATAGCAGAACGTAAACGGTTTGATCGACCACCTTGCGTCGCAGTTAGTGGGCGGCACTTCGACCGCAAGGTCCCCTTATTTAAGACATGCATCGATCAATTCGTAATCACCGAATTCCTTTCTCCTCCTTCGCCAGTGAAGCAAAGCAGCCTCTTCCCTCGAAAATCCGCGAGAGTTCTAAATCTCGGCTCTACTTCAAAGATCTCCTCCCTCTTAAACAAACTCTTCATCTCTACCTCTTCCACCAACTCCATTGCACTCCATTGAAGACTTGAAGGCTTTGAAGAAAGAGGAAGACAACAATTATCAAGGTTTACTGCTCAAACTCTAGTTGCTCTCTCTATCTAAGGCCGCAAACAAGTAATCCTAACCCTCTTTAATTTTTACGTCAAAATTTTGCATGCTAGGGTGTTAGAAATATTTTTACGTAGATATAATTTTGCATGCTTAAGGAATACTTTTAATCTTAAAATTTATTTTTGTCAAATATTTAAATTTAATTTTCTCAAACAAAATGATTAGAAAGCGTAAATACCGGTGCTTCATCCTCCCGCCTGCTCAGAGGAGGAACTAATTTTGACCACACTGATTTTGTGTCCACGATGAAAATATGCGGCAAACTCTCCAAGTCCTTGGTTCCCGGAGAGGATTCAGTGGTCGAAGAATTTGGCCTCCGTCCCAAATTTTACGGCCCGTAGGTGGGCGTTGACCTAAAAAAAAGGCAAACGTGCCTATTGTCCGAGAGTTCTATGCCAATAAAGATTGGCATGATAGGGGTGTTTTGACATTAGTGTTAGCGTGTTAGTAGAATTTTCAACCCAAAGCAATCTAATATTTCTAGCACCTCCAACTTTGCGGTTGGTGCCGATAATTTTAGCATACACCTCCATCCCCCCCTATCTCCCGCTGAGGTCAATGCGACTATCGCCCTCCCGGTGTTGTGGACCTACAACCGTAATCCACCGTTCGGTCCACGCACCATGGAGGAGTCTCTTTCTTCAGCCAAGCCCGTGTTCAAATTTGTTTGTGGTCGCCTCATGCCCTCCAGCCACCAACATACGTGACTTGGGGGCAGCATGCCTTTGACTTCATCCTGGAATCAAGGATGCTGCCGCCCCGATCAATGGCCAAATCAAGACCCTTATTAGAGGTAGTGAACGCGGGGTTCGCTGCTCCCGCATTTGATCACCGAAGCTGTAGAGGGCAGACGGAAATGGCCCTGACAGCAGAGATGCTTAAGGCCGTCCGCCACATTAGGGCCATTTTGTTTGAGCACCACCAAAGTAGAGAGGAGGGTTCCTCATGGGGAGGAACCCAAGAGAGGGAGGAGGACCGCCAGTAGGGATCTCCCAGGCTAGAAGAGGTTTCCTCGAAGCCCAAATGGCATCATCAGCTGGGCACAAATACGCTTGACTCAAGAGGAGGCTATTTGGGTGGTTTAACACCGTTGGGGCAAAATGTCTCCACTTATTATGGGCTGCCTCCCCGGCACGCATCCCCTCGAGTTTCGCCCTTATTCGTTATT
>CM028379.1:59289218-59337137 GCA_013146195.2 Codonopsis lanceolata | reverse complement strand
CCATTTGGGCTACCCGCTGGTTTGCGGCCTTCTTGCCGAGACAAGTCTTCTGTCCACGATCATATCTGAAACAATAAAGAGATAAGTTAGAACAAGTAAAAGGTTAGCGATCAAAAAACAAAATGAATGAAAACAAGTGCAAGGCAACGAATACTTTCACAGCCTTCAAGATTGAATATGTTATCCTTGCATTGAGGACAATCCATTTTAAATTTATTCCCCTCATGCATCGACCACCCGGGGTAATGTATACATTCTGGGACATCGCACCGAAGATTCAGCCCTTCTATTCTCTTGGTCGACATGCGACCATCGATAAAATTTCTTCCTCGGTTGCTCGAACTCCAAAGAAAATACTGGCTGGTCCAGTCCCTCGGACTCCAAGGAAATTCTTGATAGCCGCTCGGCGGTGTCCCGAGGTGAAATCTCACCCAAATCGAGGTCTCTCGACCAATGAGAACCTTCTCGTCCTAGTGCCCCGTCTTCCCAAGAGGCTTGGCGAACAAATTGATACCCCGATTATGATGCCTACACTGGAGCCGGTTTAGAGACTTGGTCACCGAAAAATAGGTCTTGAAAAGGGGCAAGTAGGTTCAAACCCCAATATTCTAACACAGGCAACGAACGAAATAAGATACCTAACTAGGTTGAGGGATAGGTCAAGAGGGTGGGCACCAGCTTCTTCCAGAAGTTCGCAAATCAAAGGGTCAAGAGGCAACCGAAGACTGCCTAAAAAAAGGAGACGTAGAATCCAACCTTATCACATTGGCCCCTAAGCTCGTCCATACCGAGCGAATTATGGGGAGCAGATCCTCGAAATCTCTTACGACTATGATTATACTTTTCATCCCAGTCCACCACATCATTGGGCCATATATTGTTCTTCCACCCCCTCAATACTCTACGAGCAGGTGGATAATCCTCGACCCCACTTGAGCCCTCCTCAACCCTACCAGCAGCTGTAGAGGTCTCCCCTCGTTTCTCCCTAGCCAGGGCCTTATTCGCCTCCACTACTTCCTGGGCGACAATCTCCCTGTAATATTGATTGAAAAGGTATCTTAGGGCCCTCGTCTTGTCCTTGCAAACCATCATCGCCGCGCCAGCCGGGATGTCCTCGGCTGCATACTCTTCATCGGCAAACGTAGGAAGGCCCTCCATATTGTATCCCCCACTGACCAACAGTGGCATCGCTTGGCTCGGCGTTACAAGCGACCACGCCCCATCTGTCTGCGAATACATTCTCTTGCCCTCCGGTGATCGAGCATACACGGGGTCCGGATTTACGTGCTTGGTCCTCATGTTCGGCCTTGAAGAAGTAGAAAGGCTAGACGAGGAAGAAGAAGAAGTCTCACTAGGGGTGAAGGCGGGGACAGGAAGGGCTGGTTTCATAAAGCCTAACCCTAAACCTAGAAATTAAAAACAAGGAAGAGCGAGCAAAGAAGGAATGAGTACCTGCGAGTAGAAATTGAGCTTGAGCGAGGAAGAATCGAGGAAGCCTAAGCGAAGATCTGGAAAAAGGGAGAATTACCGAAGTTAGCACCAGTGTACCGGAAAAAGCAGCATGCACCAGAAAAAAGCAATAAACCCAGGAATCACTCAAAACTGACTCCGAAACTACGAAAAATAGCTTCAAATGAAAGGGGAAAGGAAGACGAACCTGGAAACTAAGATTGTAGGACAAATGAACTGCTAGAAGTAGCAGGAAGAAAAGGAATAGTAGAGTGAGTTTTCGCCTTCACTGGAAACGCAAGTTGAGAGAAAAAAAACTTAGAAATGAAGAAAACGTAAAGAAGAAGCTGAAGGACTAGTTTATATATAACCCGGAAACATCGGGTCGACCCGACCAACAAAAAACGCAGATCCTACCTACCCACTCCCGGGCCAACACGTTGCAAGAAACACCCAGATGAAGGGGTGCAAACCGACGGCGTTTTGGAAAATGACGGCGTCACCATAATTAACAGTAAGGGGAAATGATTGCTTAAAGACTCCTCGTTTACCGTGCATTTAATGCAAACGACGAACCAATTTCCCAGAAAAATTCCACTAATAACTCTAAAACTCATCCTCGACATCAAAGTCATCGAGCTCAAACGAACGAGCAACAAACAATCAACGACGAGAAGTGATCATAAACAAAGATGGACGAAAGGCCGAGGAACCGTAGCAAAGATCGATGATACTCGACCGAACAAAAGACTCGATTATACATTCCAAGCTAAGGATAAATCCTCGCACTTGGAAACTCGGGGGCTAGTGAAGGGACCCGACCTGGGTCATCCTACGTGGAAGCGACCACGTGGATTCCAATTAGACTTCGACAGGTCCCACCAAGGCCGGCGACCATTGATAAGCCGACCGTGACCAACGACCATCAACTAGCTGACCATTATCCTCCATAATGGTCAAGGATCATACCGAGGATCGAACCCGACCATCCATCATGACGAAGATTAAAGTCATGCTCGGCAGACCAACTCTCTATGACAACGACAGGCCTGATCTATAGCCTGTACATAGCCTTTAGATGTCATCTTCACAAGAGGCGAGCAAGCCATGCAAGTCGTTGTATCTTAGCAACTCATCAACCGCCTACAATTGGCACATCACACGCTATCTATCAACCACTTAGGAACTGCCAGCAAGCCGACCAGGGAACAAGTCCCACCATCAAGGACCCCCATTCCAATCATGATCTCAAATCCAAACTACTATAAAAGGAAGCCTTTCCCTTCAAGAAAAGGTATGATTTACTTTGCATCATAAGACTTACAAGAGCTTTTGCACACACTAGACACACAAAAGATCATTGCCAAACACCCACGGGAAGCTTAAGGGAACGCCTAGCTCTGGCACACATACAACTCCCTGGTTACTGACTCTCACTCCGGAGGGCTGTAGCTGGGAAACCCCCAGCACCCTAACGGTAGTCTTCTTTTAGGTAACCAACGGTCAAGAGCAAGCATCAAGCCCAGATATCCTATCAACTTTGGTACCACAAGTACCCACATACACTGACGTGAACATCAACCCAAGACACATCAGCTCCAGTCCATTACGTGGACTACCAGCCTAGTCACCCCATCTTTGTGGCGTGATCATTTGGTTATACTAAGAAAATGAAATAAGAATATTTATGTTATGTCTGACCTCAGTTACAGGGGTGAACCATCTGAGTCGGAATCTAGGGATTAAAGATAGTTACCTAATGAATTGTGACTGATAGTAGCATGCTAGCAGCGAGATAACAATAAGACATAGAGTTGGAGTCTATTTTGTTGAAGAGATGGCACTTCTGCAATCGAAAAAAGCAAGCTTAATAGTGGCACAATTAGATTCAATTACTCCAGCCCTATGCTTACAAGAGATGCAATTGAGAAAAAAAAAAGAGTGAAACAATTTCGAGCTGCAAGGGCGAATTCAAAAAATCTTAGCTGAAATAGCAACGCAACCTAAGTATGATAATCCACTATCAAATACATATTACAGTAAATGAGAATGATCTTTCCTTGAAGAAACTCGAAGAATACCAAATTGAGCTGCAAAGATTTCATAATGAAAAGGTACTACATTCGATTGGCTACTTAATCTATGATAGATTAAACCAAGTGTCTGTCAAGTTAATTTCCTTTTCTCTCTCCTCTTATTTGGATATGAAAGAATGACAAATTCCAAAGGGTGATCAGCAATTATACAAGCACAATTCAGAACCTGTCAGCCGCATTAGGGATGGATTCCTCCATGATTATCACCAAGGTTCATCCAAGCTTGAATGAGTTGTCTGGACTTTCAAAAAACATCAATGATTTTTACCAAACACAATAGCACGGTGGAGTCGCTTTAAGCAGAAAAACATGCACGAATTGAGAAGGTAATTACATTTACTGGAGTTGTCTTTTTATTTATTCATTTATGAGTTAGCGCCAGCAGCTCTTTGCCTATTCATCTCATTCGTCTATGCCCCTCTCCTTCCCAACCAGAGCATCAACAATGGCTCCAAAGAAAGGTGTGAAGCTTCTCATTACAGCCAAGAAGAAATAAGAAAAGGTTGTGAACCCTGTATTCGAGAAAAGGTTGTGAACCATGTATTCGAGAAAAGGTCGAAGCAGTTTGGGATTGGTGGGGCTTTGCCTCCTAAGAAGGATGTGCACAGATTTGTCAGATTGCCTCAAGTTGTTCGTATCCAGAGGAAAAGAAAGATCCTGAAGCAGAGGTTGAAGGTCCCACCGGCTTTGAACCAGTTCACCAAGACTCTTGACAAGAACCTCGCAACAAATTTTTCAAGATGCTTCTCAAGTACAGGCCCGAGGATAAAGTAGCCAAAAAAAGAGCTAAGGCTGAGGTTGAAGGAAAAACTCCCGAAACTAAGAAGCCTATTGTTGTGATTTACGGGTTGAACCACGTCACCTATGTCCTTGAATAGAATAAAGCCCAAATTGGTAGTTATTGATCATGATGTGGATCCAATTGAGCTTGTTGTCTGGCTACATGCATTGTGTAGAAAGATGGAGGTCACTTACTGCATTGTGAAGGGAAAGTCACGATTAGGAACTATTGTCCACAAGAAACCTATTGCAGTCTTGACGACAGTTAAGAATGAAGACAAAATGGAGTTCAGCAAAATCTTGGAGGCAATTAAGGCCAACTTCAATGACAAGTACGACGAATATAGGAAGAAATGGTGCGGTGGGACAATCACAAGAGATATCAAGAGATACTAACTTTATATGAACGATACAAAAAAAATATATGAATGATACAAACACAATCCCACTGATTCCTACCATTTGGCAAGGAACTACAATAACTATCGAATATTATATAGCATAGCATAGCTGATATCAAGAAATACTAACTTATAAGCAAGGCGTTGAAGTTAAATTCAGTGGCAAGAAAACATAACAATTTAATACAAAGTGGTATCTAAGCTTAGAATCATCCAAGGGCAAAAAATTCAAAACACAATTACTTCATAGCTTATGAGAGTTATGATTGATTATTGATAATGCACCTTGTAAATCCCTGATGTGTGGAGCCGTACAACTTGATCCAAGAATAAGAAAGACGACAATAACACACTCACCATTGCCAAACTTCCATATATCCTTTAACTAGTATGTACATAAACAAAATTATTACAACTCTGTAGTTTATTACTGAAGACATAAACTTTATATCAAATGATTCTGAAGAAAATAGAACGATGCATATGCTATGTATTAGGCTGATTACACAAGATAAGTGACGGTTCAAGAACATGTCACTGCACCTGTTACTCTATTTGTCAAAGAAATCATAGAAGCATTTGGTAGTGCCTAAGATGGTGGGTATTCATTGTAACTCACATTATCCGACATCACAACCACATGAGCTAACTGTAGGAGGCCAGTAGCAAGTGAGAAAGAGAGTGGGGGTGGAGATGTTACAAAATCAAGTTGTATGCTACAAACCTCATCTTCTTCTTCAAAGTGGATTCCATCAATTGCAATGTCCTGCTCGAAGTCCCAACCAAGAGATTTCTCAAGCAGTTCTTTATGTTCCGTGTCTAGAAAGAAAAAAAAAGGAAGGAAAAATTTATGGTTAATATCAGTTTTGATACCCTAACTTTACCCGTTTTTCAATTTTGATACCCTTTATGCCAAGGCAATCAAATTTGAGCCAAACGTTTCACAAATTGATCAATTACAATCCAAATCGTTAACTATCCGTTAAATACTAACGGTTAACTTGTTTTTGTAGGTTGTATTCACCGTAATTACAGACCCGATTCGGCCGTGCCGTGATATGGATGTTGTTGTCGATGCTGGCGGCAGCGCTTGATTGATCAGTGGAAAGGCTGGCTTCGCCGAATCGGGGTGAACAGGCGGAAGGAGATAGCGGCTTTGCGTGATTGGTTCTGGAAACTCACCCATGGTGGAGATTAAATGGAGGGGCGTCGGTGATGGAGAGCAAAGGCGGCTTTTGTCTTGATGAAGATTGGCGGAGATGAAGGCTGGGGAGATGTTGAGGCGGCGAGATATGGAAGAAGAGGCGGCAGCCGCGGCTATGGTGGGCGTGGGAGATCGGGAAGAAGAGAGAGAAAGATGGGAGATGAGTGAGAGAGAAGAGAGGAGGCGGCAACTGAAGACGGGATGGATGGAGATACGGGAGAGAAAGATGAATGAGATGGGAGTGACGCCTGACATGGGGGGGCGATTTGGCCAAAGAAGGAGATTGAAGAACGGCGGTGAGGATGTTTGAACAGAGGAGTGGGGAGGACGCCGGTAGGTTTTGTGGACATGAGGCCCGAACTGAGGGAATGTCAGTGGCGGTTGAAGATGGTGATTCCAGCGGCTGGTTCGCCGGAGAAGAAGGAGGCCGTCTGTGGATTTGTGCGAAGGGTTGTGCGGAGATGGAGATGTGGCTTGATTGGGCGAGCCGCGAGAGGAGGCAGCGATTGGGGAGGACAGATTTGTAGATGAGGGAGATGGAGGGATAGAGATGAAGCTTGGCCGGGTGATGGCTGGACGATGAAATCTCAGGAATAAATATATCACTGGTATGGAATAAGAATGGCCTTCAAATCAAGAAAAATTGATCAGAATCAATAACACCATGCACCCACATAATCAAGATACATATAAGTAATTGAGCTTTTGGCATATCTATTAAGCAACTTATAAAACAATTGGTGAGCGCGACAGCAGTACAACAACAAATATTTAACATACTTGTTAGCAATTGAGCTTGTGGCCCGATTATTTACTTCCGCTCATATGGAATATATTTATATTATTAAAGGTTAATTAGTTTCCTAATCCGAAGGGGTTCGGGATTGACTTAACTTAACCTACAAGAAATAGGTTTTCTTGTACGATAATATAAATAGGGAAACTAAGGGATAAAACCCTAACCTAGATTACACGCTTAAACAAAGAGAACATGTCTCTTGTTATTAGCCGTCCTCTTCTCTCTTTCTCCTATATTCTATCTCACCAAATACTCACTCTAGCCTAACCATCAAGACGGTTGGATTTGCGGTGTGAACCAGAATTGATATTCGTGCTACGTGATATTAAGTCGACGAGAGAGACATGCAGGTGTGAGTGCCCCGATTAATAACCTTTCCCCCGCTACCTAAGAAGCAGGTGATTTAAAATCTTTTAAAGCGCGTGGGAATACGCCCGACCTCAATTGTGGACTCAAAATGTAATCAACAGAGTCACCATCTTTATTTTAAGGAAAACAAATAAAACCCAAAAGTAACCGGATTTGTAAAAGGGTTCGGAGGCTAAGTTACGATGTGGGAAGGGGTTAGACACCCAACTCGGTCTCAAAACAAGTTTTTTTTTTTGGCTAAATATGCTTTTTATATTTATTTAACAATTGAAATAAAGCATTTTAAATATATATTTGAATATATATAAGGAACTAATTACAAACTTACAGCAGCCTCCTTTCTTGGAGTTATAAATACATTTATAAAAATTTGGCCATAATAATGGCTATTTTAGTGCTATTTTCTATAGAATTTAAGGCAGCACAATTGCTTATTTCGCTTACATTGGACTATTCTAAATAACACTTTTCATAAATAAAAATAAATAAAGCTTTAATACACCTACGTCTTGAAGCGTGGATTTTATCTCATACCATGCTCCTTTCTGGTAGGCCCTAGGGTACGCTCGCTCTGGCCTTCAGAGAGAGAGAGTCTTTTTCTTTTGATTGATTTCGGGTAGCGTGACTGCTCCGTTTAGTTGTTTTTTTACCTCGGGATCCGGGCAGAACAACTGCTTGCTTTGGCTGGACTTGCTAGCTGGCTGGCGTCGAAAATCGAGCAGAGCAGCTGCTTGCTTTTTGCTGATTTGACGTTTGGATTCGGGCAGGGCAACTGCTCTTTTGGGCTCTTTTGAACCGGTGGAATATGGCGGAATCCTAGCAGGGCAACTAGGTTTCATTTTGGCCGGAGGGTTTTAGTGTTTGGGAGAGATTTGACAGAGCTTCGAGGCTAGAGGGAAAAATTCCTTCGACGTTTTCTCGACTGCGCGGTGAACTGACTGCGTATTCACTCTTCTCACTGTATGTCTCTATGTGAATTTTTGAATCCGGATGCCTCTATTTATAGGCTGAGATGAGGGATTCCTTCAGCATTAAGTTTTTCCTTTCGTGCTTCATCGGCTTGTAGCGTGCGCTGAGGAGATTGCACCAAAAGAAAAGTGCTACAGTAGATTGGGCACTATTGGGCGTCGCCTAAGGGAGTCTTTGGTGCGGTTCCTGGAAGGTCTTGGGTAGCGCCCAAGGCCTTTTTTGTTCTGATTTTTGGCACTTTAGCCCCCTGCAATTCATTGTTTATGCATCCTGCTTTTTCCTTTGCATTTTCAACCCTGTAACTTGACATTCGTTAGTCCTTTTAACATGTCTTGATATTTTATGCCATGTTACATAACATGGGTAAGAAATTGGGGTGTCTACAACAGGATTAATGATCATGACATACGAAGATCGTAGCTCAAGCAAAAAGTCTTTCGATTCGCTCAAAATTCAAGTTCGCACGAGGTAACTCATGATTACTCTTAGATAACAAACTTGATTGGTATATAGATATAACCTTCATTGGTATCAGAGCCTATATGCTTGATTGTTCATTTCGCTATGCCATGAATTGCATGCCTTTTGTTTTGGGTTTGTTTAAAAGATTTACCCGATAACGAAGCAAATGAGTTTTATTATTTCATGTGTAAAACAATTTTATTTTTGAGAAAATTTTATATGTTTGATTTCCTTATGACGAGGCGAACAACATACTAAATTCTCGTTGAAAGTCGTTGGGTATTTTTTAAAATATCGCAAACCCTAGTTTTGTTGAAAATTGATTTTTCCCAAACTTTGCATGCTGTTTTGACCTGTTTGTATTCTGTAAAACCATGGTTTTATGGTTTGTACTTGTATTACTCCGTGAGGGCTTTCCAACGACTTACTATGTTCTTAATTTGTACTTAAAATGAACGTTCTACGGCCTCGAGAAGTTGGCTCGTAGATAACGTTCGCAAATCGATTTTTCAGGTTGAAAAATAGGCGTCCTACGATCCCCACTCTTGGCCTCGATGTACATGCCTCTTGTGTCATTCCTTTTGGTGTAAAAAGTACACGACTGGAAAGTACTCGACGAAACGAATTCAACGCCATTGTCCGCGATCTCATCGAAGCTCGGGAAGGCGGTGCGTGGAACTCACTCTTCGGCTAGGTGCGTGAGCAGCTTAGAGGAAAACCAGTCAACCATTGACTGGTCAATGGTCGAAGAGTTGACCACTGACGTGGCTGCCACGTCATCTGCCATGTCAGCAAAGTGGGACCAACTTCCAGTGACACGGTTTTGGTGACATCATCAGTGACATCACCGTGGTGTCGGCCACGTCGCCTAGTCTGACTCATCGTCCGATCCAACTTCTCTAGAAGCCCACACGCGCGTGTGGGCGCGTGCGGCGTTTCTGGGACTTCGTTTTGAAATCGGCCGATGTGTCTAGACTAATTTTGGCCTTCTGAATCCAATGGTGGCCTCTGTTTCGATCAATTCAGCCTAGAAGTATTTATTTTTATTTTTTCGGTGTGTAAAAACATGTTTTTTGATTTATTAAAAATTCAAAATAATATCCAGGGGCTATTTTGTCATTATGTGACTGTTTAGGGCTATTTGGGACTGTTAAGTAATTTTTAAAAATTATTTATGAATTTTAAACTATTTTAGTCATTTTTAGCATAATTAATTGTCGTTTTAGGCTCTAAAATTGCGATTGGGACTATACATGGTCCAATAATTTTATTTTCAGTAGTGAAAATATTTATGTACATAATATGTGCTTTGATGGATTTGTTCTATCTTATTTCTTTTGTTTAAATTATGAATTTATGAATATTTTTACGTTGTGCATACTTTGGTTGTGATTACGACCCTCGCAGATTTTCCCTCCTTACGTGTATGATGCAATTATGTTTAGTAATTGATTTTTTGGAACAAAAGTGAATCGAAATATATATGCTTATGTCTTTTTCTTTCATCAAATTGTTGTGAAATGACTTCTAAAAATGTAATCGCTGACCTTAACAAGAGTGAGAAATTGGATGACACCAACTATAGTGTTTGGCAAAGGAAAATCACGTATTTGCAAAATAAGCAAGAGGTTCTTGACAACTTAAATAATGTGATGGAAGAACTAGAGATGGGTAATTTGACCATCACCCAGCATCGCCAGAAAATGCAGGAATTCCTTAAGTGGAAAAAGAAAGATCGATGTGCATGCTTTACTATGTTGAGTAGCATGCATAATGATCTGATTGACGAGTTTGAGGATTGCCTAACTGCAAAACAAATGTGGGACGACATTAAGCTTATTTATGGGAATACTTCTGCTACAAAGTTGAGGACTTTGACTTACAAGTTTGAAAGCTATAAGATTGACTAGAAACGTAACATTCTTGATCAACTACGCGAGATGTACGGAATGATTCGTGAGTTTAAGGCTACTGGTTCTATCTTATCTGATGAACAACAAGTTCAAGCGGCGACTATATCATGAACTTGGACGTTGATGATGCTACTTTGGCATGCTGACCAACGGGCTATGCACATACAGCCCTACGAAGCATTGCTGGGAAAGCAGTTAATCAAGAGTGATTGATATGAGTGTCTAAGGAAGATAGTACTATATACATCTCTATTTTTGTGTTTCAATGTCATGGCGATCATATTGAACATACGGTTCAAAAGATTGATCTTGATACACAAACATGTTGAGGTTTAAGCACCGCTCTCGAGGGATTGAGGATGCTTAAATTGATGTATATATACGATCTGGGGTATTGACGAGTTTTGTTTTCTAACGAGGACGTTTTATGTTGGTCAGGTGGTGATTTGGTATATGGCTCCACCCTTTATCTTTCTCGTCATGTTGCATGCTTCACATCCAGTATGAAGCGGCAGTGTTTAACGGGTTTTAATGATACGATGTGGTAAGAGAGGTGAGCCCATGTGTGCGAGTGGGAGATGTTAGCAATTGGGCTTGTGGCCCCATTATTTACTTCCACTCACATGGAATATATTTATATTATTAAAGGTTAATTAGTTTCCTAATCTGAAGGGGTTCGTGATTGATTTAACTTAACCTACAAGAAATATATTTTCTTGTACAATAATATAAATAGGGCAAATAAAGGGATAAAACCCTAACCTAGATTACACGCTTAAATCAAGAGAACACGTCTCTTGTTATTGGCCGCCCTCCGCTCTCTCTCTCTCTCTCTCTCCCATATTCTATCTTACCAAATACTCCATCTAGCCGAACCATCCAGAGGCTTGGATTTGCGGTGTGAACCAGAATTGATATTCGTGCTATGTGATATCAATCCGATGAGAGAGACTTGTAGGATTAGTGATCGTGACATACGAAGATCATAACTCAAGTAGAAAGTCTTCCGCTTCGTTCAAAGTTTCATGTTCGCATGCACAAGGTAACTCATTATTACTCTTAGATAACGAACTTGATTGGTATATAGATATAACCTATAATACTAAAATGGGTACTCATAAAATGAGCATTTATGTATATGTACTCGTGCTTTTAGCATTTATGTATGCAGATCTAAATCACGAATAAGATCAATTAAGAAAACTAAGTAATCGATTGAATAAATCTGAACGACAATTGAACGGGTACAAACAAATTACCAGTGACTAAAGATAACGAGATTGAATTAAAAATTACCTTCTAAGCCATGCATCATCGTCCCAATGAGCAGCGACAAACCTAAGATTTACCAAATGAATGCTGATATATCCTCTGTTAAAGTATCACGCATGGGGGTACGACAGAGTACACGTGACACGAAGACATATACTTCACTGGAGTCCCCTTCTCTTCCTCTACTGCCGACGACATTTTACAGTGGCGGTACAGGTTTGCGTCGATTTCCTTAAATTTTGTTACTTCTTATTTGTTGCTTGTATCATTGTATGGGCTTGAGGATTGGAAAGAAACGCCGCCATTCGATTTTGGGGATTTGAGGCGGCGTGGAGGAGGTGGAGATGGAGGTCGAAGGAGAAGCGATTTCTCGATTTCTAAGGATTTGATGAATAGAAAGGAGTAAGTATTGGGGCCTTTGGCGGGATGGGTTTTCCTTTTTCCCCAAATTATCTCAAATAGAATGTTACTTCCCAAATTGTTCGACCGAAAATGAAAGCGCGAAAAAGTTGGCGCCTTAAACATTAATCTCAATTGCCGCAAATTGGAACTATTTTGTCGCCTAACGTTAGTAATTGTCTATGATATAAGTTTCGTAGCCAATTTGTATACGGATTTACTACGAAAAATTATTTTGTAGTTAAGTAAGTACTTGTACCTGTAAATTAATTTTCATAGTTAAAAACTTGTAGCTAATTCTACATTTTCTTGTATAGTATGCATTTAAGCTCCCCGCTCGAGGATCACAAGCGACTAGGCTCTATATTTTCCTCTCGCTCGAGTATCTCGCGATTGAGAAGATTATCCTCCGTCTCGAGTGTCTCGCAGCTTAGTAGATTATCTTCCAGCTTGAGCATTTCGCGGTCGAGTAACTAAAAGAAACTTGTTCGAGCTCAAAATCAAAGAAAGAGTCACGAACAAATTATACCCCTTACCCCTGAGACAAATCCCGAAGAATAAGGAGTAGGGGGCTCTTGAAGTGCATATATTTAATCGCCTCAAAAGGCATTTGGACCTCGCTTAGGCAAGGGGCTCTCTACTACACTGGCACATTATGCTATACGTGATTACCGAATGCTACGGGCCTGGCCCATGTGTGACAAGCCAACCTTAATCCCTCAGGTATAAATAAACGCTACTAGCTCATTGTAGGGCTTTCTCTCTCATGCACTATTTTTCACTCCACACACGCCGGGGGGAAGGGGGCTACACGTCCTCCTGTTTTATACATGGACTGGTAAACACACCAGGGGGTTTCTGCGTAGATCCCTCCCTGCCGACTCACGGTGGATTCATTTTGTAGACCTACCATAGCTAGATATATTCGACCCAGACAACAATTTGATCATCGGAAGATTGATGTACGACAACGATTTTTGGCACCCCCAATATGTTGATTTTTATATATGCTTCATCAACAAATATGCCCCTCCCAAAAATTACGTAAGATGCACATGGTTGAACTTTTCCCAATCAAGCTTGAACAAAATCAAGAAAAGTTATCACCAAATTGAGATGAGATTTGTCTCGAAATCTCAAAGAAATTGAAATTGAAATTGAATCGAATAATGAATGTTTGCAGAATGAATGTAAGTTTCAAATGCCAAAACAAAAAAACAAAAAAAAAACATCGATGAATTTTAGATCGTACGCTCTGATACCATATCAACTTTATTGAAAGCAATGAAGATTGATTGAGAGAGTGTGAATTCAGATCTTCATTATCATCGTTGTCATATACAGAGAAGACAACCAACCTATATACAATAGATTCTAACTACCTAACCAATTGGTTCACAAAATTACAATAATACTCCTCGACAACTAACAACCTGTAATATTACATCACTACCCTTGAGTATATTAACTAACTTAACAAAAGCATCATCACTTCAGACATCAACATTCGGCACCTTGACTACTGATGTGGTCAAAACCGAATACTAGCAAGTGTACTAGATCAAGTAATAAATGTAAGTAAATTACATATTATCGAACACAAGAGACTGTGTAACAATTATCAAAATCAACTATTTATTCCTTTTATTTAGATGGACAATTATCTTGAGTGGTGAATTTAACTAACTAACTAATGAAATCAAGTAATGAGATCACATAATTTAAAGTTATCAATGAGAGAGAAAATGTTAGGGATAGGTTCACCAATTCACTTCCAAGTAATCAATCAATGATTTCCGATTTCCGAGAAATCTAAATTTTACATGGACCATTTAAGTAATAGCCCAAATATATTTGTAGGGACGTGCCATATAGGCACCCCCTTTGCTAAAAGTTGATGCCCACATAACTCGAACTTCCTAATTTACCCTTGATCATCCAAACTCAAACTCCCCTACCACCTTCTTCCTCCCTCCCCCCACCCTATGTGTCCTCCACCCCTCCCTCCTACTCCGTCCTCCACACATCCATCCCACTGCGTTCTCTTCTTCCCCTCTCACTCCCACCCTTCCTCTTCCCTTATCCTGCGTCCTCCATCCCTTTCCCTCCCAATGGTTGTGTTCCTTTCTTCCCCTTCCTTCCCTCCCATCCATTTCATCTTCCATCCAAACACAACTCTTCTTGATCTTTTTTTTCCAACACCACCAATCGAGTTCCCACCTTAAAGCACCTCCATTTTTCCCCGCCTCACCTTACTTTTTTTTAAAAAAATTCAATTCAAGTTTTTCGGCCATGGACGATCGAAGGATGAGGTGGGGAAGAAGGGATGGATATGGATTGAACAGAGGAAGGGTGAAGGCAGAGATGTAAATGGGACTGTGAGGGAGGGAGGCGGAGACAGAGATGGGACTGTGAGGGAGGTAGGAGGAGGTGAGGGAGATGGAGATGAAGATGGGACTGTGAGGGAGGGAGACGGAGGTGGAGATGGGAATGTGAAGGAGAGAGGATGTGGTGGTAACTTGGTAAGGGGTATAGAGGGAGAAAGACACAGTGGGAGAGGGAGGAGCTGGTGAGGGGGGGGGCGTTTAAGTTTGGATAATGAAGAGTGAATTAGGAAGTTTGTATTATTGGGATCAACTTATAGTAAAAGGAGGGCTATATAGCGCGCCTCATATTTGTATTTCTAGTGGTATTAATTTTTTTAAAAATTGAAATGAGAGCAAAATGGATTCATTAGTTGTTTGTAGAGAAACAAACACGTATTTAGGGTTAAAACTTATGAAACAAGTTACAGGGAATCAGAATCTTGAGAAAGTTGCTCTATTGTGGGAGTCAATTTTTTATTTTCAGTTTTCAATTTTTTTGGTGCACCAATTTTCAACCTGTAATTATCTCAACTTACGTGATCCTTATGAGCCTAATAAGGGGCCACTTTGTAACTTTGAGTTTTCACGGATGACGAAAAATTTAAAAAGACAGTTTTACAGGTATTTTACTATTTAATGTAAAACAAATTATTTTGACCCTACTCAATATGTGTTGGTGGTTGAGTCGTAAGAAGTTGGACTCTATCTTACAGATGAATTAAGATACGTAATACAGTTTCAAAGACCTACTCCCCACTAAATTTAGTGAATTAGTGTCCATTTGGTATGCTATAATTATTATCTTATTTCAAGTGGTATAGTACAAATTTATTTTGCGATACTTTAAATTATCATACTGAAAAGAAAAATTGTTATTAATACATACGAAACTTGTTTTTACTATATAAGGTACGGTAATAAGATGCATTTATATGCTACTTGGTAACTCAAAATTAAGCGTTCAATCAAAAGAAAAAAAAGATATAACGCAAGTACATTACCAGAGAACCTAAAACATCGCATACACGCTGATATAGATGTTAGTCGGCAGTACGTAGATTATTATTCGATATATATATATATATATATATATATATATATATATATATATTCTTTTTCCCTAATCGATTAAGTGGCCCCTCCCCCTTTCTTCAATCAATCAATGTAGCAGGTTTAGAGGAAGTTTAAGGTTTCACACTTTTTTGTTATAAGACCATCTCCAAGACTCCAACCATGAACCTCAAATTTGATCAGATTTTACCCCAAATTTGATCAATTTCAGCACCAAATACTATTTCAACTCCAACCCACAACCCCAAATCTCACCCCAAATAGAATATTCCTTAGCATATTCTATTTTTTTCTTTTACTTTATTTATCAACATGTATATTAATTTGCTATTAACCTTTTAAATAATAATTATCAAGATTACACAATTAATAATTTTAGTATATTTAATAGTTATATTTACGCTATTAATAATATTTAAAAGTTAGTAATTTTTAACTAAATTGAAGAAATATAATTTAATAAATGTGAAAGTACTTGAAAATACCATAAAAATATTACAATCAATACAAAATATAACAAAAATCATACAACAACAACAATTGCAAAAACGCTCATAGAAAAAAATACATAATATTTTACTATAATTCTCAGAATTACTGAATTGTTCCTATAAATGTTCAATTAAGGCATTGCGAAGTTCAATGTGAGCCTCTTTATCCTTGATTTTTTTATATCAAGCAAGAAACTCTTGAAATCAAATATTATTATCTGTTACCTCAGCAGTTGGAGCCGTCACTTCATCTTGTTCTTCAATTGGTGCACTCATATCACGTTCATCTTCAATTATCATATTATGCATAATAATGCATGTAGTCATTATATCGTGCAAAACGTTTTTTTTTGCCAATAACATATTGGTTCATTAATAATGGCAAATCGTGATTTGAGTACTCCAAATGCTCGCTCAACATTTTTTCTACATCCTTCTTGTTTCATTGCAAATAATTTCTTCTTTGGACCTCGTGGATCCTTGATAGTTTAAATAAGTGTAGCCCATTTTGGGTATATGCCATCAGCTAAATAGTAGCCCATGTTATAACTTTTTCCTTGAACGACATAATTAGCAGGAGGAGCAATACCTTGAGAAAGATTAGCAAAAAGGTTGGAAGACTCTAGTACACTGATATCATTGTTCGATCTAGGCAAACCAAAATACGCATGCCATATCCAAAGATCATAATCAGCTACAGCTTCGAGAATAATTGTTGGAGAGCCACCACGACCAGCATATTGTCCTGCCCATGCTGTTGGGCAATTTTTCCACCTCCAGTGCATCCAATCTAAACTACCCAACATACCAGGAAATCCTCGACGTTCCCCAATATGGAGAAGTCTGGAAACATCGTTAGAATTAGGAGATCATAGATACTGCTTTCCAAATACCTCGATAATAGCACGACAAAATCTTTTCAAACTTTCGATAACAGTTGTTTCCCCAATTTTTACATACTCATCAGTAGCATCTGCTGGTGAACCGTATGCCAAAATTCGAAATACAGCTATTGCTTTCTGAAAACTTGACAAGTCAAGTCGTCCAGTCGCATCTCTTTTCGTATTGAAATAATCATCATGAGTACTGACAACATTAAGAATACGAGGAATAAATCCCTTCTCATTTGAAATCTTCTACGAAAATACACATCAGGAAATATAGGATTTTCTGCAAAGTAATCATTGAATAGATTACGGGCAGCAACTTCTCGATCACGATAAATTACTATGTGACCAGGAACTGAGCCTTGAAATCTTGTTTTCTTCATTGAGATAGTTGAGGATGACTTGATTGTTGTTAGAAATGGCTTGAGCAATCACCTCCCAATCATTATCATCCGAGCTTGAATTTGATAAATTTGATGGACTTCCAATGTTGTAATTCATTTTTTGATAAAGATAAGTTGATTGAATTGTTTCCAATCTGCATATAACATATTTATAATATATGTCATCTGTAGAATCGATTCATCCGTTGAATCGATCTCATCCTCATGTCAGCCGTTGGATCAGATTTTGTGTAATCCAATCTTATATGCACATTTTTCAACATGGCAGATGATGAGACATGACAATGCACACCCAAAAATATCTTAAACTTTCGGTGCAATCACATTTTTCAATTATCTGAGCTGATGGAACATGACCATGCACACTCGACAATATCTTCAACTTTCGGTGCAATCACATTTTTCAATTATCTGAGATGATGGAACATGACAATGCACACCCGACAATATCTTCAACTTTCAACGCAATCACATTTTTCAATTATTCGAGCTGATGGGATATGACATTGCATACATCTCATCCATTGGATCAATCTTATCGTAATGTCATCCGTTAGATTAGATTTTGAGTAATCTGATATTATCTTCTTATTTCGAACTATATAAATGAGATACAATAGATTGAACGAAAGCATCCCATTTTTGCTTTGTTTTCTTTAGTCTTGAAAAAAAATGAGTTCAACTTTCCGATCAGTATCATTTCAATTGAAGAATATATATAGTTATGTCATGTTTATCTTGACGTCTCTCAAAATCCAATCATAGGAATCAACCAATCGAAAGAAAAGTTTTGGGATAGAATTGCGAAAGAATTTCGCAAGGATCCAAAGTTTGTGAACCCATGTCGCTCGAGTAAATCTTTACAAAAAAGAATGAATCTAATCACTAGTGCATTATCCAAATTAAAGGGTTGCGTACGACAAATTGAACACTTGCACCCAAGTGGAGTTTCTCAAGCAGATATTATAAGTAGATGTCACATTTTGTTGTAGATATCTAACATTATATAATTTAATGTTTATTTTTTTTGTTTTTCCAGTTAGATCGTGCTAAAATATTGTTAACAGAAGATGAAAAATACCGAAAAGGCTTCAAATATGATCACGTGAAGAACATTCTCAAAGACATTGAGAAATTTGGCAATGACAACATTGCAACGGCAAAAACGAAATCTACCAATATTAGTTCATCTCAGTCAGCAACAGCTGATGTAGAATTCTCTCAATTTGCATCTCCGCCCGTGTCTTCATTTAATATTAATATCACCGATGACGATAGCGCTGATACTTCAACCAAACGACATATTGGGATAAAGCAAGTAAAAGGGAAAAGGAAAAAAAAGAAGAAGATGTGTCAAAAATAATTCATCAGAACAAAGAACTTGTTGAGCAATTGAAGGTTGGTAATGAAATTCGTAAATAAAGGGAAGAAAATAAAATACTATTCAAAGATTTGAATTCTATACCCGATCCGATCATGCGTGAATTTTTTCGCGATGAACAATTAAAAATTATGCAAAGAAGAAGTCAAGGTCAGAGTTTTCAATCATTTTCACGTCAAGGAGAAGGATCTCAATTCAATAGATCTGAGAATGAAGGGCATGGATCTCAAAATGAAGGCCAGGGATCTCAACAGCTTTCATACGTTTTCGATCAATTTAATTTTGGTCTACCAACAAGTCATCTCCTAGAATATTAGCTATTGTCTAGTTTATAATATTATTAATGTTTAGTATTGTTATTTTAAGTTTTTGGTGGTCATATTTTTAAATTGTATGTCTTTTTAAGTTATTTGTCAGTTTTTTTTTTTACTTATGTCTTTTTTTTTTTTGAAGTTATGTATTTTTTTTTTGAAGTTATGTATCAATGTTTTGCAAGTTTTATGTCATTTTATTTGCGGTGTGTTAATGTATGCACTTTTAAGTTTATAAATGTTTTAATAATTTTAAATTTTAATATGTATGTATTTTTTAGTTTAAATGTGAAATTGGTGTTCTATAATTAGTATAATAATAATTTATTTATTTATTTGTAAACGAAATCTACAAATAATAGAAAAAAATGTTATAAATTATTGAATTAAAAATGTTCATTAATTTAAAATACTTAATAATAGAAAAAAGTTATAAAATTATTGAATTAAAAATGTTATCTAACTTATATTATCTATTATTAGGTATTTATTAATTTTTAATACATTTAAATAAAAAATATAATATTATAAATAATTTTAACAATTATATAATTATTAAAAATTAATTTAATGGCATGGGACCCACCAACCCCAAATTTGGGGTAAAGCTACAGTGGCAGCCTAAATTTGGGGTAGCACTGTAGCGATCCCCAAATTTGGGATTGGGTTGGGGGCACGGTTGGAGTGTGAACAGGAGAGACCAAACCCCCAAATCAAGGATTTGGGGCACGGTTGGAGATGACCTAAGATAATACTTATTTGTCTTAAAATAATTATCTTATTTGAAAGTTTCTTTTTTATTATATCACTTTTACCATTTTATTCTTTTTTATTTTCTAATTTTGATTTTGGGTCACATATTTAGGGGTTTTTAAAGGAAACCACACAATTCAAATATTAATAATCAAGTCAATTGTTTTTTCTTAATCCGTGTGTCAAGTCAAACATGACAATAATTTTGGAATAAAGAGAGTATCAGAGGTAGAGATGGCAAGCGACGGCCCGAGCCCACCAGCCTCGGAAAAATAGCTGGCCTCATATAACTCAAGCCCAACCCATGTGCAATTCGGGCCTATGGGCCAAAAAAATAAATATTTTTTATTAAAAAAACTCACAAATTAGCTAATAAAAGTTATATAGCACATCAAAAGTTCAAAACACACATACTTACTAGTTTAACTTACACAATTACAAAGCAAAAGTGCAACCAAAGCAAATATAAACAAATGTAGTAACTTCAATAATTAAACGAAACAGAAACTAAAAAAACTATAATGTTACAGACCAAAGAAAAAATACATGTGCTACTTGAAGGGTATTTTTTTTCAAAAAAGTTATAACAAAATTGAAGTTCATCAATCTGTCCCCAATTTTTTAATATGTGTTTTCTGAGGATAGACAAAGTTTTTCAGGTTCTAATTTGCAAAACCATACTAACTAGCAAATGTTCATTTTTTTGATTCGCCCGACACAATGTAGCATTTAAATTTTATTTATTTTTATCAAGTTTATACTATTAATGTTTTTTATTAGTTAATACCAGATAGATATACTCAATTAAATAGATCAGTTTTCATAAAATTACTAACCACAACCATACTAAACTGAATTGGAACTTGGAAGATTAACTTCATTTCCTCTTTGTAAGTTTCACTTCCATCCATTTAGAATATGAGTTTCAACCAAAAAGAGAACAATGATTTGGAAATAGATCATAATGTGTCATAAATTTATCTAATCAAAAGAAAAAAAAGAAATAAAATAATCTAAATAAATGTGTGATAGTTTTTTCATTTTAGATTTATGTTTTAGTTTTTAATTTTGTAATTAAGTTTAAGTGTTTAACTTTATGACCGGGCCGTGCTTTTCGGGCTTTTAAGGTCGGGCCTCACGCGTCGCACGGACCTGACGGCCCGACCAAAGAGACCTGACTTTTTGCGGGCCTTCTAAATTGAGGCCCAGGCCCTTGAAAAGTTGGGTGGGCCGGACCGGGCCTATGGGCTTGGCTCAATTTTGACAGCTCTAATCAGAGGTATCAATCTATTAATTATAACTAAAACAGAAACCACTACTGCCACGTGGCGGCTTTCTGTGAAATGTAAAAAAAATTAAAAAAAATTATGTGATGCCACGTGTCACCCTCTTATAAATTGTAGTTTTTTTTTATTTTACTCATAAAATTTTTATCACATTTGATTTTGTAATTAGTTTAGGATAAGTTGTATACGGTTAGTTATGATAAGTTTGATATTATCACAATTGATTTCAAAGTTTTAGAGATAAAAAGTTAGTTTTTATCACATTTGATATTATCACAATTGTTGTGGATAGATTTTATCAAATTTGAAATGGTAAAATATTTTTACTTTAATTAAATGTTTAATGTTGCTGCCACGTGTCATTTTTGAAATGATAAAAGTTTTTTCTTTTTTCAAAATCGATTAGTTTAAGATAAAAATTCTAATTCTAATTAGATATGATAAAATTACTAAAACTAATTTGATAAGATAAAACAGATTTAGGATATAGTTTTATGAGAAAATTTATGATAGAAATTTAGGATTTTCGTATTTTTTTTTTCAAATATCGCTTAATTAAACTAGATTTTATCCTATATAATTTATCAAGTTTAATTTGACTAAAACTCTTCTATTTCCATCTTTTTTTATTTTCATAATTTTTAATTTATACAAATTATCCACGGGATAATTCTATATTATTTGTTATTCTACTAATCTATATTTATTAATTATTAATTACTAATATATTAATTATCTATCAACTATTATTAAAATAGAAGTCGTTGTTGCCACATGACGACTTTTTGTTGTACGCTTAAAGTTTTAAAAGAATTATATGCTTCCACGTGTCACCTTCTATACAAGTTTATAATTTTTTTCCTATCAAAAATTAAAACCGGATAAATTTTAAAACCGGTGCCTCCTTTATATATGGTAAAAGTTTTTTTTGTTTTTTACCATTTTTTATTGCCATAATCAGTTAATACCAAATAGATTTTAAAACTGATGTCTGCTTTATACATGGTAAAATGTTTTTATTTTACCATTTTTGTTGCCAAAATCGGTTCATCCCGAATATATTTTCTCACATTTGATTTAAACACGTTTCACTTTATTAAGAATCCAAATTTTCATGGAAATTTTTTTTGAAGATAGATTTTATCAATTCTTATATGCTTTAATCTTTCGATTACATATTCATCTGATCAATTTTGAATATTTACCTTATTTTTTGTTTTTTTCAAATTATTCTAATTAAAATTTTTAATTATTTATTACAAGTTTAGAAAATTATCTTATTATAAACAACTTTTGCAAAAAAAAAAACTATTAAAACCGTGCATACTCTCTCTCTCTCTCTCTCTCTCTCTCTATATATATATATATATATATATATATATATATATATATAAATTGCTACCAAAATTAAAACGTGATAGATTTTAAAACTGGTGCCTCCTTTATACATGGTAATTTTTTATTTTTTGTTTTTTACAATTTTTTGTTGTCAAAATCGATTAATACCATATAGATTTTATCACATTTGATTAAAATGTGTTTCACTTGATTATAACTCCAAATTTTCATGGTAAAAGTTTTTTTTGGCGGATGAATTTTATTACATTTGATTTAGACGTGTTTCAATTGATTAAAACTATTCAATTCTGCTAATTCGGTTTGTACCGGGTAGATTTTATTACATTTGATTTAAATTAGTTTCATTTGATTAGGACTCCTCAATTCTCATGGTAAAAGTTTTTTAAGTTTTATTATTTTACCAAAACTCGGTCAATTTAAAATAAATGTTGTCAAAGTTAATTAAACGTGTTTCACTAACACTACAAACAACCACTACGAAATACTTCCCCTCCATCAAACACCTCCTTGACGAGTCTGTCTTCGTGGTACTTCCCCTCCCCTCCCTCCGTCTCACACTCACACTAAGAATAATTGTTCGATTTTATAATTCGCATGAATTTTCGGTTTGATGAGTTGGTGTGATCTTACGCTTATTTATTTATTTATTAAATTATTAATTATGAGGATATCTTGCTGTGTTGTTTGTTCATTCAAACAGCTTGCAGATTATATCTACAAAAATAAGTTCTAGAAACAACATTAAATCAACCGTGCATCGCACGGGTGATAACCTAGTTGAATACTAAATTTTATTAATAAAAATGTTACGTTTTAAGTGTTCATTATCTTAGGTCTCGTCTGGTGCAGCGTTTTGAAAACACAGTTTTTTTTAAACACAACGTTTTTAAAACACCGCATTTTCAAAACGTAATTTTTTTCTTGTAAACATGTTTGGGAAACTATTTCAAAACGCTATTTTTATAAACAAAATAGTTGTAAAGGCAATATATTTTTAAAATACTCCAAATTGGAGCGTTTTAAAATGCTACATATTTTTAAAAACTATGTTTTAAAACCCTGCATTAAAATACTTTTAAAGAGAAAATGTTGCATTTTTTATCAGTGTTTTGGTTAAAAAATTCTACCAAACAAGCACTTATTTAACATTTTACTGGCTCGGTGGAACAAAAAGATACATAAAATTCAATATTATTTTTACTCATAATTAATTTTATTCTTTCGGAAAAGTCATGGGTTTCAATTTCAGACTAAAGATTAAAGAACATTGAAGGAAGGAGAGTTTAGATAATGTAGGGTCCCACCGAAAAGGATAAACAGCTGATAACTAATTTCAATTAGAGCAACTTCCATTCTAACGTGAATGTAAAAAAATTTAGATGTTGCATAGGATTTACACATTTTTTTTAAAGAAAAATCATCTTTAATACAAATATGGATAATGAGTGTGAATATGACATGCAATTAAATTTGTTCAAATTGTGAATAATAATGTGAATCTTTCACATTTTACTTGAAGTGTGCATTCTAGTCACTATTATTCTTTTTAAAACTTTTTTTATTGGTTGCTCTTTTTTTCCATTTTATTTTTTAGATAAACATTATTTTAGTGGTGGGATGCATGTCACATAAGATTAAATCCACAATTGCATTGGGGATATATATTTTAATTGAATGTGAATAAAGAGAAAAAAAATAACACATATGATTAAGAGTGTGAATTACCCACGATCACGAATGATCAAATTCACGGTTGCATTGATAAAACTTTTATAACAATCGGTGCCCTCCCTCGGTAGTTTTTTGTTTTTTTGTTGTTGTTGAGGATAGTCATTAGTTGATTTTGTTTTCAGAGGATTTAAACAATGGTAGATTTTCTGTAAAAACGTTGTCTTAGAGAAGTTAATTCATAAAATGGGGCTTCATTCTTGCATAACTTAACCCACCAACACATGATGAGTCAGGTAAAAAGTATATATTTTATAAAAAATATCCGTAAAACTGTTTTACTCAAATTTTTGCATTTGGATAATTGGTTTCCACATCAAACAAGCGGTTGACAATATTTGCTAAAACAAATACCACTAGCTGTGTGTGTGTGTGTAGTAATATCTCCAACTTTACTCATTCTTGAATTCGAGTAACACCATTTTAATAATTTAATTCTATAGTTATATTCAAATCAAAATTAGTAACATTTTTTTAATGTAAATGATATTACGAGTTCGGGATTGTGTTATTATTACAAATTTTAGTATTAGATCGCCGGTTGTATTGTTAAGTTAATAATTATTTAAAATGTTCATATCATTACTTAATAAAGACAAACATTATCTAATATAAATAAATTTGATCTAATAACTTAAATATTAAAACTTGTAATAGTATCACGACGTCAAGCCTATAATACAATACCTTTTTTTTTAATACGAAAATAAGACTTTAGCCAACTTACACGTACAACCAAAAGCATAACCGGACATTTCGGAGTAGGATGAAAGAAATGACTACCTTGTTATATTATGTGGTAGGAGAAATTACGAGGAAAGATGCAATAAAATGTTAGGTGTCTTGTTTTAAACCGTCGTTTAAAATATGATTAAAATTTATAAGAGATCGTTTTACGAGTATTTTTTGTAAAAATATAATTTAATTCATTGTGTGTTGATGTTGATTAATTAAGTTGGTCGAGAATGATGTCCGTCTTACGACTTAAGATCGATTAGACGGTTTAACACAAAACTAGTCTCCAAATAAAATAATATTGTTTGTTTAAGTTGATTAGTTGAAGATCAAAATTGAAGTCAAAATAGGGATTCTATTAATATCGTTGAGAACCGTACAAATCTAATCTATATGTGTCAGCAAATGCATGGATTGGAGGCTGGAGGTAGTTTCTTAATAACCAGTTTCAGGATAATCCTCCATCTCCATCACTCATTCAGTACTCCATGGATGGTTTCTTATCCAAGACTCATGAGCTCACTTTGTTCAAGGGGCTATTTCCCTCTCCCAATTTTATTCAATCTTATTTCCTCGGATGCTCCCTCATCCATTCATTCTTAAATTATTATTCGGGTTGGCTTTTTAAAACCAAATTGAATGCTTAAAATGAAAATTTTAACATAATATTTTTAAAATCATGATAAAACATATAGCTCGAAATATTTTTATAAGGAATTACGAGTTTTATGATTTTGAACAAATAAAAATTACCCATGTACTTAAGCTATTTTTATTATAATTTTTTCTTATCCACTATATCCTTCCGGACAATGCTAGGGCTACTCTCATTTTGTACCAAAATATAGGTATTTTATGATGTGGTATACTCTCATTGGTTGAACATTTGTGGGTTAAGACTCGATCGATGAGTGCCACATCATAAAATTATATTTTGATACAAAATGAATTGCATTACCCCATCCTTAATTAGTGAATCAAATAAGTTAGGGAAGTGCAATTCGTATTATCGTGTCGTGTTCGTACTTCACTATCGTGTTTTCATGTTATATATATAATTTAATCATAAATATAACAATAATTATTATTTTTTGAATATATTAACAATTTCGTGTCTTTCGTGTCTTTCGTGTCGTGTCGTGTCGTGTCATTTGTCTCTATAATCGTGTTTGATAATCGTGTCGTGTTGGATCTTCCTATCGTGTCGTGTCAGTCATTGCCACCCCTAAAATAATTACATGTCTGAACAAAATTACCCCTTAATTAGTTATCAATTTTAAGTTGACTAATCAAATTACTTTCCTAATTCATTTTAACATTTGTTTAGTTCAAAAATTAGTGAATAGTGACTAATCAAGTTGACTTTATTTTTTCTAATTCCTTTATTTTTTCTAATCAAGTTATTTTTTTAATTGACATTTTTTGTCTACCAAACTTTGAGTAAATATATGTTCAATTCTTTGGTTATAGAAAAAATAAAAAGTGAAATTTAAAGGATGTAATCACAAAAATTGATCGAATAGTAAAATCATAGTATGAAATAATATCGTAAAATATGAAATATTTTGCGTACCTTTATAATTGATTCAAAATTTTAACCTTTGAGTTGATATTGAAATCAATATTCAATTTAATACTTACCATTAATATTATTGAATTGATATTTTAAAATAATATTTTTTAAAACTAAATTAGAATTTTTAATCTTTTATTGTAAAATATCCAATATACTCTAAATTTTGGTAGAAAAGGTATTAATTATATTTTTTTTTATGATAATGAATATGAGACATGTGTGATTAAAATTTGATTGAACATATTTATTATGAAAAAAAGAATAAATACCTTGTTGAGAATTGAAATGTAAAAAATTAAAAATAAAATAATTATGTTGTTCATTGATGTTTGAATTAAAAAAATGTAATTAGGAAAGTAATTTGATTAGTCAACTAAAATGACTAAGTACTTAAGGGGTAGTTTTGTCTAAGCATGCACTTATTTAATGCAATAATTAAGAATGTAGTGGATAAACAAAAATTATAGTGAAAATAACTTCTCCTTATTTTTAAATCATGAAAAAACACATAGCCCGGAATATTTTTATAAGGAATTACGTGTTTTATGATTTTGAACAAATAAAAACACATATGATATAATTTTTATTAGAAAAAAAAAAGCTAAACTAAATTATAAATTATTGTTTTTCAAATGAAAATTTGATATTTATATATATATATATATATATATATATATATATATATATATATATATTTATTTATTTATTTATTTATTTATTTATATAATTTTTTTTTCAAAATTGTAAAACTCATAATTAATTGAACTTTTTACTGTTGAATTTTAAACCAATTAGAAGTATGCATTTTACAAAAGGAAACTAAATTGAATCAGGAGAAACATTTATAATACAATAAGGCTCATACTCACCCATATGCAATTAACCAAAGCTATCTAAAGGTTAAGATATTTTTTTTATCGACATCCTACTGTCACGATTAAAACATACCTTCACATGTGCGAAGACAGTTGTGCAACTACTTGTCTCTCTCTCTCTTTCTCTCTCTCTCTTCAACTCCCCCACCCCTCATATTTCTCAAAATTTTTGTTGAATTTCATTTAGGATACGTTAAATACGAGTCTACAATAATCTGCTCCCATACTGATGTTGTACCATAGGCATGGACATACAATTTAGTAATCCATAATTTAGCTCACTTTTAGGATTGGGTCATTCCCACGTCTCTGATTCTCACGCCACCACAACACCTTCCTCCCATTGGGTATAGGCGACGCCCGTGTAGGTGGTAGGTGTAAATAGACGGATATATAAGTATCCATTTAATAACACGTGTATAAATGAACAAGTCATAATTGGGCATTGGCGGAGCACCCACTTAACCATTAACTTAAAATTATGAGAGAAATTCGGGTCGGTACCATGCGGTAAAATGTTAACCACAAAAGTCCATCATAATTTTTTTAAACCGCTACAATACATTTTTGAGGGGAAAATGACAAAGATACTCTTAGTGAAGAAAATGCGCGAAGACAAAGCTATTGAATTTGGGCATCGCAATGCAAAAATCTTCGTCTAAGTTTAGGTATCGCAATACAAAAATTAGACATCGATAATTAATTTTGGGCATCGATCATTAATTACGAAATTGGTCTAAATCTTCATTGCAATATTTTAGCAAGAATTACATGGATGAATTGGCCCATGGAATATACACGCCCTTAGATATTAGTCTTCTCTCAACCTTTTTTTTTCTTAATTTTTTATTATTTTAATATTTTGAAAGATTACAATTATATATATATATATATATATATATATATATATATATGATTCCTTTGGTGTGGCTCGAACAAATGGTGCCTCTGGTGAGGCTTTGAACACCCGACCTCTCGGTTGAGAATAGTTAAGTACCAAGGTGCCTCTGGTAGGGTTTAAACACTCAACCTCTCCGTTAAGATAAGTGAGTAGCTAAATGGGGCCTTTGGATAAGACTTTAACAACAACGATGCCTCTGAAGAGACTTGAACACCCGACCTCTCTACAGAGAGTTGTAAAGTCCATGGTGTCTCTAGTGAGACTTGAACACCCAACCTCTCCCTTAGGAGAAGTGAGAAATACCAGTTGAGCTAGAGCTCGTTGGTAGTCTTCTCTCACCTCTCTGTCTCATCTATGCTGAAAATCCAAGTGATTCTGGGAAGGTTAGCATCATATCGTAGCGCATAGCGAAGTATAGGAGAATGTGGAAGGAGTATGGGTCTATATCTCATTATCCTTTAAACTTATGAGTCACGTTTTCATTTATTTCTTCTTTTCTACATGTTTTGCATATGAAGTGGGTGTGTTGATCATGACAATGACACTCAAATTGGAGGCAACAATGCACAACATACAAGTATGGTGGCATTGCATATAAAGAGTACAATCATTATTGTAAGTTCAGTAGGCAACGAAATAAGGTTAGAGGGGGTGGTGAATAGTCTTTTTAAAAACTTTGAGGGTTATTTTGAAAACCTTTAAAAAATTGCAGTAAAAAAGATAAGTTTTCAGCAGCTAATGTAAAATCAACAGGTAGCAGTTGTTGAGCTTGAAAACAGTTTGAATATGTTTTCTTTTGATCACTTAAATATAAGGACTAAATTGAAAGACAATATATAAGATCAATTATGTAAAAAAATCAGGATTGAAACTATTGAACACTTAAGCAGATAACAGCAGCTTAAGTGTACAGACGGTAAAAACAGCAGGTAGATAGAACACAACATTTTGAGTAGTTCACAGTGTTAAAACGGCTATGTCCATTACCAAGTTGGTCAAACATGGATTTAAAGTGCAATAAGATTATATATATATATATATATATATATATATAAGTGGTCAATAACGAATCAGTGTACAACAAAAACCAGTGTTTGATTTAGCAAGAATCAAACTCAAATAATCAAACTCGTGCAAGAATCTGTGATCCTTTAAGGATTTGAAAGAATAAGGGAACAGAGAATCCGAGATTGTTAAAAACGGAAATTTGAAAAGAATATCTATGAAAGAAACTGGCTAGTAACGTTTTGGATGAGAAGCTTTTCAAGAAAAGATTGAAGTTCTTAGTTTGAATGAGTGTTTCGACGTGTTTGTCTCTTTTTGAATGTTGTAGAGAAAAGATTTATGAAAGCTTAAGCATGTAATCTTGGAAGGGTACTCTTCAATCCTTGCTTCAAAAACTTTACAAAGATATCCAAAATTATAGTCGTTTGAGAGAGCGATGTTGAATCTTGAATTTCTTGATGAAATGATGTTCCATTGAATTCCCAGAAATTATGGAAGACTGTAAGAGATAAAGAGTATTTCCTAGTATGAAATATTAAAGAGAGTGGTAAGCTAGATATGAGTATATGAAAAACATTTATGACATGCAAGAAAATCTTTTATTGATAGGACATGTGAATAGTTCTTTTTATTGAAAACAGATGACCAACTTAATAATATAATAATATAATAATATATATTAGAGGTGTCAATTCGTGCTATCGTATCATGTTCGTGCCTCATTATCGTGTTTTCATAGTATCTATCTTATTTGATCATAAATATAGCAATAAATATTATTTTGAATATATTAACAATTTCGTGTCTTTTGTGTCGTGTTGGGCTTATCGTGTCATTTGTCTCTATAATCGTATTTTATAATCGTGTCGTGTTGGTTTGTGCTATCGTGTCGTGCCAGTCATTACCACCCCTAATATATATATATATATATATATATATATATATATATATATATATATGGGCTAATTGTAAAAAAAACTCTGACTTATTTTAGTTTTTTCGTTTTAAACCTTGTGTTATTTTTTTTTGCATGAAAAACCTCAACCAATTTTTTTTTTTCCAAAAAGACCTTCCGTCCAAAGCTAGTTAGTTTTGGGACGGGAAGGGTGACTGAACTTCGACGTGGCCACCTACATGGATTGGGCGGGAGTCTTCTCATCCACGCCATTTTCCCGCCAAAAAAACAATTTTATTTTAAACCCTGTCATATTTTTAAATTTTAAAACCAACTTTTTTTATCTTATTTTTTTCAAATTTGATTGCAAAAAAATATTTTAAGAAAACTGAAACTTTTAAGACCTCTATCTGCTGAGGGAACAGTAGATTGGTTTAGACTTGCTCAAGTATTAAGTAGAAACGGTTTAAGAATAAACAAAGTGAAATAACTGTATTTAATGGTTTTAAGTAAATCTGTTTAAACATGCAAGATGCAACAATTATCATGACATTTCTAGTAAATATAAATCATGTTGTTTTTTAGCTTATGAGTCATGTTTTCATTTATTTCTTCAGTGCTGCTTGTGTTGCATATGAAGTGAGTGTGTTGGTCTTAGCAACGATGCCTCAATTGGAGGCAACAATGCCCAAATTGGAGGCAACGACGCCCACATCATAGCTAATGATGCCCGCATAGGTTGGAATCCATCTTGAAAGTAAGGAAGAGAAAGTGAATCTGAAGTAGCCTTTCACTACAGCTCGTTCATAAACTCAAGTAATATCCAAATGTTGCACAATTTCATGCTTGAATTCTTTGCAAATATCATCTTGCATTTATGTAAATGATGTGATCGAGTAAAGGTATATAAAGAATGACGATGTGGTGAAACATGGATACAGCAACAACTCCATAAGTTTGGAAAATGATCTTTCAGGATGCTGAAATGTTCTGACATTTGTTTCATCTGCTAAACAGTAAGTTGATAATGTTGAGAAAGTGAGAAAGTGGACTGGTGAAAGAGAATGTGAAATGGTGAGAGAGTGGACGATGCTCGGTGGGTATTTTAGTAAAAAATTAATAAAAGTTGACTTTTGCGGTTTAAAAAAATGGGTAGTTTAGCGGTTATAATTTCATAAAAGGGAACTAGTTCGCAATTATTCCAAAAATTATTAAATAAAACAAGCATTGCAAAAAATTGGTGGGGTTGTCGGACGTTGTAATGGCCGCTATAGGTTGTTGTCGATTGTAGTTGGGGTCCGTCGGAGAGATTGTCGTCAGATACGGTGGTGATCAACGGAAATGGTTGTAGGAGGTGATTCAAGTAAGACTCCTTTTGTTTCACTTTCGAAAAACAGATTTTTAAATTTATTTTTTGAAAATACGAATAAATTTTTTTTTGAAAATATATCGAAGACATTTTTTTGAAAAAAGAAATAATGCTTGAGATCATGCTTGAGATGTCCCTTTAAATAATATAATGAAATCATTACTTTTAGGATGTAGTAAATATTTATTAAAATTATAATTTATAAATAATGTACACAAATGCAATAAAAAAACTCAATTTATATTTCTAAGAAACTTAGTTGTTGAGTGTAATATTACGTGTACATGTAAATATGTGTAATTGTGGAAGAGTGCGATAAGGTGCTCAATCATTTGGAAAATGAATCTGGAAATCTTTTTCAGAAGACTTCATTTTTAGTTGATTTGGAAAAACTTTGACGTTACTACATTTTCCAAGAGTTACCAAATACCAAAAAAAAAAATTATCCGGAAGTTAATTTTTAGTGAAACTAGCAAAGCCTAATTGAAATAGAGTCATAATTATAATTAAACACTAAAAATACATGATTGTTTTAATTAGTTTTGACCTTTTCTTATCCCGTAGTTGAAGAGATATTTGATCGAGTATGTTCCTTAATTCATACATAATTATGTATGACAAAACATATGATAGATAGTTTTACGATTATTTTCTGTAAGACGGATCACCTTGATCCGACTCATCGTCTGTTGATAAGTTGAGTTATGAGAGAATGAGACTCATCTTATAAATTAAGATCATGAGTAGGTTAGTTCTAAGACCATTTTACATATTTTAATTCGTAAGACGGATCGTCTCTCTCTCACAGCTCAGCAATCAACAGACGGTGAATCGAGTCATAAAGATTCGTCAAACAAAAAATTACGGACCACAAGTATTTCACAAGTTTTTGCTTTAGATCAATTCCTCTGCTTTGTTAAAACAATGCCCGTGTTCTCATAACGCCATACCAAGTAAGGCAACCAAGAAACAATCCATACTCCTCCGCCGCTTCCCTACAATGATCAAACAAACCTTAAAACCAGCCAAACTTCTATGCAATTTTGTCCCTTTTCCGGCGCTCTCCCTTTGTCTTTTTGAATCCCATTTTATAGCATTAATACACCCAGCGGTTCAAATGACTAAACATCGAATGAAAAAATAAAACTAAAAGAATGAAATTTGGCCATTGGCAGAGTATACAAACTTACAAGTTATAACTGATAAACTAGTAGGCAATGCCAAACCCTTGTGTAAATTTTCTCTTTTCTTTGCCTATTTCTGAATGAATAATGAAGTAAGCTAATATTTGTTCATCTGCTGCGCTAGCAACCATGCTTACCTTTTACCAAACATTCCTTGTGTCAACGAAGAGAAGTCGTAATCACCTCCTAATTGTGTTGGAATACTGAATGGCACGTTCGATGTTGAGGGAGGCCTACTTGCTACTTTGGTTGTAATACTGTTCAAGGGAGCTGCTGGCCTTGTACTGTACATGCTGCAAAGAAAAATTATGGGTGAAATGAGTTAGATACTTGAGTAACTACCAAAAATAAAGGATTTTAGCCTACAATTTACTATACATAAAGAGAAATAAGGCCACAGTAGCCTAGCACTCAAACTTTGGATTGCCCAAGTACGCTAACATGTTGACATGGGTTCCTTATTGGCTGTAGTCAATCAATCGATATAATGAACTCAAATATGTGCTTCATGGGTCTTCCATAGTTTGAGATGGAGCAATGAAAGAAACACATTGGCAAGTTGCTTTTACGGTTGCCGACTTGCCATCAATGAATGGCCGACAAATACTTAGATATATCTGCTTTGGGGAACCTACATGTTTCACAAAGTGCACGTCCTTGAAGTTCTTTCATATCCCATTTTAACGCATACCTTCAACAATGAACAAAAATTTCTAAGAAACCCTGTGCAAGTGGTTTCAATCATGGCTGATCCTTTCTCCTTTCAAACTTGGCGAACTTCCAAAGAATAGTAGGATTTCTCAGATCAGAATGAAAGTAGACCTCCCATAATCTCAGTATCAAAAGCGAGTTCACAGTCAAGATTATCTAGATTGTCGGTGACCTTCTGTTGCTACTTTTTGTTTCGTCCGGGAAGCACCTGGATTGACTTCTAGTGATGGGATTCATGTTAATTAGTTCCATCTCCACCAACCAAACAAAAAAAGCATTCCTTCCTCCATTCAGAGGCAATGAGCCCTTTTTAAAGTCTTTACCTCCAAACTGAGCTGCAACGGCTTCTCCTTCCCAGGAAGTGACAATCTTCAACCTCATAAATCCAAATCTAAGACTGTAAACCCTACTTGTTTGCCACGGAATTATAGCTCAGTTCCTTACCTTTAGGATGGACAAATTATATTAGCCTTTCCAGTGGCAGATGGAAAAGGTTTTAGCTTATCATGCCATTTTAGCTTACCACAGACTTCTAGCTCGTGCACTAGTCACCCCACTGATTACTCTCCTCTTAGTGCTAGGCTGCTAGCATTCCATCTATTTGCACAATCTGTGTGATAACTAGGTAAGCATCTTTTCCGGGGATTAAATCACATTTGTTTTGATTCTAAGCTGAACATAACAAGTATTGGCAGATACTACATCCATCTGTAGTCTTCTATTTGTAAATTGTCAAATAGTAAAATATAAATACAATGTGCTTACTTGGATATTGGATGAGGACCAGAACTCGCTATAGGATGTGACAGTCGAATGTTTCCCATCTGGCACAAAAGGCAGCACCATTAGTGACGGAAAACTTCAAGGGTCTCAATTACGTTTTTACTTATGTTTTGATTGTCAAGCTTCGTTTTTACTTAATTGATTTATAATGAAGCCTAACCTGCTGAAATGAAATTGTTGACAATGGAACTTTATTGCCAATGCTTCCTGAACTCTGAGCAGGAACGTGAAAACCATTGGAGCCATTTTGATGAGCAACTCCAGAGAAAATTTGGGAATCACCAGAAGACTTTGGTGCAGGCGGTGCAGCAGCCACAAATAAAGACTGTTGTCGAGCATGCATTGCAAGTTGTTGCTGATGGACTGAAAATGGTGACAGCATACTGGACTGCAGGCGCATGGAAGAACATAAAGTACTCGAAAAATGACATGAACAACAATCAGTAAAACTGTTTCCTAAGTCAGTAGAAATGCCATACCGTTTACATTTTTCTCATTCAGTTTAAATTTCTAATGAGCTGTGATATTCCTTCTACTCCCTTCATAGGTCACACTTTCTAATTTGGGATGTTTCACTCTAAGAGTCTTGTTTGAATATTAAGTTGATAAAGTTTTGACTTTTCAAAATTACCCTTTTCACTTTAAATGTAATTCTTAAACCAAGGGAATTGATGAATAACTATTTTAATTTTTAACATGTTTGGCTTTCAAAAGTGGAAGATTAAGCTACGAGGGGAATGGAGGGAGTATTAAACTTTACAAGGATTTGACCCTCCATCAAGAGACACAAATTTTTTCCTATTCATTTAACTTCAGAAACCTGCTTGCATAAGCAGTCATTTTCCAACATTTTCTGCTTCATGTTTTTCTAATTTAAATGAACATATGTTGTAATCTATACCTTCTCAAAAAGAGTCATGATGTTGTTCTTCACTTCAATGTGGGGTTTCTCGGCAATGGGCTGCGCAATCCAATCTAAGCCTTTAAATAGGTCCTCAATGCCGGAGTTAGATTGGCTGCTGCTACTAACTACCTTTGGAGCAACATTTTCCACTGCTGCTGCTGTTGTTGTTGCATCAGCAGCTGCAATTGTCAATAATAATGGTGGTGAAGTCAGATTAAAATAATCACGACTCAACTGAAATTATGACTTGGCAGAGAGGAGAGATTATAACGCCAAAGCCAGGCATTAAAGGAGGATAATGTGAACAAGTTACTCAGATGAAACAACCGTGAAAAGGAACTTTACATTGGAGTCCTGCCCATGAATTATCACCCGGAGAAGATGCTTTGGAAGCATTGTCTCTAGAGTTATCCATCAAGAGCAAATTGAAAAGGTCAGTGGCATAATCAACCTTGGCTTCTGATTCAACCAGAGTAGATTTAGTATCCTTTGTTCCCCATTCAACATTAGAGGGTGCTGGTTCAGATTTCTGGACTTCTTTTTGTATTGGATCAGGAGTGACCTGTATGCATCAAGTTCAACTTTATCATTTCCTAACATACCAACATCAGCAAACCTTTCCAAGTATTTAAGAATGAAAATCTTTAAGAAAAAATTAAATTAATCGAAGAAAAATTAGGAGAGGGTAATAAGCAAGATTCAATTAACAAACTGAATTTACCTGCTTCGATACTGTAGGAGGAACAGGATTACTACTTTGTGAAGAATACGCAGGATTACTACTTTGTGAAGAAGGAACACTTCTATTTATATTTTGGGGCTGAGGAATTTCCCTCTCCCCAGAAAAATGTTGAACAGGATTGGCATTTACATTAATGCTAGGCCCACTACTAACAGCAATTTCACGTTTATAAACTGAAACCTTCTCTTCTCTGACACTCGATGGTGGTTTAGCTTTTCCATCTCTAGGAATCCATCTTTTGTCTTCATATCTAACAGAAATGCATTAATTAGTAAAAGTAACAGTGGTTTAATCACTATATTCAACACCAATTAATAAAAGATATTATACTTTGCACGAATGAAATTCTCGATTCCAACTCTATCATATTTAGGAGGTAACTCAGCTTCCCAGTAGCTATTTGATTTTTCATTTCCCATGCCTGCAAGCAAGCACAATTCACTTAGCAATAATCTATGTATCAGTCCCCCTGCGGTTTTAGTACTCATCAAAGTCCCTCAGAGAGAGACACGTGGCGAGACTAAAAGAGGATTGGTGGCTTTAGACATGGATAAAGGGAGAGTTAGAGGGAAAATTAAGAAAACTAACTATAAAAAAGACAGGGAAAAATGAGGGAGTGGGAGAGAAAAAATAGGAGGTGATTAGAAGAGAGATATTCTGATAATGAAAAATATGTATATGATTATAAAATTAATATACGCCCAGAGGGCGCGCAACATGGCTTGTTATAATTAAAAGAAAAGGATAAATTACAATGGTTGTCAAATCCTAAGTAAGATTGCTAACTCACTTTGAATAAATGCAATTTGTTCTGGCAACCATGTGTCCAGTGTAGCGGATCTCACCTGCATCATCATCATCATCATCACGAGGTCATATAGACTTAAGGCAGAGATAAATGACTGTTTTGTGTGTATTACTTTCAAAATTGAGCAAAATGGTGGACAAACAATATTGTTTTAGATGCAAGTACAGAAACAGCAAAATTTTGGCACAAAAGCAGAAACATCTCATTTGCAGTTTTGCACCGAGTTGAAGGGAAGAAAAGATAGAGACATGCACCTTTGAGATGTGTACACCGAGACTTCTATGAATACCTGAACATTGCATGCAAATAAAGATTCCTAGATTCACGCTAGCCCATCTTGGACCCCTGCAATCCAAGTAAGTGCTTTAGAGGAATTCATGATGTTATATGATTTCAACCTTATAAATATTAATCTACCCAAACACATTTTTTTCTTCTGCTACGTAAGCATTGATTTTCTATCATAATCGGTACCTACTTGCTTTTGCAATCGGCACATTCTCTATTCTCTGGTAATTTAAAAAGAGCATCGAGTATCTGCAAATAAAGACACAGGAAAGTTAATATCAATCTCACTTATGTCTTAAATCAATAATAATAAACACACTGCAATAAATAACTTGTAATGATCTGTTGAGAATTGAAATCGGGAATCGGGATTGTTTGGGTTCACGGACTGTGTATGGGAAGGCGATACACTATACCATCTCAAAAACATGGAACCCAGGGGTAGCTTCATGTAGATCCTATTGTTACAAAGTGTCTTCATAATTTAAATGTAAATGTGCTCTTCATAAGAAAAAACAGTAAAACATCTAGAAAATTATCAAGTTTAAGCTCCGGAAAATAATCAAATAAATATATACGTGTCCAAATTGAGGAGAAACTAGAAAAAATTGTTTTGGGTTGTTAATTTAGTGTTCCAGAACGGAAGTGTTCAATGTTTTGGAACATTTTGTCCAAAATGCAATTCATTCGCTAGGGGTTTAGTTTTAGTGGTTTCTGATAACGTGGGTTTAGAAGAAGTTTTTTCTTTTATTGATCAAAATGACAAGTTGGGACTGGAAATATCATTCATACAGCGTCAGTGATCTAATTTAACCCTTTTTTTTTTTTTTTTTTGTATTCAGAATAAGAATGCATCTGATTGTCTTTCTGTAAGAAAGGTATAAACACATAACAGATATCCCAACACATTTCATAAACATATACAGCCTTGAATCACTCTAACCTCTGAATATCTATCTCTATTTTAATTCAAAGTCTCCTACCATAATATATTATATCATAGTTACAACTCACAAAGGTGGGGCCTGATGCTAAAAACTTTACTAGTGGCATGCATATATCAGCAACTAATCATCTTTGACAGCTATGTTATCAACTAAATTGAAAGCATAACACAAGTGCTTATATTTGTGGATAATAAAAATTTCTTGTTTATTTTTTCTCAATATATAATACAAAAGTAGGTTACCTGATCATAAAATATACTCAAGACATGGATTATATTTTAGTCACAAGGCATTTTAATATTCGCTCCATTCCTAAAAAACAGTTTTCCTTTCCTTTATAGACCGTTCAAAAAAAATTTGTTAACCTTTCCTTTTTTTGTAAATTACCTTTACCATATGAGTAGGTCTCTGTAAAACCATCTTACGGATCATAATCTGTATCCATCTTATACAAAATACCTTTTTAGACGTTCTACATTTTCAAGTGGGGAGTTTGGCTGGGGCGGCATATCAGATAAAAGATAAGGTAGGTGTCCTAAGATGAGCCCAACGAGAACAAAAATCTTGTGTGGAACAAAAGGGTTTAGCTCGTCCGATTCTGATTTCAGTACGAATACGAACCGTGAAAGTTGTGGCCACTGGCCAAACAATCCTTTAGACGAGCTTCTGATTTCCAGTCGGGTGGGTGAAACAAAATAATCTTTTGGAAACAGAGGGAGTATTTAAGTTGTCTCTTTTACTTAGTTAGTATGAATTGGGGAAGCAGTTTACTGACCTACAGAATTACTAATTTACTATCTATTTCGATATATCCAGACACACAATCAAGAATGAATAACAGGACTGAATTTCCAACAATTACAATTATCTAGGCTCAAAAATAGGAAAAAGAAATAGGTAAACATAACCAACTATATTAATCGAAAATCGTTTTCCGGGAAAATCATGAATTGCATGAAAGTCGACTTTGCTGGGGATATTTAAATATTGATGAATCGCCTTTCATTGTAGGAATGAATGGATGGTCAAGTACAGAAACAGAGTAGTATTAATACGAACATGCAAGAAAAATAAAGGGTACCAAAATAGTTGGAGAAAAATCGAATTAGTTTTACCTTTCTGTGTTTAGCATTAAGCTCTTTGGTAACGCTTGCCTTGCCGTTCATCGTGTTTCAAATTGGGCCGGCGTTCAGCCGTTTTCTCTCCGTTTCCGATGAGAAAAAGAAAGGAAGATAATCCCAGCAAGGAAGGAAGGGCAGGCGGGCGGATGGATGCTGAGATGACTCTTTTGATTTGACTTTTGTCAGATTCTTTTCCTTTTGGAGGCTTTTGCTGACTCCCACCCTTCCCTTCGAAACCGCCTTCCTTTCTTTGATTTGGTGGCTTTTTATAGCTTTATTCCGTCGTTTGTTGTGTATTCTGACTCCTCTTTGTTCCATCTTTCTATGCTGTGTGCCCCCCCACACACACACACACACACAAACCCCAAAATGTTTATTCTCTCTAATTGTCCTTAATTACTTCTAAAAGTTATTTGGATTCTCAAAGATTTCACAATGAATTCTACAATTGAACAAACAATAATGTTGCCCACAAAATTAGGTACTTATTATCTGTCTCGAATAAATTTTTTATATGTTTTAAATAATGTTTCATATCTATTTATTCGTTCATATCACATATACATTAGTAGGTGTGTGTACATATCTATTTAGTAATGAGTTATAGTGACTAATCTACTAATTTTTGTAGGCGAATATATACTTATAATGTTCAATACTCTTCACAATCGCATATGCTAAAAATTTATCGAAGGTTTTAGTTAAAATGAGTTTTTGTGATCTTTGTTTATGTTTAATATTTTTATATTAATGTGTGTCTATTAGCGGCTCATACCAACTAGCTCGCATGTTAAAAGCATCATCAATGTAATCATGAATTTGATCACATGTGGTTATCGGTAATTAACACTCAATCATATGCGATAATTTTTCTTTCTTCATTTACATTCAATTAAAAAAGACTTTTTTAATATAACTGATATGACATGTGTCCTACCAATAAAATGAAATTTAAAAAAAAAACAACCAATAGAAAAAGTTGTAAAAAAGAAATATTATAACTAAAATGTATTCACAACTTCAACTAGAATGTGAAAATTTGACATCTTTACGGTAAATGTGGAAAATTTTGGTTTACATGTTATCCACAAATATTATCCACGAATGTGTTGAATTTTTTTTTTTCAAAGAAATGTAAATTCTTAGTGCCACCCAATTTTTTTCACATTCACATATGTATCGGGGAAAAAACTTGTGTAATACAATATTACAAATCTTAATCTGTAAGACAAAGTTATACATGTTAAATGTATCAAAATTCAGAAATCTCAGCACTATCCTGCAGCTTTTGAAATTTCAGCATCAGCTCTCATGTTTATAAATGAAAAATGTCATTTTTTAACATAAAATGTGTCACTTTGGCCTTACAAGTATTACTTTGCATATTAAATGAAAATTGTCACTTTTTTCCTTAAGAAAGTATCACTTTTGGCCATAAATATATTACTTTTGTTTTCAAAAATGTCACTTTTTGCATTAAATGTGTCACTTTTGTTTTGAAAAGTGTCACTTTGTATTATAAGGAAAACCGTCACGTTAGCCTTAAAAGTGTCACTCTTGAGTCTTGACCCTGTCAGTGTCACTTTGTGTTATAAATGAAAATCATCACTTTTGGCCTTGAAAATATCATTTTTAGCATTAACAGTATTACTTTATAATATTAAAAGTATCATTTTTGATCGTGAAAGTCTCACTTTGCATTTTGAAGGAAAATTATAACTTTTTCTTCTTCCATAAGTGTCACTTTTGACCTTCAAAAGTGACAATTTTACATTTAATTGTGTCACTTTTGACTAAAAAGTGTCACTTTGCATCAATAATGAAGTTAATCATAGTTTCAAGTTGATTTAACATTAAAATGCAAAGTCTGAGCGATTAGGAACTTCGACAGCAAAATTCTGAAAGATGAAGGGCAGTGAAACGCGATCTGAAAGATGGAAGGCACCGGAGCAATTAATCACCCAGTACATTAATGTGGTGGCAGCTACTAGTTTTGCCATGTCCCTACTTCTTTCGCGGGTGACCCGCATCTTTCTTCGTCGGATCTCAGTTTCAGATCATTTTGCCCTCTTTTCGGCTAATGTATCTTGCATTTTGACTCATTTTGTTGTTGGGTAACTGGCGGTAATTTTTCGATGGATTGTCTGCTATAGCAACCTTTCCTTAAAGGGGTTTCGTTTTAAAACCGTCCTACACGAGGCATACTCATGCACATCTATGCTTTTAATGATGGAAGTTATATTTTACTATATTCCCTAATTAAAAAGCAGTGATGACTCTATTTGTTTTTTTTTTCCTTTGATGAGCAATCGTTAGATGACCGGTTGTTGATGATTTTTTAATTTTTTTTTGGGTCAATATAATGTGGCTTGTAGGCCGCTACACAGCTCACCTGCCAAGGAAAATTTGTATGTATTGTTAGGATTTAGGAGGAGATCCTAGTCAATTTCTTCTCCCTCTCTTGCTTTCTTAAATTATTGTCTTTTTGAGTTAAATTAATTGTTTTTTAAATTAAAATTTGATGTATATATATTTTTATTTTTTAAATCATAAAATACGTAATTCGTAATACCAAGAAAGTAATACAAATTACATGTTTTACTATTTTAAAAGAAAAAAAGTCAAATTTTCAATTGAAAAAGAGGTCGTTTGACTTTGAAAGTTGAACAAAACAAGAATAGTGAGTATATTTTGTTCACAAACAACAAATTATTAAAAAAAAAAAAAAGACAAAACAAGAACGGATAGGTACCTCACAAGACTTCCCATTGCTAGGGCAAGTTTCTACCTAGAAAGGTGCAAGGGCAAATTTCTTATACGTGTACGGGTTCATCTTTTAACACTCGTTAATTACTTGAAAATTGTTGTTAAGAATAATTGACGAGATAATTAAGTAAAATATTGGTCAATGTACATCAACAAGGTGGGTCGTGTCATGTGTCCATTGCATATGAAAGGGAATGTTGGGTTGTTAACATGTCACGTATGAAAGGATATGTTCCGATAAATGTATGAGTTCGTTGTAAAACTAATTAATTTATAAGACGTTAGACTTTTAGATCATACAACGTAAACATTTATATGATGTTATGTTTAGGTGTCTTCGCAAATTGTCACCTATAACGGATAACTTTTTACGTCATGGGACAACAACCGATTTGGCAAATTCAGGACTTAGACCACCTAGTTGATTAGAGAGCCTCAAATCATGTTTTCCACATTCAAGTTTACTTATTTCTAAGTGTCCATTAAGCTTCTGTTAAAAGTTAGTCAAATACTCATTCCGTTCCAAAAACAAATTGTCTCATTTGACAAATCAAATTTCTTAAAACTATAGCTTTACTTATTTGTACCTTCTTTATACTTCCTTTGTTCTGGACAAAAAATTTATGTTTGAAAAATAATTTTTTAAGAAAATGATATTTTTAGTAGCTTACTAGAAATTAAATAATATTTTTGTACTTTTATTTTTTAAAATAAACTATTTAAGTGAGACATCCGAAAATAGAATAGTAGACTTTTTGTCCAGGAAGGAGTATTACACTAAAATTATTTGGTATATGAGATCTTAACTCTACTTTTGTGTTGGAGAAGTGAAATATTCTTGGTGAAACATGATGGCCAAAGATGATGAAAGATATTTGGTGCAAAAATTGTGTCACATCACATCAACAACGAAGTGGACCCGTGGGCTTTTTCGGGTGACCCGCGCCTCACCTTATGAACCAGCCCACCCACCCGCTTTTCATCTTCCCTCCCATTTTGATTCCTTTTCTTGTTGGGTAGCCACATGTCTTCTTCAATGAGTTGCTCTCTTTTTGGGGATCTATTTTACGGATTGAGGATTCGTAAGATCGTCTTACACAAGTTTTTGCCATCATGTAATGAATCTTTACAAATTTGTCACTTTCAATATCATTTATTTGTACCTTTTTTTTTTTTACTTTGTAACTTTTTACTTTGTAACAAATGATGAATGAGAAAGTAAAAAACAAACGGAACTGATTTATTCAATTGATTTTACAGCATATCAGAAAGCACTCATTTTAGAGATGCCCGAAAGAGCAATAGAAAGCTTCTTTTGAGCGTAATATATCTGTTCGTCAACTAGACAAGTGCTTCAAGATTATGATATGATGGAAATCTAGGACTAAGTGTAATTTAGTGCTTAAAGACTATTACTATTAGCTTTCTTTTTGGGTTGTTTTTCTACTAATATGGTTGTGTAGTGGAACACCCATTCATGGCTAACTAACTAAAAAGTTTTTACGGAGAACCTTTTTTCTTTTTCTTTTTTCCCTGTACATATTACAAGGACGATAAGCTTTTAATTCTTTATAAGTTTTTAATGGAAGCATTCTCTTATGATTCAAATTCTATACTTCAACTTTAAACTAGACCAGCCTTGAGCCTCCTACCAGCTAATCTATGCATTCTATGATAACTTTAGTAAATATTCATATACAATGTTGTAATAATATGCATTTTTTTTTTGATACGTGGTGCCGAAAGTGAAATGTGATACTGATTAGGGAGCTCCCTCTATTTATAATCTTTTGGGGGTTAATCATACCTGGTTGAACTAGGAGTCTTTAGGTATGGGAACATACCTGGTTTGACTAGAAGTCTTTTTGTATGGTATGGGTAGAGCTGTCAAACGTGTCGGGCTAGCCCGGTCCAAGCTCACCGGGTTTTACTTGGCATTGTGTCGGGCCTAACTAGTAACGGGCCTGAAGAAACTTAAGCCCTGCACATATACACCTCGGGCCTATGAGACACAAAATAACTATTTTTTTTATTCAAGAAAAATCACAAGTTATGGCCTTGGAATGCAGTGAATTCATGAAAGGTACTTTACCAATGACCATACAAGCTATGCAGTCTTGTCCATATCCATACAAAATGAGAAATTCGAGCTCATGACATTCAAGACTAATTAACAGAAGTTATAGAATATAAGAGAAACCAAGAAGAAGAAGAAGAAATGTCCAATTATTCTGACCCAAAATGTCAACAAATTGATGTATAACTATAATCCCACTCCAACTCCAACAATATCATATCCATTATGCAGTTTGCAACAAAGTTGTTTCAAGGTCAAATATCGAATTGACGGCTTTCCTATGGAGTGGATGGAGTAACAGCGGCGGTCTAACACTCTGGCAGAGGCGAGTTGGCATCGACGAGAAGAGCTGAAGTCTGAAAAGAGTTAGAGAGAAATCGAAGAGAAGACGATGACTGCGGTGTCGCTTTGGAAAGACTTCAGTCGAGTCTATCTCGGTGACGGCAGCTTGGCGTCTGGCGAGTGTCGGAGGAAGGAGACGAGTGAGGACCGAGGGCTGGACTGGAGTGAGAAGGCGGACTCGTCGGTGGATCAAAGGGTTAGGGTGGAGGCGACTGGATCTGGCGATGGCGAGTGGCGAGAAAAGAGATCGAAAATCTCAAATTTGGAATGGGATGAATAGGCAACAGATTCACTGATTGGGAAGACGTGTGTCTTCAGCCTTCTTAAATCCTGTACTATTCAGATTAGCTATAATAGGGTGTGTAGTTTTCGAATTTCTTTTTTTAAAAAAAATTACATTTGACTTTTGTCAATTTGTGATTGGATCAGACCGGGTATTTCAGGTCCGTGTTGCATTTGGCTCTCGGGCCAGACCAAAAAGGTTCGATTTTTTATGGGCCTTCTAATTTGAAGCACAGGCCCATGAAAAAAATCGGGTGGGCTGGACCGGGCTTATGGGTCGGGTTCAAATTTGACAACTCTAGGTATGGATCAAGCCCATACCTATTGGAGCATCCTTTTGGGAGTACCCTTTTCTGGTGTGGTCCAAAATATGTACATCAGTAATAATTTGTAGGAGTAATTATTTTTTGTTGGAAATTGGTTTTCCAAATAATTGGTTTGACCAATATTTGACCATGTTTCCAAGCATGCATATTTCATTTCTTAAAAATGGAAATAAGTTGCGAAAATGAAATCTACATTTCGAGTAGATTAAGTTAATGTATTTATTATCTCAAAACCAATTTAGGGTGAATGAGAAATTAATGCTCAAGGTAGACAACTTAACTTCGTTAATTGAAGAGTAAAGTGAGTATGGAAAGTCATATCCCACATTGGTAAAATAAAGAGTTTTAAGGCAATTTATTAATAGTCCCACCTTGGGAAAAAGTATCAAGCGTTCCACAAGGTACAACCAAATGGTGTCACACGCGTGAGTTAACTTCGGTTAACCCAAGCCGCCGCTCGAGCCCGAGCGTGCACGCGCAGGCCACATTGGACGCTTTAGAGGCGCACTTTGCACTCTTCGCTAGGAGTTGAGGAGCCTTTCATTTTGTCAAGCTCATGAAACATGGTGGGTTCAGCTGGTTAGCTCAACTCGGTTGGTGGGCGGCGGTTACGGGGTAGTTGGACTCCGAAAGGGTGCATGGATTCGACTATAGACTGGTTCGTTAAACTTGGACACAACCCACCAGACTTAGGGTTGAAACTATTTCCCAAAGGACACCACAACTCTTCAGTATATATATAATTTTTTTTAAATCTTTTTTTTTTCCTCCTAAGGGGGGCATGGGAAGGGATCAAACCTAAGACCTCACACTCTGTAAAGCCCCATGTCTATCACTGGGCCACCCCCTTAGGGGCTCTTCAGTATATATAAATAGCCCCTTGGTTTGACAATTCATAACACCAGAATCCGAAATTATAAATCATAATATATTGTTAGAATAGTTCATATTGCTGCATCATCTTGTTCAAAGACTTGGAAGTTCTGAAATGACAAAGTTCGCTGTAATCTCGTATTGAAGTGTTGCTTACGAAGAGTAGAATTTTTGTTGCATCTTAGAGACGATTGCCGAGAAAACGTGAAGCATAAGTATGGGGCAATTTCGTCTAGCGGAGATCGTGTCCAACACGAGTCTTGACTTCAAAGCTGTTGACTTAATTATATCATAAATTAAATCTCTTCATCTCCTCTTTTATTTAAAAACATTGTCCTTTGCTATTTCGAGGAAACTACACCAAACTAAACTATAATCGCAAGACAAAATTCCTGTTTCTTGGAAGAAAAATGAAAAAAGACACTGCTACTCCCCGCTCACCTCAGATTCTTTGCTCGCTTTTCTCCCTCATGTTGCTCATGGCGGCCGGCCAAATTCACACTATTGATTTTAGGAGATGGCAACAAAAGATGCTTTTCTATTTAACGACTCTTGGTCTATCAAGGTTCTTGAAAGAGGACCCTCTGTTGCGGATGGTGAAGCCGATGGCCAAAGGCTTAATGCCTTTGAAGCATGGAACCACAGTGATTTCTTGTGTAGAAATTACGTACTCAATAGATTGGAGGATTCCCTTTACATCATTTATAGTAAAGTAAGACGACCAAAAAGTTGTGGAATTCTTTGGAGAAGAAATACAAGATTGAAGATGCCGGGTCAAAGAAATTCGTCGTCGGCAAGTTTCTTGATTTCAAGATGGTTGACACCAAAACAGTGGCTAGTCAAGTGTCTGATATCCAGATTATCTTGTATGACCTGGAAGAGGAAGGAATGGTACTTAGTGAATCATTCCAAGTGGCTGTCGTGATTGAGAAGCTACTGCTTATGTGGAAAGACTTCAAGAACTACCTCAAGTATAAGCGAAAGGAGATGAAATTTGAAGACTTGATCATTCGACTTGAGATTGAAGAAGGCAATCGGAAATCCAAGGCAAAAGATCACAAGGCCGGAATTGAGGCCAAAGTCCATCTTGCCGAATCAAGTACCGGCAACAAAAGAAAGCGCCTTGAAAATGCCAAGCCAGGAAATGCTAAGAAGTTCAAAGGAAGTTGCTACAACTGTGGCAAGGTAAATCACATGGCTAAAGATTGTCGTCATCCAAAGCGAGACAATCAAAGGGGCAACCAATACCAAGCCAATGTGACAGAAGACATACTCGATCATGCGGCATCGTGTTTGAATCCAACATAGCAAAGTTGGAGGATAACTCGAGAGAATGGTGGATAGACACCGGAGCTATTCGTCACATTTGTGCCGATAAGGAGGCTTTCTCATCCTAAACTCCTATCAGTGGAAGGAAATTGTTCATGGGAAACTCATCGACTTCCAACATCGTAGGTCTTAGAAAGGTCATGCTGAAGATGGCTTCAGGTAAAGAAGTCACACTCGTAGATGTCCTGCATATCCCAACATCCGTAAGAACTCGGTTTCCGGCCCCCTTATGAGTAAGGCCGGATTTAGACTAGTGTTTGAGTCGACAAGTTTGTATTGACCAAAAATGGTCTATTTATTGGGAAGGAGTACCTTGATAAAGGACACTTCAAAATGAATGTAATGAATGCTTACGCTAGGGGTGAAGAATAAAGGTGTTTCTTACGTTTACTTCTTGGATAGTTCTAATTTATGGCATGTAGATTAAGACACGTAAATTTCAACTCGATTAAAAGGTTGGCGAATCAAAATTAATACATATATCTAAATTAGATTCACATGACAAATGTGAAATTTGCGTTAAAGTGAAAATGACTAAGTCGTGGCTTCCTTCAGTAATAAGAAACACAAAACCACTCGAGTTAATTTACACCGATATTTGTGATTTAAAATTTGTGCAAACTCGAGGTGGGAAAAAATTTTTATTACTTTTATTGACGATTTCACTAGGTATTGTTATGTATACCTTTTGAAAAGCAAAACGAAGCTTTAGAAGCTATAAGAAAGAAGTTGAGAATCAACTTGATTTAACAATTAAGAAAATTGAAGTGATAGAGGTAGAGAATTGTCGCCTCGTTTGAAGACTTATGTTGAGAATCGCATAATTCATTAAACGACGGCTCCATATTCACCTCAATCAAATGGAGTTCTTGAATGCAAGAATCATTCTCTTAAAGAGATGATGAATTCTATGTTGATAAGTTTAAGCAC
>CM028379.1:59219193-59289118 GCA_013146195.2 Codonopsis lanceolata | reverse complement strand
ATCGAAGACATTTTCGAGTGTTTGACAAACACACAGAACATGTTACGGAAAACAATTTATGAATGAATACAAAAATTATATTCTAATATTAATTAATGCTCCTATTGAATATACACTGATTTTTAAAATAGTGTGAACTTTAAATACTTTTTCTCTAGTAACCCCTCAATTTATTATTAGTCGTGTCAAATGGTCCATCTTTTTTAAATTTCACAAATACGAATACATTTTTTTGATAATTGATACGTTTTAAAAAAGAAATTGGATCATGCTTGAGATGTCCCTAAATAATATAATGAACATTACTTTTAGGACGTAGTAAATATTTATTAAAATTATAATTTATAAATAGTGTACACAAATGCAATAAAAAAAACTCAATTTATATTTCTAAGAAACTTAGTTGTTGAGTGTAATATTGTGTGTACATGTAAATATGTGTAATTGTGGAAGAGTGCGATGAGGTGCTCAATCATTTGGAAAATGATTTACGGAAAATGAATATGTAAATCTTTTTTAGAAGACTTCATTTTTAGTTGACTTGGAAAAACTTTTACGTTACTACATTTTCCAATAGTTACCAAATACCAAAAAAAAAAAATATCCGGAAGTTATTTTTTAGTGAAACTAGCAAAGCCTAATTGTAAGAAATAGAGTAATAATTAAACACTAAAAATACATGATTGTTTAATTAGTTTTGACCTTTTCTTATCCCGGGAGTTGAAGAGATATTTGATCGAATATGTTCCTTAATTCATACATAATTATGTATGACAAAACATATGATAGATAGTTTTACGATTATTTTCTGTAAGACGGATCACCTTGATCCGACTCATCGTCTGTTGGTAGGTTGAGTTATGAGATAATGAGGCTCATCTTATGAATTAAGATCATGAGTAGGTTTGTTCTAAGACCATTTTACGTATTTTAATTCGTGAGACAGATCGTCTTTCTCTCACAGCTCAGCAATCAACATACGGTGAATCGAGTCATAAAGATTCGTCAAACAAAAAATTACGGACCACAAGTATTTCACAAGTTTTTGCTTTAGATCAATTCCTCTGCTTTGTTAAAACAATGCCCGTGTTCTCATAACGCCATACCAAGTAAGGCAACCAAGAAACAATCCATACTCCTCCGCCGCTTCCCTACAATGATCAAACAAACCTTAAAACCAGCCAAACTTCTATGCAATTTTGTCCCTTTTCCGGCGCTCTCCCTTTGTCTTTTTGAATCCCATTTTATAGCATTAATACACCCAGCGGTTCAAATGACTAAACATCGAATGAAAAAATATAACTAAAAAATGAAATTTGGCCATTGGCAGAGTATACAAACTTATAACTGATAAACTAGTAGGCAATGCCAAACCCTTGTGTAAATTTTCTCTTTTCTTTGCCTATTTCTGAATGAATAATGAAGTAAGCTAATATTTGTTCATCTGCTGCGCTAGCAACCATGCTTACCTTTTACCAAACATTCCTTGTGTCAACGAAGAGAAGTCGTAATCACCTCCTAATTGTGTTGGAATACTGAATGGCACGTTCGATGTTGAGGGAGGCCTACTTGCTACTTTGGTTGCAATAATACTGTTCAAGGGAGCTGCTGGCCTTGTACTGTACATGCCACAAACAAAAATTATGGGTGAAATGAGTTAGATACTTGAGTAACTACCAAAAATAAAGGATTTTAGCCTACAATTTACTATACATAAAGAGGAGTAAGGCCACAGTAGCCTGACACTCGTACTTTGGATTGCCCAAGTACGCTAACATGTTGACATGGGTTCCTTATTGGCTCTAGTCAATCAATCGATATAATGAACTCAAATATGTGCTTTATGGGTTTTCCATAGTTTGAGATGGAGCAATGAAAGAAACACATTGGCAAGTTGCTTTTCGGTTGCCGACTTGCCATCAATGAATGGCTGACAAATACTTAGATATATCTGCTTTGGGGAACCTACATGTTTCACAAAGTGCACGTCCTTGAAGTTCTTTCATATCCCATTTTAACGCATACCTTCAACAATGAACAAAAATTTCTAAGAAACCCTGTGCAAGTGGTTTCAATCATGGCTGATCCTTTCTCCTTTCAAACTTGGCGAACTTCCAAAGAATAGTAGGATTTCTCAGATCAGAATGAAAGTAGACCTCCCATAATCTCAGTATCAAAAGCGAGTTCACAGTCAAGATTATCTAGATTGTCGGTGACCTTCTGTTGCTACTTTTTGTTCGTCCGGGAAGCACCTGGATTGACTTTAGTGATGGGATTCATGTTAATTAGTTCCATCTCCACCAACCAAACAAAAAAGCATTCCTTCCTCCATTCAGAGGCAATGAGCCCTTTTAAAGTCTTTACCTCCAAACTGAGCTGCAACGGCTTCTCCTTCCCAGGAAGTGACAATCTTCAACCTCATAAATCCAAATCTAAGACTGTAAACCCTACGTGTTTGCCACGGAATTATAGCTCAGTTCCTTACCTTTAGGATGGACAAATTATATTAGCCTTTCCAGTGGCAGATGGAAAAGGCTTTAGCTTATCATGCCATTTTAGCTTACCACAGACTTCTAGCTGTGCACTAGCGTGACTTAACTGCGTGCTAAGCATCTTTCAGGGATTAAATCACGACATTGCAGTTTTCTAGCTGAACATAAAAGTATACAGCAGATACTACATCCATCTGTAGTCTTCTATTTGTAAATTGTCAAATAGTAAAATATAAATACAATGTGCTTACTTGGATATTGGATGAGGACCAGAACTTCGCTATAGGATGTGACAGTCGAATCATGTTTCCCATCTGGCACAAAAGGCAGCACCATTAGTGACGGAAAACTTCAAGGGTCTCACTACGTTTTACTTATGTTTTGATTGTCAAGCTTCGTTTACTTGTTAATTGATTTATAATGAAGCCTAACCTGCTGAAATGAAATTGTTGACAATGGAACTTTATTGCCAATGCTGCCTGAACTCTGAGCAGGAACGTGAAAACCATTGGAGCCATTTTGATGAGCAACTCCAGAGAAAATTTGGGAATTACCAGAAGACTTTGGTGCAGGCGGTGCAGCAGCCACAAATAAAGACTGTTGTTGAGCATGCATTGCAAGTTGTTGCTGATGGACTGAAAATGGTGACAGCATACTGGACTGCAGGCGCATGGAAGAACATAAAGTACTCGGAAAATGACATGAACATCAATCAGTAAAACTGTTTCCTAAGTCAGTAGAAATGCCATACCGTTTACATTTTTCTCATTCAGTTTAAATTTCTAATGAGCTGTGATATTCCTTCTACTCCCTTCATAGGTCACACTTTCTAATTTGGGATGTTTCACTCTAAGAGTCTTGTTTGAATATTAAGTTGATAAAGTTTTGAGTTTTCAAAATTACCCTTTTCACTTTAAATGTAATTCTTAAACCGAGGGAATTGATGAATAACTATTTTAATTTTTAACATGTTTGGCTTTCAAAAGTGGAAGATTAAGCTACAAGGGGAATGGAGGGAGTATTAAACTTGACAAGGATTTGACCCTCCATCAAGAGACACAAATTTTTTCCTATTCATTTACCTTCAGAAACCTGCTTGCATAAGCAGTCATTTTCCAACATTTTCTGCTTCATGTTTTTCTAATTTAAATGAACATATGTTGTAATCTATACCTTCTCAAAAAGAGTCATGATGTCGTTCTTCACTTCAATGTGGGGTTTCTCGGCAATGGGCTGCGCAATCCAATCTAAGCCTTTAAATAGATCCTCAATGCCGGAGTTAGATTGGCTACTGCTACTAACTACCTTTGGAGCAACATTTTCCACTGCTGCTGCTGTTGTTGTTGCATCAGCAGCTGCAATTGTCAATAATAATGGTGGTGAAGTCAGATTAAAATAATCACGACTCAACTGAAATTATGACTTGGCAGAGAGGAGAGATTATAATGCCAAAACCAGGCATAAAAGGAGGATAATGTGAACAAGTTACTCAGATGAAACAGCCGTGAAAGGGAACTTTACATTGGAGTCCTGCCCATGAATTATCATCCGGAGAAGATGCTTTGGAAGCATTGTCTCTAGAGTTATCCATCAAGAGCAAATTGAAAAGGTCAGTGGCATAATCAACCTTGGCTTCTGATTCAACCAGAGTAGATTTAGTATCCTTTGTTCCCCATTCAACATTAGAGGGTGCTGGTTCTGATTTCTGGACTTCTTTTTGAATTGGATCATGAGTGACCTGTATGCATCAAGTTCAACTTTATCATTTCCTAACATACCAACATCCGCAAACCTTTCCAAGTATTTAAGAATGAAAATCTTTTAAGAAAAAATTAAATTAATCGAAGAAAAATTAGGAGAGGGTAATAAGCAAGATTCAATTAACAAACGGAATTTACCTGCTTCGATACTGTAGGAGGAACAGGATTACTACTTTGTGAAGAATACGCAGGATTACTACTTTGTGAAGAAGGAACACTTCTATTTATATTTTGGGGCTGAGGAATTTCCCTCTCCCCAGAAAAAATGTTGAACAGGATTGGCATTTACATTAATGCTAGGCCCACTACTAACAACAATTTCACGTTTATAAACTGAAACCTTCTTCTCTCGACACTCGATGGTGGTTTAGCTTTTCCATCTCTAGGAATCCATCTTTTGTCTTCATATCTAACAGAAATGCATTAATTAGTAAAAGTAACAGTGGTTTTAATCACTATATTCAACACCAATTAATAAAAGATATTATACTTTTGCACGAATGAAATTCTCGATTCCAACTCTATCATATTTAGGAGGGTAACTCAGCTTCCCAATAGCTATTTGATTTTCATTTCCCATGCAAAGCAAGCACAATTCACTTAGCAATAATCTATGTCCCCCCTGCGGTTTAGTACTCATCAAAGTCCCTCAGAGACACGTGATGTGGCGAGACTAAAAGAGGATTGGTGGCTTTAGACATGGATAAAGGGAGATTAGAGGAAAATTAAGAAAACTAACTATAAAAAGACAGGGAAAAAATGAGGAGAGAGAAAAAATAGGAGGTGATTAGAAGAGATATTCTGATAATGAAAAATATATATATATATGATTATAAAATTAATATCGCCCAGAAGATGGCTTGTTATAATTAAAAGAAAAGGATAAATTACAATGGTTGTCAAATCCTAAGTAAGATTGCTAACTCACTTTGAATAAATGCAATTTGTTACGCGCAACCATGTGTCATGTAGCGGATCTCACCTGCATCATCATCATCATCATCACGAGGTCATATAGACTTAAGGCGAGATATAAACTGTTTGTGTGTATTACTTTCAGAGCAAAATGGTGGACAAACAATATTGTTTTAGATGCAAGTACAGAAACAGCAAAAATTTTGGCACAAAAGCAGAAACATCTCATTTGCAGTTTTGCACCGAGTTGAAGGGAAGAAAAAGAGACATGCACCTTTGAGATGTACACCGAGACTTCTATGAATACCTGAACATTGCATGCAAATAAAGATTCCTAGATTCACGCTAGCCCATCTTGGACCTACCGTCAAGTAAGTGCTTAAGAGGAATTCATGATGTTATATGATTTCAACCTTATAAATATTAATCTACCCAAACACATTTTTTTCTTCTGCTACGTAGCATTGATTTTCTATCATAATCGGTACCTACTTGCTTTTGCAATCGGCACATTCTCTATTCTCTGGTAATTTAAAAAGAGCATCGAGTATCTGCAAATAAAACACAGGAAAGTTAATATCAATCTCACTTATGTCTTAAATCAATAATAATAAACACACTGCAATAAATAACTTGTAATGATCTGTTGAGAATTGAAATCGGAATCGGGATTGTTTGGGTTCACGGACTGTGTATGGGAAGGCGATACACTATACCATCTCAAAACATGGAACCCAGGGTAGCTTCATGTAGATCCTATTGTTACAAAGTGTCTTCATAATTTAAATGTAAATGTGCTCTTCATAAGAAAAACAGTAAAACATCTAGAAAATTATCAAGTTTAAGCTCCGAAAATAATCAAATAAATATATACGTGTCCAAATTGAGGAGAAACTAGAAAAATTGTTTTGGGTTGTTAATTTAGTGTTCCAGAACGGAAGTGTTCAATGTTTTGGAACATTTTGTCCAAAATGCAATTCATTCGCTAGGGGTTTAGTTTTAGTGGTTTCTGATAACGTGGGTTTAGAAGAAGTTTTTTCTTTTATTGATCAAAATGACAAGTTGGGACTGGAAATATCATTCATACAGCGTCAGTGATCTAATTTAACCCTTTTTTTTTTTTTTTGTATTCAGAATAAGAATGCATCTGATTGTCTTTCTGTAAGAAAGGTATAAACACATAACAGATATCCCAACACATTTCATAAACATATACAGCCTTGAATCACTCTAACCTCTGAATATCTATCTCTATTTTAATTCAAAGTCTCCTACCATAATATATTATATCATAGTTACAACTCACAAAGGTGGGGCCTGATGCTAAAAACTTTACTAGTGGCATGCATATATCAGCAACTAATCATCTTTGACAGCTATGTTATCAACTAAATTGAAAGCATAACACAAGTGCTTATATTTGTGGATAATAAAAATTTCTTGTTTATTTTTTCTCAATATATAATACAAAAGTAGGTTACCTGATCATAAAATATACTCAAGACATGGATTATATTTTAGTCACAAGGCATTTTAATATTCGCTCCATTCCTAAAAAACAGTTTTCCTTTCCTTTATAGACCGTTCAAAAAAAATTTGTTAACCTTTCCTTTTTTTGTAAATTACCTTTACCATATGAGAGGTCTCTGTAAAACCATCTTACGGATCATAATCTGTATCCATCTTATACAAAATACCTTTTAGACGTTCTACATTTTCAAGTGGGGAGTTTGGCTGGGGCGGCATATCAGATAAAAGATAAGGTAGGTGTCCTAAGATGAGCCCAACGAGAACAAAAATCTTGTGTGGAACAAAAGGGTTTAGCTCGTCCGATTCTGATTTCAGTACGAATACGAACCGTGAAAGTTGTGGCCAAACAATCCTTTCGACGAGCTTCTGATTTCCAGTCGGGTGGGTGAAACAAAATAATCTTTTGGAAACAGAGGGAGTATTTAAGTTGTCTCTTTTACTTAGTTAGTATGAATTGGGGAAGCAGTTTACTGACCTACAGAATTACTAATTTACTATCTATTTCGGAATATCCAGACACACAATCAAGAATGAATAACAGCACTGAATTTCCAACAATTACAATTATCTAGGCACAAAAATAGGAAAAAGAAATAGGTAAACATAACCAACTATATTAATCGAAAATCGTTTTCCGGGAAAATCATGAATTGCATGAAAGTCGACTTTTCTGGGGATATTTAAATATTGATGAATCGCCTTTCATTGTAGGAATGAATGGATGGTCAAGTACAGAAACAGAGTAGTATTAATACGAACATGCAAGAAAAATAAAGGGTACCAAAATAGTTGGAGAAAAATCGAATTAGTTTTACCTTTCTGTGTTTAGCATTAAGCTCTTTGGTAACGCTTGCCTTGCCGTTCATCGTGTTTCAAATTGGGCCGGCGTTCAGCCGTTTTCTCTCTGTTTCCGATGAGAAAAAGAAAGGAAGATAATCCCAGCAAGGAAAGGAAGGAAGGGCAGGCGGGCGGATGGATGCTGAGATGACTCTTTTGATTTGACTTTTGTCAGATTCTTTTCCTTTTGGAGGCTTTTGCTGACTCCCACCCTTCCCTTCGAAACCGCCTTCCTTTCTTTTAGGGGTGTAAGTGGTTCGGTTTGGTTTGGCGATGTCAGCCAAAACCACAACAAGCGCCCCAAATGCTCCAAAAATCTCAAACCGAACCGGATCAACCGAAGAAGAGCTTTGAACCGAACCCGAACCGAACCACTCGGGTTTGGTTTGGTTTGATTCGGTTTTGTGGTTTAAATAAATTATTTTTAATGAAATTAACCAACATTAAAAGTAACAATAAAAATAATATTTTAATTTGGAATTAACATCAAAATTAGGAAATAATCTACTAACAACAAATTATCATAAATAAAACAATACAAATTCTAAAATAAACACAAACAATGGAAGAAATAATAGTTCTCCGAATAATCAAGATTTTGTTTGGTTTAAGTATCGAATATATATATATATTATGAATAAATCAAAGGTTCAAAATCGTTAATAAATGTAATATAATATATATTATATAATAAATAAATAAAAATATATAGTTGGTTTGGTTCGGTTCGGTTTGGTTTGGTTCGATCTCACCAATGAAAACCGAACCGTGGTTTTCAATTCTCAAAAAACAAGCAGCGCAACCAAGCTGGTTTGGTTTGGTTTGGAGATGGTTCGGTGGTTCCGATTTACACCCCTACTTTCTTTGATTTGGTGGCTTTTTATAGCTTTATTCCGTCGTTTGTTGTGTATTCTGACTCCTCTTTGTTCCATCTTTCTATGTGTGTGCCCCCACACACTCACACACACACACACAAACCCCAAAATGTTTATTCTCTCTAATTGTCCTTAATTACTTCTAAAAGTTATTTGGATTCTCAAAGATTTCACCATGAATTCTACAATTGAACAAACAATAATGTTGCCCACAAAATTAGGTACTTATTATATGCCTCGAGTAAATTTTCTATATATTTTAATTAATGTTTCATATCTATTTATTCGTTCAGATCACATATACATTAAAATGTATGTGTGTATATCTTTTTAGTAATGAGTTATAGTGACTAATCTACGAATTTTTGTAGGCGAATATAAATTTACATGAGCGTACACCATAATGCTCAGATACTCTTCGCAATCGCATATGCTAGAAATTTCATAGAAGGTTTTAGTTAAAAATGAGTTTTTGTAATTTTTGTTTCTGTTTAATATTTTTATATTAATGTGTGTCTATTAGCGGCTCATACCAACTAGCTCGCATGTTAAAAGCATCATCAATGTAATCATGAATTTGATCACATGTGGTTATCGGTAATTAACACTCAATCATATGCGATAATTTTTCTTTCTTCATTTACATTCAATTAAAAAAGACTTTTTTAATATAACTGATATGACATGTGTCCTACCAATAAAATGAAATTTAAAAAAAAAAACAACCAATAGAAAAAGTTGTAAAAAAGAAATATTATAACTAAAATGTATTCACAACTTCAACTAGAATGTGAAAATTTGACATCTTTACGGTAAATGTGGAAAATTTTGGTTTACATGTTATCCACAAATATTATCCACGAATGTGTTGAATTTTTTTTTTCCAAAGAAATGTAAATTCTTAGTGCCACCCAATTTTTTTCACATTCACATATGTATCGGGGAAAAAACTTGTGTAATACAATATTACAAATCTTAATCTGTAAGACAAAGTTATCCATGTTAAATGTATCAAAATTCAGAAATCTCAGCACTACCCTGCAGCTTTTGAAATTTCAGCATCAGCTCTCATGTTTATAAATGAAAAGTGTCATTTTTTAACATAAAATGTGTCACTTTGGCCTTACAAGTATTACTTTGCATATTAAATGAAAATTGTCACTTTTTTCCTTAAGAAAGTATCACTTTTGGCCATAAATATATTACTTTTGTTTTCAAAAATGTCACTTTTTGCATTAAATGTGTCACTTTTGTTTTGAAAAGTGTCACTTTGTATTATAAGGAAAACCGTCACGTTGGCCTTAAAAGTGTCACTCTTGAGTCTTGACCTTGTCAGTGTCACTTTGTGTTATAAATGAAAATCATCACTTTTGGCCTTGAAAATATCATTTTTAGCATTAAAAGTATTACTTTATAATATTAAAAGTATCATTTTTGGTCGTGAAAGTCTCACTTTGCATTTTGAAGGAAAATTATAACTTTTTTTTTCTTCCATAAGTGTCACTTTTGACCTTAAAAAGTGACAATTTTACATTTAATTGTGTCACTTTTGACTGAAAAGTGTCACTTTGCATCAATAATGAAGTTAATAATAGTTTCAAGTTGATTTAGCATTAAAATGCAAAGTCTGAGCGATTAGGAACTTCGACAGCAAAATTCTGAAAGATGAAGGGCAGTGAAACACGATCTGGAAGATGGAAGGCACCGGAACAATTAATCACCCAGTACATTAATGTGGTGGCAGCTACTAGTTTTGCCATGTCGCTACTTCTTTCGCGCGTGACCCGCATCTTTCTTCGTCGGATCTCGGTTTCAGATCATTTTGCCCTCTTTTCGGCTAATGTATCTTGCATTTTGACCCATTTTGTTGCTGGGTAACTTGCGGTTTTTTCGATGGATTGTTTGCTTTAGCAACCTTCCCTTAAAGGGGTTTCGTTTTAAAACCGTCCTACAGGAGACATACTCATGCAAATCTATGCTTTTAATGATGGAAGTTATATTTTACTATATTCCCTAATTAAAAAGCAGTGACGACTCTATTTGTTGTTTTTTTTTTTCCATTGATGAGCAATCGTTAGATGACCGGTTGTTGATGATTTTTTTAATTTTTTTTGGGTCAATATAATGTGGCTTGTAGGCCGCTACACAGCTCACCTGCCAAGGAAAGTTTGTATGTATTGTTAGGATTTAGGAGGAGATCCTAGTCAATTTCTTCTCCCTCTCTTGCTTTGTTAAATTATTGTCTTTTTGAGTTAAATTAATTGTTTTTTAAATTAAAATTTGATGTGTATATATTTTTATTTTTTAAATCATAAAATACATAATTCGTAGTACCAAGAAAGTAATACAAATTACATGTTTAACTATTTTGAAAGAAAAAAAATGTCAAATTTTCAATTGAAAAAGAGGTCGTTTGACTTAAAAAGTTAAACAAAACAATAATAGAGTATATTTTTTTCACAAACAACAAATTATTTTAAAAAAAAAGACAAAACAAGAACGGATAGGTACCTCACAAGACTTCCCATTGCTAGGGCAAATTTCTTATACGTGTACGGGTTCATCTTTTAAGACTCGTTAATTACTTGAAAATTATTGTTAAGAATAATTGACGAGATAATTAAGTAAAATATTGGTCGATGTACATCAACAAAGTGGGTCGTGTCGTGTGTCCATTGCATATGAAAGGGAATGTTGGGTTGTTAACATGTCACGTATGAAAGGATATGTTCCGATAAATGTATGAGTTCATTATAAAACTAATTAATTTATAAGACGTTAGACTTTTAGATGATACAACGTAAATATTTATATGATGTTATGTTTAGGTGTCTTCGCAAATTGTCACCTATAACGGATAACTTGTTACGTCATGGGACAACAACCGATTTGGCAAATTCAGGACTTAGACCACCTAGTTGATTAGAGAGCCTCAAATCATGTTTTCCACATTCAAGTTTACTTATTTCCAAGTGACCATTAAGCTTCTGTTTAAAGTTAGTCAAATACTCATTCTGTTCCAAAAACAAATTGTCTCATTTGCCAAATCAAACTTCTTAAAACTGTAGCTTTACTTGTTTGTACCTTCTTTATATTTCCTCCGTTCTGGACAAAAAATCTATGTTTGAAAAACAATTTTTTTAAGAAAATTATATATTTAGTAGCTTACTAGAAATAAAATAATATTTTTATACCTTAACTTTTAAAAATAGACTATTTAAGTGAGATATCCGAAAATAAAATAGTGAACTTTTTGTCCAGGAAGGAGTATTACACTAAAATTATTACTCTATCCGCATTAAACAAATAGTCTACTGTACCATTTTGGAATATTTAACTTAATAGAGTCCGGTTTCAACAATTACATCTACGAGACTACGATCTGCACAACATTTCAACTTCCTCTCGTATGGTATACCTGACGCAAGAGTTCCTTGATCTATCCCTTTAATTTCTTTTCCTTTTTTGTTTGGTTTAAATACTTGTTTTTATAGAGTTGAGATCTTATGTAGCACATAATGTACCCTCCCTTTATCATCAAGCAATATGATCCATAGATGACATAGCTTTGTGGCATAGAGAGGGGTGCACTTTGTGGTATATGAGATCTTAACTCTACTTTTGTATTGGAGAAGTGAAATATTCTTGGTGAAACATGATGGCGAAAGATGATGAAAGATATTTGGTGCAGAAACTGTGCCACATCACATCATCAAAGAAGTGGACCCGTGGGCTTTTTCGGGTGACCCGCGCCTCACCTTATGGAACCAGCCCACCCACCCGCTTTTCATCTTCCCTCTCCCATTTTGATTCCTTTTCTTGTTGGGTAGCCACATGTCTTCTTCAATTAGTTGCTCTCTTTTTGGGGATCTATTTTACGGATTGAGGATCCGTAAGATTGTCTTACACAAGTTTTTACCATCATGAAATGAATCTTTACAAATTTGTCACTTTCAATATCATTTATTTCTACCTTTTTTTTTTTACTTTGTAACAAATGATGAATGAGAAAGTAAAAAACAAAAGGAACTGATTTATTCAATTGATTTTACAGCAGATCAGAAAGCACTCATTTTAGAGATGCCCGAAAGTGCAATAGAAAGCTTCTTTTGAGCGTAATATATCTGTTCGTCAACTAGACAAGTGCTTCAAGATTATGATACGATGGAAATCTAGGACTAAGTGTAATTTAGTGCTTAAAGACTATTACTATTAGCTTTCTTTTTGGGTTGTTTTTCTACTAATATGGTTGTGTAGTGGAACACCCATTCATGGCTAACTAACTAAAAAGTTTTTACGGAGAACCTTTTTTTTATCTTTTTTCCCTGTACATATTACAAGGACGATAAGCTTTTAATTCTTTACAAGTTTTTAATGGAAGCATTCTCTTATGATTCAAATTCTATACTTCAACTTTAAACTAGACCAGCCTTGAGCCTCCTACCAGCTAATCTATGCATTCTATGATAACTTTAGTAAATATTCATATACAATGTTGTAATAATATGCATTTTTTTGATACGGGGTGCCGAAAGTGAAATGTGATACTGATTAGGGAGCTCCCTCTATTTATAATCTTTTGGGGGTTAATCATACCTGGTTGAACTAGGAGTCTTTAGGTATGGGCACATACCTGGTTGGACTAGAAGTCTTTTTGTATGGTATGGGTAGAGTTGTCAAACGGGCCGCGTCGGGCTAACCCGGCCCAAGCCCATTGGGTTTCACCTGGCATCGGTCCGAGCCTAAAACAGTAACGGGCCTGAAGAAATTCAAACCCAACCCATGACGCCTCGGGCTTATAAGCCAAAAAATAACTATTTTTTTGGGGCAAATTTCAAGTGGGTACAATTTTAGAAAGAGTAATGATAGAGTCACTCAATGTGCACTCAAATTTGTGCACCAAATGATGTGATTTCCAATGTGTCATCTTATTTGGCATTTTATGGGCTCTACTATAAGTTAAAAAATTATGTTAACAATATGACACATAAGATGCCACATCATTTGGTACCCAAAATTGAGTGCTATTAGAGTGGTCCTAGCATTACCCTTTTAGAAACATCTTTTCATCTAGGTCCATCAATTTTTTGGACATTTCACATAACTACAAATTGGGTGTCAAATGACAAAAATGTCATTAATGAAGATAAATCTCATCCGGCCTATAAAAAACCAAAAAATGCTGATGTCAAGGCTTGGCATCAGCGCGGTTTTCACAGTTTATTTAACCAAAAAATTTCAAAATCGGCGTCAAGGCTTGGCATCGGGAAGACCAAAAAATTCAAAAATCTTGAATCCGGACATCGGGGTTGATGCCAAGGCTTGGCATTAGGACCTCCCTTCCTGTCACCAACCCATCATCTCTACTCTCGCAGCCCACCATTCTTGTCGAGATCTGTTCCTCAATCTCCATCCCCAGCGCCTTTGACCAACCATAATCTTTAACCATCAAGCCCCCATGGCGCCATCCATCTTTCCTCCCTCATCTTCTCCGAAATAATCCGGCCGGTCCTCGACCCCCCTCGTGTATGTTGCTTACCTCCCGGGCCGCCTGCTCCGCCTCTCTCTTTTCCTCTTGCCGACTTGAGCGACCAGATCAGCCTTCATCCTCGGATCTGTCATTCCACCTTCGGCCAAAAGCTCAGCCAGCGCAAGGCAAGAAATATCTTCATCTTTGTGCTCATTAAACCCGATTCATTTGTCTTCGAGCCGCTTATCTTCGTCTTCCCCATTCAAATCGCCGGTCATCATGTTCGTGACAGGGAATAGACCCAGCCAAGCAATCGTCATCCTCTTCTACGACCCAGCGAGCAAAACCGCCGTCTTTTCTTCTCCAAATCCTCAGTCCAGCGACCTCCCTTCCCTGTCGCCAACCCCGCCATCTCCACTCTCTCTATCACCCACCATTCTTGTCAGGTATGTTCCCTCAATCTCCAACCCCCGCTGCCTTTGACCAACCACGATCTTCAACCATCAAAGTCCCCATGGCCGCCATCCATCTTTCCCTCCCTCATCTTCTCGGCGGTCGGCCGGTTTCCGACCCCGTGCATGTTGCTTAGTCTCCCGACATCGCACTTTGGTAGATCTGGAAAAAGAAGAAATGAAAATATATGTAATTACATAGAAGGAGAGAGGACGACTATGCACGACACAAAAGGGGCAGTGATGTACTTTCACCCTAAAATTGTATTTAAAAGATATGTCTAAAAAAAGGCTGGATTGATTTGAAAACATGTTTTAAAAGATGTACCGGCTTGTAATTTGTTCTTTTTTTTATTCAAAAAAAATCACAAGTTATGGCCTTGGAATGCAGTGAGTTCATGAAAGGTACTTTACCAATGACCATACAAGCTATATAGTCTTGTCCATATCCATACAAGCTGAGAAATTTGAGCTCATGACATTTAAGACTAATTAATAGAAGTTACAGAATATAAGAGAAGCCAAGAAGAAGAAGAAATGTCCAATTATTCTGACCCAAAATGTCAACAAATTGATGTATAACTATAATCCCACTCCAACTCGAACAATATCATATGCATTATGCAGTTTGCAAAAAAGTTGTTTCAAGGTCAAATATCGAATTGACAACTTTCCTATGGAGTGGATGGAGTAACAGCGGCGGTCTAGCACTTTGGCAGAGGCGAGTCAGCATCAGCGAGAAGAGTTGAAGTCTGAAAAGAGTTAAAGAGAAATCGAAGAGAAGACGATGACCTGCAGTGCCAACTGCCGCTTTGGAAAGACTCGGAGTCAGAGTCTGTCTCAGTGTGACCGACAACGAAAGCTTGGCGTCTGGCGAGTGCTGGAGGAAGGAGATGAGTGAGGACCGAAGGCCGAACTGGAGTGAGAAGGAAGACTCGTCGGCGGATCAAAGGGTTAGGGGCAGAGGCGACTGGATCTGGCGACGACGAGTGGCGAGAAAAGAGATCGAAAATCTCAAATTTGGAACGGGATGAATAAGCAGCAGATTCACTGATTGGGAAGACGTGTGCCTTCAAGCTTCTTAAGTCTTGTACTATTCAGATTAGCTATAATAGGGTGTGTACTTTTCAAATTTCTTTTTTAAAAAATTACATTCGACTGTTGTCAATTTGTGATTGGACCGGGCGGGGTATTTCAGGTCCGTGTTGCATTTGGCCCTCGCGCCTATCGGGCCAGACCAAAAAGGTCTGATTTTTTTATGGGCCTTCTAATTTGAAGCAAAGGCCCATGAAAAAAATCGAGTGGGCTGGTGTGGGTTCCTGGGACTGCGCCCGCGCCCCGCGCGCTCTTGGATAGGGGTGCGCGTACGTGCGGAAGCGGGACACCACTGCTCTCATTCCATCCTCCCTTATTTAGGGGAAGACGAAATTAAAAGTGCGTGAGGAGTGTTGTCTAAAATAGCGCGTTTGAATACGCCTCAGTAACTTCAATGCATTTTTTGTCCAATATAGGAGCTTTGGGTTTTCTATATCAAGTTATCCCTTTTTTAGGGGATATCAGGATATAGGAATACATCACTCTTTCATTCTCATTCTCCATTTTTTAGGGGAAAACGGAAAAGTGCAAGAAAGGATGTTGCCAGGCCCCACTATGGATTTTATAAAAATTGCCTTATGGCCTATTTCGGATCACTATGAGTGCTTTGAGTTTTCTACATCAAGTTATCCCTTTTTTAGGGGATACTAGGATATAGGAATACATCACCCTTTCATTCTCATTCTCCCTTTTTTAGGGGAAAACAGAAAAGTGCAAGAAAGGAGTGTTGCGACTCCCCACTGGATCCATAATGTTTTATAGAGTTGCCATCTTTATTTTAAGGAAGAAATAAAGAAAAACCAAAAAAGAAAAATCAAAGATTGCAAAAACGGGTTCGGATGCTAAGTTACGAGTTGGGAAGGTGCTAGGCACCCAACTCGTCATTTCGGTCTCAAAAGCGGTTTTTGGATAAAGTATGTTTTTTGCTATATTTATCTAGTAAATAAATAATGCATTAAAAGACAGGAAATAAAATCAAATACATCCATGGCTACATTATTTACGGACTTGTAGACGTCTCCTTACAATAATTACAAATACATTTAAAAATATTTGGCCATAATAATGGCTCTTTTACATAGTATTTTCTAACTAAATCCGGGCAGCACAACGGCTTATATTTTTACATTGGGCCGAATTTGAAAATAACTTTTATAAAATAAACGCTCTTGAAGGTTTTACCTTTTATAGCGTGGTGTCCTCGCTCTGTCCTTCTCGAGAGAGGGAGACTTTTTATGCTGCTGCTGCTGCAGTTTGGGCAGAGTAACGACTTATTTTTTGTGGTTTTGGCCTTTTCACTCGGGCAGAGCAACTGCTCTTTCCGAGGTTTTTGGTTCGGGGAAATAGGGTGGATACCTAACTAGAGGGCTAGGGATCACTTTGACCGGTTGGTTTTTAGGTTTGGCGGAGTTTTGGCAGGGTTTCGAGGCTTTTTAGAAGGAACTCACTATCGCTATCGCTCTATTTTCTCTCAGCGTAACGAGGACGCGGAGAGTTTGTAATCACTGATCGGTGTACTGAAAGCGAACCCCAAGCCTTCTATTTATAGGCTGAAGAAGGGACTCATCGGAGATTACAATTTTACTCTTGGCGCTTCAATTCCTTGTACATCGCACATCGAAAGTTGCACAATGCGTTAACTGGGACAGCACTGTAGCCACACTGTAGCATCTTGGGCGCCGCGCCAAGGACCCCTTTTGGCAGCGCCAAGGCACTATTCCACTTTCAATTTTTGCACTTTTAGCCCTTGCATTTTACTGTTTTCCGCATCCTGCTTTGCCTTTTGCATTTTTAAAATCATGTAACTTAACATATGTTAAGTTTTAACAGGTCTTGATATCGCATGCCAGAGTTACAAATCAGGGGTACAAAATTAGGGTGTCTACAGAGCCCCTCAACGATGGAGTCTACGGGTAACCCGAGGCTTACTGAGTAGACGAACATCGTTGATAAGAAATAGACTCTCCAATTTCGCGCAATTAAAATTGGAGAGAAATGCAACAGGTTACAGTTATAATGCTAACCAAACTTCATATCCTAGACATATTTAGTCGGTTATAGCAGGTTATCGTAGTTTTTAAGCAGATATGCAATAAAATGCTCTAATGGTCGGACCTACTAATGTAGGCTGCCTACGTATCCCTTGATAAAGGAAATCAGACCAAAACGTAGTTCGGGCCAAAACCTAAACAAGCATGCTGCAACGGTCGTGCCTACCGAAATAGGTTGCATACGTATCCTTATCCAAGGAATCAGACCGAACGTAGTTCACCTCTGCTGGGAATCAAGTGCTGCGATGCTAACAAACAAGTGCTGCGGTGCAAGTACTGCAATACTAACAAACAAGTGCTGCGGTGCAAGTTCTGCGATGCTAACAAACAAGTGCTGTGATGCTAACAAACAAGTGCTGCGGTGCAAGTGCTGCGATGCAAACAAACAAGTGTTGCGATGGTCGCACCTATCGAAATAGGCTGTCTACGTATCCTTATACAAGGAATAAGACCAAACGTAGTTCACACAATACAAACAAACAGTGCTGCTATGCGGAATGATAATTTTAATATCCATTACAACCTAGTGAAAATAACGCACATCAAAATGCAATATCCATTGCATTAATGCAGAAACAAATGCAATATCCATTGTATCGCAACACTAGATGTGATATCCATCGCATCATGAGAAAGTCAGATACAATATCCATTGCATCTCAACACTAGACGCAATATCCATTGCGTCGCCACAAAACTGAATGCAATATCCATTGTATTGCAACACTAGATGCGATATCCATCGCATCGCCAAAACACTAAATGCAATATCCATTGCATTACAGCAGAAAAAGATGCAATATCCATTGCATCGCAACGCTAGATGCGATATCCATCGCATTACCAAAAAGACGGATGCAATATCCATTGCATCGCAACGCTAGATGCGATATCCATCACATTACCAAAAAGACGGATACAATATCTATTGCATCGCAAAGCTAGATGCGATATCCATCGCATTACCAAAAAGACGGATGCAATATCCATTGCATCGCAACACTAGATGCGATATTCATCGCATTACCAAAAAGACGGATGCAATATCCATTGCATCGCAACGTTAGATGCGATATCCATCGCATTATCAGAAAGTCAGATGCAATATCCATTACATCGCAACGCTAAATGCGATATCCATCACACTACCAAAAAGACGGATGCAATATCCATTGCATCGCGACGGTAGATGCGATATCCATCGCATTACCAAAAAGACAGATGCAATATCAATTGCATCGCAACGCTAGATGTGATATCCATCGCATTGCCAAAAAGACAGATGCATTATCTATTGCCTCGCAACGCTAAATGCGATATCCATCGCATTACCAAAAAGACGGATGCAATATCCATTGCATCGCAACGCTAGATGCGATATCCATCGCATTACCAAAAAAGACGGATGCAATATCCATTGCATCGCAACGCTAGATGCGATATCCATCGCATTATCAGAAAGTCGAATGCAATATCCATTACATTGCAACGCTAAATGCGATATCCATCGCATTACCAAAAAGACGGATGCAATATCCATTGCATCACAACGCTAGATGCGATATCCATCGCATTACCAAATAGACGGATGCAATATCAATTGCATCGCAACGCTAGATGCGATATCTATCGCATTACCAAAAAGACGGATGCAATATCCATTGCATCGCAACGCTAGATGCGATATCCATCGCATTACCAAAAAGACGGATACAATATCCATTGCATCGTAACGCTAGATGCGATATCCATCTCATTACGAAAAAGACGGATGCAATATCTATTGCATCGCAACGCTAAATGCAATATCCATCGCATTACCAAAAAGACGGATGCAATATCTATTGCATCTCAGCGCTAAATGCGATATCCATCGCATTACCAAAAAGACGAATGCAATACCCTTTGCATCGCAACGCTAGATGCGATATCCATCGCATCGCAACCCTAGATGTGATATCCATCGCATCAACACAGAAAGACGGATGCAATATCCATTGCATCACAACGCTAGATGCGATATCCATCGCATCAACACAGAAAGGCGGATGCAATATCCATTGCATCGCAACGCTAAATGTGATATCCATCGCATCGCAATGCTAGATGTGATATCCATCGCATCAACACAAAAAGACGGATGCAATATCTATTGCATCGCAACGCTAAATGCGATATCCATCGCATTACCAAAAAGACGGATGCAATATCCATTGCTTCGCAACGCTAGATGCGATATCCATCGCACCAACACAAAAAGACGGATGCAATATCCATTGCATCGCAACGCTAAATGCGATATCCATCGCATTACCAAAAAGACGGATGCAATATCCATTGCATCGCAACGCTAGATGCGATATCCATCGCATCGCAATGCTAGATGCGATATCCATCGCATCGCATTGCTAGATGCGATATCCATCGCATCAACACAGAAAGACGGATGCAATATCCATTGCATCGCAACGCTAAATGCTATATCCATCGCATTACCAAAAGGACGGATGCAATACAATTGCATCGCAACGCTAGATGTGATATCCATCGCATCATCAAGCGATACCAAAACAAAAACAGGTGTAACACTTATTACACCACTCATAGCGAGACCAGAAGCAGAAACAGATGTAATATCCATTACATCAACCAACAGGAACCTAGGCCTAAACCGATGCAATATTCATTGCATCACTTCAAAATCATGTGCAATATCCATTGTGCTGTCACAAGATCATTCGCAATATCCATTGCCTTGCCACATGCCTATCACCAAAGCTGATGCAATATTCATTGCATTAACACAGAACTTGTTATCAATTTTTGATACAATATCCATTGCTTCACTATAAACCCTCATGTATAATACCTGATGCAATATCCATTGCATTGCTGCAAAACTCCTGAAATATGATGCAATATTCATTGCATTTTCACGAAACCTTGATGCGAGATCTTGATACAATATGCATTGCATTAACAACAGAGAAAGTGTATGCAGACACCAGGTGCGATATCCATTGCAGAATTACCAGGCTGATAAAAGATTAGATGCAATATCCATTGCATTCCCATGAGACTTTATCAAAAAGACTAGATGCAAAAATTTGCGTAATATGCAGGCATAAAAGGTAAATGCAGGGATCTGATGCAATATTCATTGCATTGTTTTGAGAAAAACATTGATTTAGACTGCAATACTCATTGCAAATTAAGTGAGAATTAATTCATCTGTTATGAACACACCGTACTCTTTTACTGGTAGGTGAGAAGGCAGAGGTTGTTGTTTTATTGCGGTTTCACTCGAAGCTTCGGTCACAAGCATATGAGGTATGATGCATATGTTTGGTTTTCTGGCACCTGGTGGGGTTTCTTAATGGAGGTCCCCATTTTTCTTTTGACATGGTAACAAGATATCATGGTTTCGACAAAGAAAATAATGAGGGGTTTCAAAAACCAGGCCTATATAAGGGGATAGCATGGCAGTTAAGTAGCAACATCTGATAGAACTTAGGGACATTGGCATGATGAAGCAGATAATTTGATCTTATAATTGGAGTTTCGAACCTTTGGTATTCTGGATAGAAATTGGTGGACAACCAGTCTATCATTAACAGGAAGGTAAGGGCAAAGTGTACCCGAAATTATCTACCTGGCTTGCAGAAATCATAAGAGACCTTCTTAAGAAGTCCATGTTTAGCAAGGCTGAGACAGAACTTTCTTAGTTGATATGTGTTTCCAAAATGCTTCATGGTCCAGGAAAATGGGATAGAAGACTGCATAGACAAGATTCATGAATTCGGTGGGAAAAGCCCCAGGGCGACCCAATTGATAAATTTTTTTTTCAAAATTTGATAGAAATCCCCTAGTATACTCAATCGATGCTTTTCATGAATATGAATGACTCCAGAAGTGGATGGAGGGAAAGCCCCTAGGTGGACTTTTCTATTCTTTTTTTTTTTTAAGAGAAATGCACAGGATATGAGGAAGACTCTACTGAACAAAAAGGAGAATTGGTATTCAGAGTTCACCTTGTTGCCGAGTACAATCAGGTTGGTGGGTATGGACCCTACTTGATAATTAGCTTTTGACGTTTTCATGTGCTTTAGCAGGGAGTTCTGCCTTTGACTCAAATCACGTTATAACTGATTAAAGCAAAGCTGTTGATCGCGACTGGTTCAAAGTGTTCTGTTTAAACTTTCAGAGATGGATTGGTTTTGAGATTAGAAGATCTCTAGAAAAGTGATCAATAAATTGGTCGTTGGTTGGCTCTCCAGGCCGTGGATTCTGGATGGATAATTGGCTTTTGGTTTTGAATAAGATAGGCTTTTTGGCTTTGACTTCGGGTATAGCTTGGGCTTTTTTGGGCATGGCGGGGTTTTCCTTTTCCTTTGATCCACATCTAGAAGCATATGTGTTGATTTTTTTCCGAAAAGCACCAAACTAGTTTGGAAAAAGGGGGAGATGACCAATGATGGATTTGCCCCGGAGAGATATTTTTTTTTTCTTCTTCTCTCTTTTTTTTCTTTTTTTCCTCTTTTTTTTTTCTTCCCTTTTTTTTTCGGAGCATCATTATAACAATTGAGAAATGTCATCTCTCCCCTTTGGGATCAAGGGATAATCATTCTTGATAGATAAAAAAGCTGACACAGCCCCAGTCTTTGAGAATTTTAAGTCATGCGGGTAGTTGCTTGGCTGGGGGATATTTGGAAGGTCTTAGTTTTAGTAGGGCATAAGGTGGACTAAAAAAAGCTTCAAGGTGGAAAGCCCCAGTATGCTACTAACAACTCGGCCGCAATGGGTCGAAGGTGATACCGGTTAAGACGACTTACTTGCTTTGAATTTCATGTGTTCTTAATAGTTTGCGGGTCCATATCTTTTGGATGAATCATTATCAACTCGTGTATATTTAGGTGTTTTTAAGGGAGTCAACTTATCATCCTTAGAAGAAAACCTGTCCAGAGATACTCGGAAATAAGTGACCCGAAAATGAAGAGATATATAGAAAACTGACGCTGAGTTTGAAAAAGTTGTTTCCTGAAGATTTTATTTAACAAGAGGAGATTCAAAGGAAAAATCTTTCTGGAGGCGTACAAAAGGCTATGCTAGGGTCCTCTGAGTCTAAAAGTCTTCTTTTGTCTTCTTTTTCCTGAGTGACCAACAGCTTCTCGTATTAAGTTCTGCCCTATTCAAATTCTTTCTTAATGTTGTTCCTTGGGCAATACTTAATCACTTTTTATTAATCATAGATGCGGGGCTTCTCAATGACATGGCCATCAATGAGATCTTGGATGGCACTTCTGAGCTTATAACACTTATCAGTGGGTTGGCCACTGCTACGATGATACTCGCAATACTGAGAGTGGTCCCATGTGTCTGATAGCTTTTCTGGAGGTCGGTAATTTTCCATTGGTTTCAGAACCCCTTGTGTCATTAAGCCTTGGAAAATCAGGGACATTGGGGCATTCAATTCATCGTAATGCCTTCTTTTTGCTTGGTAAGGTCCTATGAGGCTCCTGTTGGTATTACTGCTTCCTACAATAGAATTGTCAGATTTATTTGTCCCATATGACCATGGCATATTACTGTACTTACCAGGTGGAATTCTTTCAACCACGTTGACTTCTTCCGAAGATTCATCACCTGATTTAGAATAGCATAATGAACTTGGAGGTGTACCCATTTCTAAGGATCCTTTGCGGATATCTTCATCAATATGGACTCCTATCTCCACTATTTCTTTGAAATTGCTTTAGGGGAGATACCTCATGTGTTCCAGGTAAATGGGCTGGAGGTTTTTGATTCAGCCCGATCAGGTCTGTCGAGTGTCTGGGCTAATTTTCTTTTCCATCTTGCTGCAAACGCAGCACATGTTTCTTTTTCCTTTTGGGTGCACGATTCAAGATCTCTTTTATTTTCGGGGGTAGTATTATCTTTGTACCTTTCTAGGAACCCTTCAGCTATTTGGTCCCAAGTGCCCATGGTGCTATCATCTGCTAGCATTAACCATTGTTTAGCAGCCCCTATCAAGGTAAGATGAAAATTGGAGGCCATGGCTTCGAAACTAGCCCCTCTTTATTACATGCCAGTAGCATAAGACTTTAGGTGAGAGATAGGGCATCCAGTCCCATCGATTTTTTCTATATCGAGCATTTTGAATTTTGGAGGTAGTATGGCTGAGGGTTTTAACATTAATGCCTTCGTAGAAAATTTTTCTTTGTTCTGAATTTTGAGCATAATATTTTTCAAGTTCTCCATGTCTGCCTCCATTTTGGTGGGAGGGGGAGTTGGATTTTGGTATATGCTGGTAGGATTAGGGAAGGCCGGATTAATTTCTGGCTGTGGTACTGGGTAAGGATTTTGGGTTGGATATGGATTTTGGGCAGGATATAGATTTTGAGCAGGTAGGTTATTGGCGGTTTCGGTTTGGCAGCCAGGATCATTAGGAGGTAAATAGGTTGTAACTTGGCCTAGCGGGTTATAGCTTTTTGGGTTTATATACGGGCTATTTTGGAGTGGATTGGCGATGGGAAAAGGGAGGTCATTTGGATTTTGGGGAATATTGGTATTTGGAAAAGGGTATGGGGGATAGGATAAAAAAGGGTTGATATTTGGATAATGGGGATTTGGTGGAGGATTTGGGCTTGGGATAATTGTGGTATTTGGTGGGTTGGTGCTTGGCTGGGAAATTGGATTTGGAGGGACATAGGAGGTTGATGCTTCTTGGGGGACTGTAGGGGAAGAGATTACCTTACCACTGGATTTTAAATTTTGCATCAAATTAGCCATTTGGCTCATTATATGATCAGTCTGTGCACCCAAATTTTGATCTAACCATTGCTGCATAGTCGGAGTCAGAGCGTCCCCTAGAGCCCCTGTATTTGTACCCATAGCGGACTGCTCACTTTCAGCTGCCATTCTGCTCAAATCTGTAACTTCCGAACTGATACTGCCCTTTTTCTGATTTGCCCCTGATACTTTCTGATCTGATCTCTGTGCATGTTTCCCGTATCAACCGGCCAGTACTGTCTCTGCCTTTCCAAATTCAGGCCAGGTTTCTTAGGAAAATGGGGTTTGGAGGTATCAGAAAGCTGGTTGAAGGCTTTCTAGGCTTGGAGTACAGTGTGCCTTTATTAGTATTTTATTATTATTATTATTTATTTTTCCTACAATTGACCGGATAAGTACCTGCTTTATTTTGACGGTCTCAGGACTTTTCCTGGAACAGTGGATTCCTTCTCCAGAGCATAGGACCAACGTATTCCACCTGCCTTTCGACTCCCCAAGATCGGACTGATCCCACGCGAAGGGCCTATACTCTTTCCGGGATCCACCATTCGAAATGATCTAGGTTGAGCATCAGAGAATAATAAGTCAGCCCCTGTGTATTTATTTTTTTTCTTGCGCATCTTATTTTTTTATCTTTTTTTTTGACTTGCGCATTTTTTTTCGATCTCGTTTTTTTTATTTGCACATTTTTTTTTGCAGGGGCTGACCAACGATTCAAAAATGCAAAAACCGGTCGGTCTTTGAAGTGTCCTGAAAATCTATATGCATTCTAACGATGGCTTATGCAGGGGGTAGGCTGGCCATGGTGTAGGGTAGCAGTTCGGAATATATTTACATGCCTGCGCGTGTGTCCGGCCTCTAAAAAGCAGTAAAATCTTTTTTTTTCAGATATAAAACAAAAAAATAAAACAGATATGGTCTGTCTTACTGTTATTTATGGATTTTCTCGGCTTTCTTAGTTTGAGCGCAAGCAAGCAAGCCAATCATATTAAGAAATAGAAAGAAAAGCGGGGAATCTATCTATTCATATTAATTACAAATTGGTCCTAATCCCTAAAATAAAATGGCATAATGAAAGCAAATATATGCATATTTTGCGGAATAAAGATAATAACGGAACGAAATAATAATATAGAGCCGAAAATGAAGCAATACAATAATTACAAGTACATTTAAAAATACATCCATGGCTACATTATTTACGGACTTGCAGCCGTCTCCTTACAATAATTACAAGTACATTTAAAAATATTTGGCCATAATAACGGCTCTTTTACATAGTATTTTCTAACTAAATCCGGGCAGCACAACGGCTTATATTTTTATATTGGGCCGAATTTGAAAATAACTTTTATAAAATAAACGCTCTTAAAGGTTTTACCTTTCAGAACGTGGTGTGCTCACTCTGTCCTTCTCGAGAGAGGGAGACTTTTTATGCTGCTGCGGTTTGGGCAGAGTAACAGCTTATTTTTGGTGGTTTTGGCCTTTTCATTCGGGCAGGGTAACTGCTCTTTCTGAGGTTTTTGGTTCGGGGAAATAGGGTGGATACCTAACTAGAGGGCTAGGGATCACTTTGACCGGTTGGTTTTTAGGTTTGGCGGAGTTTTGGCAGGGTTTCGAGGCTTTTTAGAAGGAACTCACTATCGCTCTCACTCTATTTTCTATCAGCATAACGAGGACGCAGAAAGTTTGTGATCATTGATCAGTGTACTGAAAGCGAACCCTAAGCCTTCTATTTATAGGTTGAAGAAGGGACTCATCGGGGATTACAATTTTACTCTTGGCGCTTCATTTCCTTGTACATCACACATCGGAAGTTGCACAATGCGTTAACTGGGACAGCACTGTAGCCACATTGTAGCACCTTGGGCGCGGCCATAAGGCTCCTTAGGCGCCGCACCAAGGACCCCTTTTGGCAGCGCAAGGCACTATTCCACTTTCAATTTTTGTACTTTTAGCCCTTGAATTTTACTGTTTTGCACATCTTGCTTTGCCTTTTGCATTTTTAAAATCCTGTAACTTGACATTTGTTAAGTTTTAACAGGTCTTGATATCACATGCCAGAGTTACATACCAGGGGTATGAAATTGGAGTGTCTACAGCTGGACCGGGCCTATGGTCCGGGTTCAAATTTAACAACTCTAGGTATGGGTCAAGCCTATACCTATTGGAGGATCCTTTTGGGAGTACCCTTTTCTGGTGTCGTCCAAACTATGTACATCAATAATAATTTGTAGGAGTAATTATTTTCTATTGGAAATTGGTTTTCCAAATAATTGGTTTGACCAATATTTGACCAAGTTTCCAAGCATGCATATTTCATTTCTTAAAAATGGAAATAAATTGCAAAAGTGAAATCTACATTTCGAGTAGATGAAGTTGATGTATTTATTATCTCAAAACCAATTTCGGGTGAATGAGAAATTAATGATCAAAGTAGGCAACTTAAGTTTGTTAATTGAGGAGTAAAGTGGGTATGGAAAGTCATATCACACATTGGTAAAATAAAGAGTTTTAAGACAATTTATTAATAGTCCCACCTTGGGAAGGAGTATCAAGCGTTCCACAAGGTGCAACCAAATGGTGTCACACGCATGAGTTAGCTTCGGCTAACCCAAGCCGTCGCTCGAGCCCGAGCGTGCACGCGCAGGCTGCATTGGGCGCTTTAGAGGCGCACTTTGCACTTTTCGCTAGGAGCTGAAGAGCCTTTCATTTTGTCTAGCTCACGAAACTTGGTGGGTTCAGCTGGTTAGCTTAACTCGATTGGCGGGCAGCGGTTACGGGGCAGTTGGACTACGAAAAGGTGCATGGATTCGACTATAGACTGGTTCGTTAAACATGGATAGAGCCCACTAGACCTAGGGTTGAAACTATTTCCCAAAGGACACCATAACTCTTAAGTATATATAAATAGCCCCCTGGTTTGACAATTCATAACACCAGAATCCGAAATCATAAATCATAATATACTGTTAGAATAGTTCATATTGCTGCATCATCTTGTTCAAAGACTTGGAAGTTCTGAAATGATAAAGTTCACTGTAATCTCGTATTGAAGTGCTGCTTACGAAGATTAGAAAATTTGTTACATCTTAGAGACGATTGCCGAGAAAACGTTAAGCGTAAGTACGGGGCAATTTCGTCTTGCGGAGATCGTGTCCAACACGAGTCTCGACTTCAAAGCTGTTGACTTAATTATATTATAAATTAAATTTCTTTTCATCTCCTCTTTTATTTAAAAACATTGTCCTTTTCTATTCCGAGGAAACTACACCAAAATAAACTACAATCGCAAGGCAAAATTCCTATTTCTTGGAAAGAAAAATGGCAAAAGAGACTGCTACTCCCTCCGCTCCTGCTACCGTTGCTGCTCATGCACCTGTTCTCCCTCATCCTGCTCATGGTGAGAAACCGATCAAATTCACAGGTATTGATTTTAAGAGATGGAAACAAAAGATGCTTTTCTATTTAACGACTTTGGTCTATCAAGGTTCTTGAAAAAGGACCCCCTGCTGTGGATGGTGAAGCCGATGCCGAAAGGCTTAATGCCTTTGAAGCATGGAACCACATTGATTTCTTGTGTAGAAATTACATAATCAATAGATTGGAGGATTACATTTACATCATTTATAGTAAAGTGAGACGACCAAAGAGTTGTGGAATTCTTTGGAGAAGAAATACAAGATTGAAGATGCCAGGTTGAAGAAATTCATCGTCGAAAAGTTTCTTGATTTCAAGATGGTTGACACCAAAATAGTGACTAGTCAAGTATCTGAGATCCAAATTATCTTGCATGACCTGGAAGAGGAAGGAATGGTACTTAGTGAATCATTCCAAGTGGCTGCCGTGATTGAGAAGTTACCGCCTATGTGGAAAGACTTCAATAACTACCTCAAGCATAAGTGAAATGAGATGAAATTTGAAGACTTGATCATTCAACTTGAGATTGAAGAAGGCAATAAGAAATCCGAGGTAAAAGATCACAAGGCCGGAATGAAGGCCAAAGTCCATCTTGCCGAATCAAGTACTGACAACAAAAGGAAGCGCCTTGAAATTGCCAAGCCTGGAAATGCTAAGAAGTTCAAAGGAAGTTGCTACAATTGCGGCAAGGTAAATCACATGGCTAAAGATTGTCGTCATCCAAAGCGAGACAATCAAAGGGGCAACTAATACCAAGCCAATGTGACAGAAGACATGCTCGATCTGTTTGGCATCATGTTTGAATCCAATATAGCAAAGTTGGAGGATAACTCGAGAGAATGGTGGATAGACACCGGAGCTATTCGTCACATTTGTGCCGATAAGGAGGCTTTCTCATCCTAAACTCCTATCAGTGGAAGGAAATTGTTCATGGGAAACTCATCGACTTCCAACATCGTAGGTCTTAGAAAGGTCATGCTGAAGATGGCTTCAGGTAAAGAAGTCACACTCGTAGATGTGCTGCATGTCCCAGACATCCGTAAGAACTCGGTTTCCGGCCCCCTTATGAGTAAGGCCGGATTTAGACTAGTGTTTGAGTCTGACAAGTTTGTATTGACCAAAAATGGTCTATTTATTGGGAAGGAGTACCTTGATAAAGGACACTTCAAAATGAATGTAATGAATGCTTACCGCCTAGGGGTGAAGAATAAAGGTGTTTCTTCTGTTTACTTACTGGATAGTTCTAATTTATGGCATGTAGATTAAGACACGTAAATTTCAACTCGATTAAAAGGTTGGTGAATCAAAAATTAATACATATATCTAAATTAGATTCACACGACAGATGTGAAATTTGCGTTGAAGTGAAAATGACTAAGTCGCTGTTTCCTTCAGTAATAAGAAACACAAAACCATTCGAGTTAATTCACACCGATATTTGTGATTTAAAATTTGTGCAAACTCGAGGTGGGAAAAAGTATTTTATTACTTTTATTGACGATTGCACTAGGTATTGTTATGTATACCTTTTGAAAAGCAAAGACGAAGCTTTAGAAGCTTTTAAAACTTATAAGAAAGAAGTTGAGAATCAACTTAATTTAACAATTAAGAAAATTCGAAATTATAAAGGTGGAGAATTTGTCGCTCCGTTAGAAGACTTATGTTGGGAATCTTGTATAATTCATCAAACAACGGCTCCATACTCACCACAATCAAATGAAGTTGCTGAACGCAAGAATCATTCTCTTAAAGAGATGATGAATGCTATGTTGATAAGTTTAAGCTCACCCCAAAACTTGTGGGGGGAAGCCATTCTTCTAGTAACTTATATTCTTAATAAGTTACCACATAAAGGTAAAGATAAGACTCCATATGAGTTATGGAATGGGTGACAACCATCTTATAAATACCTTAAAGTGTTGGGGTGTTTGGCTAAGGTTGAAGTACCTAAACTCAAACAAGTTAAAATCGGTCCTAAGACGATTGATTGCATTTTCATAGGATATGCTTAGCAATAGTAGTGCCTATCGATTTATAGTGCACGAGTCGATAAAATTCCTGACATAAATGAAGGAACGAACCATAGAATCAAGAAATGTTGTATTTTTTTGAAAATATCTTTCCCTGCGGTGAAAAGAAATAAGCAAGTTCTAATAAGAGAACTTATGAAGCTGTCCACGATTCTCCTCAAGAAGAAGAAGAACCAAGGCGTAGTAAAAAGGCAAAGGGTACATACATCTTTTGGTCCTGATTTTCTAACTAATTTCATGTTAGAAGACAAACTGAGAACTGCTAAAGAAGCTATTAACAGTGAAATAGAATCCATCATGCACAATAATACTTGGGAATTGGTTGATCTCCCTCGAGGATGTAAACCGTTAGGCTGCAAATAGATCCTTAAAAGGATGTATAAGACGGATGGATCTATTGACAAATACAAAGCCCGCTTAGTAGCAAAGGGTTTTAAACAGAAAGAAGGTTATGACTTCTTCGACACGTATTCTCCTGTCACGAGAATTACACCCATTCATGTTCTCATTGCTATTGCTGCTTTGAATAACCTTGAGATACATCAAATAGATGTAAAAATAACCTTCTTAAATGGAGAGCTAGACGAGGAGATTTACATGGAACAACCCGAGGGGTTTGTTGCTCCGAGAAGAGAGCAAAATGTGTGTAAACTTGTAAAGTCATTATATAGGACTAAAACAAGCACCTAAATAGTGGCACGAAAAGTTTGACTGAACAATGCTGTCAAATGGTTTTAAAATTAATGAATGTGACAAATGTGTCTACTTTTAAGGACATCTAATGCTTACGTCATAGTTTGTCTTTATGTAGATGACATGTTGATTATGGGAAGTACTCATGATATAATCATGAATACTAAAACATGTTAAAGAAACATTTTGACATGAAAGACATGGAACTAGTTGATGTTATACTAGGGATGAATGTTCTTCATATGGAATAGTCCTGTCACAGTCCCATTACGTTGAGAATGTTCTTTGGAAATTTAATTCGTTTGATAGCCCTCCGACTAAGACACCCGTAGACTTAAGTCTACACTTAGCTAATAAATAGGGAAGAACCAGTTTCTCAACAGGAATATGCAAGGGTAATTGGAAGTTTGATAGACTTAACCAATTGTACACGTCCGGACATTGCATATTCGGTGAGTAAACTAAGTAGGTTCACAAGTAATCCTAATCAGGATCATTGGAAAGCCCTAACTAGGGTTCTAAGATATTTAAAGTATACATTAAATTATGTGATACTTTATAATAGATATTTAGCAGTGTTAGAAGGATATTGTGATGGAAATTGGATATCTAACACAAAAGACTCCAAGTCCACAAGTGGCTACGTGTTCACTATAGGTGGATGAGTGGTGTCATGGAAATCATCTAAGCAAACATGTATAGCTCGATCCACCATGGAATTAGAATTCATTGTTTTAGACAAAGCTGGTGAAGAAGTTGAGTAGGCTTAGAAATTTCTTATAAGATATTCCTTGTTGGAATAAACATGTGCCTGTAGTATTGATTCACTGTGATAGTCAATCAGCAATAGGTAGTGCACAGTATAGCATGTATAATGGTAAGTCGAGACACATTCGTCGTAGACACAATACCATTAGGCAATTGATCTCAAATGAGATTATTTCTATTGAATATATAAAGTCAAAAGAAAACCTAGCTCAATCAAAATCAAATGTACACATTATTGAAGGGAATGAGTTTAAAATTCACAACAAAAGAACAATCATAACCGAAACTCAACCTTGAGAATTGGAGATCCCAAAACATTGGTTCAATGAGACAACTAAGTTATGAAAGTTTAGTTGAAACACTTGGAAACCGTTTCAACTCTTTCCTAGAACATCCAAGTGAAGAAACCTACAATAGTGGTGAGGTTAGGTTAAGTATTTAATGATTCTTATACCGAAAAGGTGGAGTATGGCAGGATACTCTTTATAGGAGATCACCTATATAAGTGAGAAGTAAAATGGTCGCTTCTAGTAGAACACTTATGAACTAAGATATGGTCCAGGGCCGAAATGGACACATCGTGAGAACGAAAAGTGTTAAAGTCGTTATTGTGTAATTACTATTGTCTCGGCTTACAATAGACAGTCGATTAGTTCAAAACGTCAAGTAATTACTAAGCAACTAGTAAATCCGATAGTATTTTACTAAGAAAGGTTCAAAGCCAAATACTACCTATCCCGATACAATAACGATTCACTGGAACTTCCAAGTGAGTCTGCATACAAGCACGCATTAATTGTCTTTCATGTGGGGGATTGTTGGAAATTGGTTTTCCAAATAATTGGTTTGACCAATATTTGACCATGTTTCCAAGCATGTTTCATTTATTAAAAATGGAAATAAGTTGCAAAAATGAAATCTACATTTCGAGTAGATTAAGTTGATGTATTTATTATCTTAAAATCAATTTCGGGTGAATGAGATATTAATGCTCAAAGTAGGCAACTTAACTTTGATAATTGAAGAGTAAAGTGGGTATGGAAAGCCATATCCCAGATTTACAAAATAAAAAGCTTTAAGGCATTTTATTAATAGGCCTACCTTGGGAAGGAGTATCAAGCGTTCCACAAGGTGCAACCAAGTGGTGCACACACGTAAGTTAGCTTTGGCTAACGCAAGACGTCGCTCGAGGATGGTGCGAAGCGCCATCCGAGCCCGAGCGCGCACGTGCAGGTCGCATTAGGTACTTTTAAAAGCGCACTTTGTACTTCGCACGCCGCATCGTCGCTAAGAGCTGTGGAGCCTTTCGTTTTGTCAAGCTCACGAAGCTTGGTGGGTTCAGCTGGTTAGCTCAACTCGGTTGGCAGGCACCAGGCAACGGTTACACCCATAAGGGTGGGCGACTGAGCATATAGGTGCGACGTAGTCCATCATAGTCAACAGACACGCTGGGCGATTACGGGGTAGTTGGACTCCAAAAGGGTGCATGGATTCAGCTATGGACTAGTTCTTTGAACTTGGACACAACCCACCAGACCCAAGGTTGCAACTATTACCCAAAGGACACCACAACTCTTCAGTATATATAAATATCCCCTTGGTTTGAAAAAATCATAAAACCAGAATCCGAAATCATAATATACTGTTAGAATAATTCATAGTGCTGCATCATCTTGTTCAAAGTGTTGGAAGTTCTGAAATGCCAAAGTTCGTTGTAATCTCGTGTTGAAGTGCTGCTTACAAAGATTGGAAAAGTCGTTGCATCTTAGAGACGATTGTCGATAAACCGTGAAGCACAAGTACCGGGCAATTTCGTCTTTCGGAGATCGTGTCCAGCACGAGCCTCGACTTCAAAGTTGCTGATTTAATTATATTATAAATTAAATTTCTCTTCATCTGCTCTTCTATGAAAAAAACATTGTCCTTTGCTATTCCGAGGAAACTACACCAAAATAAACTATATTTTCTTCCTTAAATATCCTCCGTCATCAACGAGTAGCTGCTCTCTTTCTTACTTGGACAAATCACCAGCAAGCGAAAGGGTAATAAGATAGAGAATGGGTTGTCATTCATTCTTTCTGTCTTTTCAAATTATATATAGCCTAGATTGTAAGCTACGATGTTGACATTCCAACTTCAACTACAGCATGCGCTTTAGGCTAATATTCATTATCTCCAGATAAGCTCTTATAACATCTCAAAAGCTCATAAACATGACATAGCAGTTTGGATCTTGGTAAACTGCTTCATAGGCTAAGCCACTTTCTCAAGTCATAATTCTCTCGATAATGATCCATTTCTTCTTATCAACTTTCCATCTTTTTTATCTTTGGAAAGATTGCTTACTTGAAAAGGAGTCCCCTTCGAGATGAAATCCTCATCTAAGGAGTCTAACTACATGATGGTTATTTACCACGAACATTCTCCCACTCAATAACAGACTCACTAGCATGTATAAAGAATGCTGGCGACAAGGTCACAGGTGGTTCGAGGAATCAACTGAGATCTCTTTCATGTCGAAGTAATTGCGATGCGTTGTTTTTGCATTCTGATGGATGGAGAAATTTAATCATGATGCATGTTTTTGCATCCCGATGCACCTATTTTGAATTGTGATGCGTTGTTTTAAAATATCGATGCATCAATTTGATATTCGAATACAAAAGAAAATCACGATGCACAAAATTGGATCGCGATACATTCATCGGATGTACCATGAAATTTCTTCCCGGTAATCCCGATGCAAAACTTGGCTTATTGATGCACACATTGGAATTGCGATGCATCATTTCAAATTGCGATGCATCACGTGCCTGATTGAATTTCATCAAGGGTATACTCGTTTTTTTCTCCTAAAAGTGTCCTTAAGTGGTTAAAAACAAAAATCACGTCCTTTTGCGGTTGAAAATCGATGAAAGAGGACCGGCCAAAGTTTCACCCTAATTTGTAAATAGTCTCTCATTTTATCCAAAGAGTATATGTTTGAAAAGTTTAACTATTAATGGATATATAATTAGTATTAAAGTTGATCCTAATCACAAAAAACTTTGAACATAATCAATATGTTAATAACAAATGTGGATGGTAAAGTTGAAATATTATGAAAATAATAATCATAATTTTTTGAATGTAGGCTCTTTACCCGAAATAAAGGGAGTAACAAATAACGAAACACCAAAAATATACAATCTCAAAACATTTTTGTACTTAGAAAGCCTAAAGTTAATCTATTAATACCAAGAATAAATATATATATAATTTCACTAGTAACACAATAAAATAACGATGATCATAATAATTGTTAATAATACTATATAATTAGGCATAGCCAAGATAAGGAGATAATTGCAAAATAAACCCTGACCTATTTTACTTTTTGCAAAATGAACCTTGCATATTGATTTTCACCATATTGAACCTCCACTTATTTTTATTTTTCCAATTAAAACCTTCCGTTAAAGAGATGTTACTTTTTTTAACGGGAAGTTGAGTTGGCTGCCATGTTGGCAGCTGATGTGAACACAGGTGGTCTCAAACTTAGATTTGTCGATTTTTTCATTACAAATTAAATCTTATACATTTTTATATCTTGCAAAAAGAACCTTGGTCAAACTATATTTTATTTCCCGTCATTTTTATTGCACATTAAACCCTATACATTTTTCTCTCTTGCAAAATGAACCTTGGTCAACTAGATTTTTTATCCCGCCATTTTTATTACAAAGTAAACCTTATACATGTTTTTGTTTTGCTATATAAACCTTAAGAGAAAATCAGATTTTGGCTATATATACACACATTTCATCCTAAGAAATCCATCTCATTCTCTAACAATCCATTCAATTATATTTTTTTTATTTCACGATGAACACAATTCGCTTCCATTGTGGAAGTACGGTCGTCATGCGAACATCATGGACCAATCAAAATCCAGGAAGGAGGTTCTTGGGTTGTGAAAGATATGGGGTAAGTTATTGATTTTTTTAAAAAAATTAATTTTCTAGAAATTAATTTTCATTTACTTGTTTTTTTTTTTCTTGCAGCTAGAGGGGAGATGTCGATTTTTCCTCTTGTTTGATCCTCCTCTAAAGGTAATTGAAATGGAAACTAAAAAAAATAAATAAATGTCTTTGGTTTTGTTTTGTGTTATCCTTCGTGTTCAACCTCATTTTCATTTTAATCATAATTGGGCATTATTAAGCTATCAAAGTATGGAAGTATTAACGAAATGGTCGTGGTTAATTTTGTGGTATTATACATTTTGTTGTTGGATATGTGTTAAAATTAAAACTTATTAAACCCCTAATGTATTCTCTTTATTTTGCGTTTTAGAAATAAATGAAATGTTTTTTTTATGTAAGCAATCTTCATATATATCAACTGCAACAAACGCACAAAATATCCCCCTGTCTCCCCTGTTTTCCACTATGTCCAAGCAATAGTTAAAACAGTTTTTACCTAAAAGAGTCTGCTCATCAAAGTCAATATGTTCTCCAGATTTAAATCCAGATGTGGTTGAGAACCTGAATCATTATTTCTCCAAGTGAAATGGGCCACAAAATACATGATAACAAAACACACACACACACATATCAAGTGCAGTGAGAGAGTATATATGATTTTTAACGGAACAAGGACCACATAATGGATAAAGTACACAATACCCAAAGCACAAATGAAATAAGAAATTCAACATAGACTTCTCTAATATTGTGGACACAAGAGGACACAAAGCATACACGAAATAAAAAAAAAATCAAGATTCGTAATTTGGAAATCGAATACCACAATACAAATGAAATAAACTTTTTTAGGGATAGTTTACTTACCTAATTAGGGGCTACATGATCATTGAACAACCTTAGAGACCGCATTGCACTGACTATTATTCACGATTCACTCTACTCTCCAAGCGGGAAGGAAGAATTTGGCGTGATGAAAAAACCCAAGAAATTGCTCTCCTTCTCTCTCCCAAAATATCACCATATCTGATAGAGTTAGAGTTAGGAATTTAGTTTTAATTAATCACGTGAAACTCACCTGTACAAAATCTGATTTTCTCTCAAGGTTTATATTACAAAACAAAAACATGTATTGTTAAGGTTTACTCGAGCAATTAAGCTCTTTCCTTAATAAAAATGACATGATAAAAAATCTAGTTTGACCAAGGTTCGTTTTGCATGAGAGAAAAATGTATAGGGTTTAATGTGCAATAGAAATGATGGGAAATAAAATCTAGTTTGATCAGAGTTCTTTTTGCAAGATATAAAAATATATAGGGTTTAATTTGTAATGAAAAAAATTGAGAAATCTAAGTTTGAGACCATCGGTGTCCACGTCAACTGCCAACATGACAATCAACTCAGTTTTCCGTTAAAAAAATTAAAACCTCTTTAATGTTAGGTTTTAATTGTAAAAATAAAAATAGGTGAGAATTTAATATGATGAAAATCAATACACATGATTAATTTTATAAAACACAAAATAGGCCAGACTTTATTTTGCAATTATCTCCCGAGATAAGTTAGTGGATAGAAACATGAGAATGGTATTTGGTTTCAAACAATTCATCATAACGTAATCAGAAATAAAGCTAAAAGTCCAAGTTAATCACCAATGACGAAGATATAATAGTTAGGCCGACTATGAGAGGAGTGGATTGGAAGAAAACGTAACAATCAAAACTTATTTGAAAAATGGTCAACATGCCACTATCTAGTGACATACTATGCATTATTTACCTATATTTATTTATAAAGTGGTTGGTTCAAACTAACTTATCTATATATTACATTTCGTGTATGTGTTTATGATATGGTATTAAGATGTAATTAGTGTATGGAGCATGATACGAATAAATTAATATATATATATATATATATATATATATATATATATATATATATATATATATATATTTAAGATTTTGTATGGATTTGATCAATGTACACCACACAAAAAAAAATCTCAAAATCTAAAAAAATAATACATTTTATTGACTTTAAAATTTTGTAACTCATTCAATAAGAGTATAATTAAATATCTACAAGCATTCTCTCTCTCTCTCACACACACACATACAAACTCTCTCTCTCTCACACACATACACCAACTCCTAAATGAAATAAACTCAAAATGAAAATATCAACAAACAAAAACCATAAAATAAATTGAATGAGACAGAATGAATAAACAAAAGACTATCTTAAATCAAAATTACAAAGATTTGAGATCAATAAGAAAACTTAGCACAAATTAAAAAAAAGAAATTAAAATATAAATATTTAAAATTACAAAAAAAAATACCCAAATGTATTTACTCCAATCAATTTAGAGAGATGCGGAGAGAGAAAATTTGATTGTGTTAGGAGGAAAAAAAAGACGTGTTTGAGGCAAGAATCACATAGTCAAAGAGAATTAAGAGCATCTCCATTGCTAATGTGTATGAGAAAGAAATTAGATGATACCTAGGATTTAGACATTTTTTAAAAGAAAAAAATATATCCAATGCAAATATAGTGGATGTTGAGTGTTAATATGATGTAACAACCAAATTTATTTACACTGTAGATAACAATATCAGTTTTTTACATTTGACTTAAGGGTGTTGATATATCCTAGTCATCATTATTATCTTTAAAAACTCTTTCTATTGATTGTTTTATTTTATTTTATTTTATATTTTTTGTTAAATATTATTTTAATGGTGGTATCCATGATACTCCATTCGGACCTATATATAAGCAAAACTAACCGATTTCATACAGATTAAGAAAGTAAGTTAAATTAGTTAAATTATCTTGATTTTATATAAAACAAAAGTATGCTTACTAAAATACCCTTAAGTATCTCACTCAAAACTGATGACAATTAATGCAATATTAATTCATTGTCATCAATTCATTATAATTCATTTTATAATTAGTGATCTTTTGTGTATAGGGAATGTGCACACATTTTGAAAAACAAAAGAATTAACAAGGGGCATTTTTGGTACCAAACTTCTTGGAAGTTGTGAGTAGAGTTTAATATGGTAATTTTTGCTTTTATTTGAGTCCATCAAAATTTGATATTTTTTGCTTATATATAGATCCGAGGGAGTACATAAGATTAAATTTATATTTACATTGAAGAGATCCATTTTGATTGAATGTTAATGAAGAGTCAAAAATTGACATATACTTTTCGAAAGGCACGTCTCCGACACTCGGCTTATACATTTTGAAAAATACCTCATACATTACATGCTACTATGCTACAAAAACCGTAACTGACTGAATAGCCTAATGAGCAAAATCAACTGGCATACGTACCGACCTTTGTGGTTTGATAACACTTTAATTGACAACATAAAACTATAAAAGCACATGATTGTCTTAATTGGCTTACTAAGTATTTGTTTGGTAGATCGTTTTGATTAAAATACTGATAAAAAATAAAATATTTTAATGTAGCGTTTTAAAACGTTACATTTTAAAAATGTATAGCGTTTTAAAACGCTCCAATTTAAAGTGTTTTAAAAAATATGCTCTATTTACAACTACCATGATGTTTGTAAAAATAACGTTTTGAAATAGTTTCTCAAATATATTTACAAGAAAAGAACTACGTTTTGAAAACACTACGATTTAAAAACGTCGCGTTTTGAAAAAATTACGTTTTCAAAACGCTACACCAAACGAGGTCTTAAGTTATCTATTCGAGTTTGATTCTAGTGGACAATACTTGCTAATTCTCTTAAATGGTGCATGGTAATATTGACTAATCCGAGAAGGTTAATTAAGTTAAACTATGCACAAACTAATCAAATGTTTTATAGGAGATAGTTACCTTTTTATTTTTTTATTTAGCAAGTATTCCTTCTCCCAAAAAATTAGTTTAATTTAATTAGTCAAACTTTTTAAAATTGGTGTTTTATTTGTTTGTAGTTTTTTTCAAAAATGTATTAAAAATATTGTATTATTTTTAGAAATAGGACTATATTTTCTGAATAACCAAATGAGGAAAAATGGACATTTTTTTTGGAAGGAGGGAATATCTTTTTTTATGTTTAAATATTTTCTAGACTATTAATTTATTGGTACTAATAATTCTCTCCCTTCCCTCAAAGAGACATTTTCTTGTTTTGGAATAGTGTTTCATATGGACATTCGTTTTAAAGCTTTAAAGATGCAATTTTATTATTCAACTTTTTGCTCATATATATGAAATTGAATAGACTGGGTACAAATATATATATATATATATATATATATATATATATATATATATATATCCACCGTTTCTCGCCTAAAACAATTTTTCAAATAAGACATCATTAACCAGATCTCATTTAATGCAATATTAAATTAAAAATTAAATATATCAACATTAACTCAGTCAAATTAAAAAGGATGAATTCTTTAATTTCTCCTCTTTTCACAAACAAAACCCTTCGATTTCCGATCCTTAAAGCCAGCTTTGCTCTTTTTTTTCTTTTTTTTTTAAAACCAGGTTGAATCCTGAGGTAGTAGTTCCGGTCCCTCATTGCTACTACCAAGAAAATCGCGGGATATGCCCGAATGATATAGGGTTTGAGAACATGTCAACTAATAACACATACAAGATCCAACCTCAGAAGAAAACAAATTGCTTCCACCAAGTATCGAACCCACGTTGCATGCCTCCAGAATCTTATATCCCCCTCCTTTTACCACTCGGCTATGCCCCGGGGGACCGGCTTTGCTCTTTGAATATATCAATCATTGTATCTTTGATATTAATGTCATTCAATTGCCATATATATTTTTTATAATAAATTTGTGATCAATATTGATGTAATTCTAATAGTTGAAATTTGACTATTTAATTTTAATCAAATCATATTCGGTTAGCCATTCATTGAAGTAATTTGTTATTATTTTAATATTTTATTATCTTCGTTTTGCTTGATTATAATTCAATTTAAAAAGAAATATGTTCGTGCATTTAACGCACGTGTAAAACTAGTATGGAATAATGTTTACTTACCTTCAAAGATAATAAACAAACTTTTGATATAAAAACATAAAATATATATATATATATATATATATATATATATATATATATATATATATATATATACACACACACACACTTAAAGAAAAAAAAGTATGTTCAATTATAAAGTATTACATTAAACAAAAAATTATAATAAATTTTGGAATACTTCCTTAAAGACAATATGGGTCGAACAAGTACAATCACCGTCACATATCAAAATTTAAAGGTCCCAAGGATTAGTGGTTTGAGACAAAACGAGATACTACATTATACAAAGATTGCCCCTGCCTTATGTTGATAGACATTGCATAAAACACAATTAGCAAAAAATTTCTTCATTGGAATTTGAATGTAAGTCATGGATTAGAAGTTGTCGATGACATTTTTGGAATAAGAACTTTACAATCATGATTGCCTCTCGTAAGAACTTGTTCTTCTTAAACATGAGTACCAAGCCTTGTAACAATCAAACTAGTGTCAATGCAAAGTCGAATAGAATGATCTATATGACTGAGCAACATATATAATTTGAGTTCCAAGCTTCAAATTCAATTCTTGGTTCGGAACTCTAGAACATCTAATTCCATTTAAAAATTTAATTAGGAGTATGAACATCATTCGAGAGATCAATGTTTCCCTTAGAACGACTCGGGGAATCTGAACTCAAATACAATCTTCCTTCATCATTATTAATTGAAACCATGTACTCTTTTATGGATTGAATGATATCAAGAGTTTGAGCCAAAATAGCTCTCTACTCGAAATACGATGAGTTATCAATAGTACTTCCAAATACAGGCTATGTGCTTTGGACAATTACTATCATCAGATCATTGAATTCTTAAATAATAACTTATCGAGAATATCAATAAAAGAACAACCATCGTTTGGTTCCTCAATTTCCATCGCCTACATTTGCAATCTAATCATCAAAACGTTTCAAATCTATGCAACTCTCATTAGACCCCATGTAATTTGTAATCTCATATTCTTTGTCAATCTCAATAAAATACAATTCTTCTACAAATACAATGAATTAATAATGACATAAACAATATCCTAATTCCTTTCGGACACTATTTGTCAGGAATTCCCCCCCCCCCCATTAAAAAAAGCGATTGTCTTACCTCCAAATGAAATATTAAGCCCGAAAAGATTGATTACTCTCATGATATTCCTTATTCTCAGGTCCATTGCTTCAAAACAATACATATGTATCATTGAGGCCTCATCCCATGTAGTAAGCTTGAATTTGAGTATAAGCACTACAAAAGGACTCCCTTATTTTATGTTGCAAGTTTATCAACTTTTCAAGTTCTCGCATAAGTGGTTAATAAATGATGGGATGTGTCATAATCAAATAAGCTTGACAAAAAAAATGAAATGCTTGTATCTAATTTAAATGTCGAGCAATGTCGTGTTTTATGTTATCATTAAATCGGTTAATTCAGATATTTGAAGAATTTTTTCCATGTATGGTTATAGAAATATTGGAAAGACATTTATTTGAGAAAATCTATGTGCTGGGTTGCAATCAAAAGGAGAAATTGTATTAAAGCGTGACATCCAGTAGTATAGCATCTCTTTTGTTGCTTGGCGGTACGATTGTGTACTCTAGATTTTTCCTTCCCTTTTAATCTGAATGAGGAATCAACTTGCAAAATAAAACAAGGGAACCCTATTGTAAAACTTATACTCAAGTCCAAACTTATTGTGTGGGATGAGGTGGGATGAGCATGGGTCGGCTCGACTCGGTCTTGGACTAAATTGCAACCAAACTTAATAGCTTCGGTTCCAAGCCCACCATGACCGAAACAATTTGGTTCCATCCAAGTTTTGATTCATCAGTTTTTGGGATCACTTGAGTCAATTTCGGTTTTTTTCAGTTCGCTGATTATCCAATTCAATTTGAAAAAGATATTTACAGAAATCAATCAATCAATAGCTACAACAAAACCGGGCATTTACAACATTTAAAGCACAAAGTTTTTTTTTTAAATGTTGTGTTTGATACTCTTTACACAACGTCTTTGGATAAACGTTGTAGTTGATTATTTTTCACAAAGTTTTTAAGAAAAAAATGTTGCATTTGTGTCTTTTTTTTCACAATGTTTTTAATAGAAACGTTGTACTTGAGCCATTTTACACAATGTTCTTTAGTAAACGTTTTCGTATGCTCGTTATTTTGATAACATTTTATAAAAAAACATTGTGATTTAAGTTTTTACAACGTTCGTGGATACGTTGTTATAAGCCTAGCCAAAAAAAAAGGGCGACATAATTCGCGATCTAATTTTCCCCATGCTATTTTACAAACATAGGAGGACTAAAAAGAAGGTCAAATTCCCCCTTCCCCCCACCACGAAAAACAGAGACTGCGGACAATATAAACCTAAACCGTTTCCACCGTAATCCCTCCATCTCCTCAATTAACGTAACCATAAGGCGTTGTCAAGGTCTTCCCCACTGGATCTAAGAACAGAGATTGCGTAAAATAAACCCTAAACCGTTCTCCAGTGTAGTCCCCCCTCTCCTCAATTAACGCAACCACCTCAAGGCGTCATCAAGATCGTCCACACCAGATCTAAGTCAATGTTTTCCCCACTCTGTCTCATCGTCAAGGTTAGATTATTCACGATTATAAGTATTTCACTTTTCTATCTACTCATGATTAACTTGGCCTTCTTAGTCGTGCTCAATGCTGAGAGTTTATTTCAAATGATACAAAATTTTCCTTCAAATTTGAGTGAAGAATTTTGAAGCTTATTATGGTTTTTTAGGGCAGAATTTTGGGTTAATCTTAGCTTTATTTGACTTTTTTTAAAAAAAAATTGGAGGCTGATTATTTAATTAGTAGTTGTGGGTTCTACTGTTGTTTCTGATTGATTTTCGTTGTTGAATTGAATTAAATCCATTTTGCGAATTGTATAGGGAGTTGATCTTTGTGGTTGTGGTTCTATTTTGCGAATTGTAAAGCTGATCAGTGTGTGTTTGTGAAGGGGAATTCAAAATTTGGAGATTAAAAAATCTCTCGAAGTCTATGAAAACTAAAGTTGTTAGAAATATAAGAGCTGCTGAGTCAAGCCTTCCTAGAGCTGGATCATAAAAATACTAAAAAATGGGAATTTCCCAGCTATATGAGACACAAAGTCAAATTGAAGCCCTTTGTTAGTCCTAAAATAGACAGTCTTGATTTAAAACATAGGGCGCATGAAAGTTTTGATGTTTAACAATGAGAGGCATTCGAGTCATATCATAAGGCAGGGGCGATCGCTAAATAGGACTTGACTCCTTTTGTAACGCCCCATACTCGGAACTGACATCGCGGTCCCATAATTTGACTACTTCACCATTACAAAATATTAAACAACAAAATATCTAAAATAAAACATTATAATTCCTCTAACCAAAACACATTAACTGTCTATTACAAGCCCCAAAATGTAATTGGCTCCACCAATCCCAATACAAAATAAGTGTTTATTAAAATAAACGTAATAAAACGTCAAAACCAAGAAAATTTATTCTAGCACGGGTCACCCTCCACACGGTCCACTCGAGCCTAAAAGGACCCCAACTTACTTACGACTTGGAGAAAAGTAGAAAAGGGTGAGCGAACAATGCATAGAAAGTTTATATATAACCCTTCCGGTTTCTAAGGAGGAGTTGACTCCAAAAATATATTTTGCCAAAAAGTCAAATAGTTTCTGTAAGACCCCAAACCTTAGTGTAATTGGCCTTCTCATTTAATCGTGACCTTGCATACTTGACTTGATTTGAGAATCTTGATTTGTGTTGGTAGGCTATCTAGAAGCCAATACCTTAATTATATATGTCTCATGGACTTTAACTAGTTAAAGTTACAAGTTGTATACTGACGTTGTTCGTTTCTTGACTCGGTTGAGAGTTGACTCGCATAGTTCTTTCCTGTGACCTTGGTTGTACCCTAGGTCATTCATCCATTTGTTTTGATGTTTTATTGAGTATCCCAAGGCCTTATTACACATGTTTTATGCTTCATTGAGTTGCATTTACCCAACGTGTGCTTTACCTCCAATTCTGGACCCGATTGACCTTGTTTTTGGCTTGAGACTTCGTTCCAACCTGTCAACCGAACATCTCTAGTGATGTTCGGCCATGCCAACCGAACTCCATGGGGAGTGTTCGGCCACATGAACCGAACAAGTGGGAAATGGTTCGGTCCAGCGAATCGAAGAGATGCTTTCCCTGTTACGAGCAGTGTTGTTGCAAACTCGATTTTGGATGTGAAATTTCTATTTTACCCTTATTTTAACCTTGCCTCTTCACCCATTTGAGGGCCCTTTGGTATTTTAGACCCTATATGTATGTAACTCTCCCTCATCCTTCTTCATTAGTGCCCGTCTTCAGCCAAGAACGGGAGAGAAAGAGTGCAGGAGATTGAGCGTGAGACTAGTGTGTGTTCCGGCGATTCCCGGAGTTCTGGCCATCCGTTTGACGAGCCGAGACCACCATCGTGAAGCCCTCGCCAAGTAGAGTCTTCTCCATTGGTTTGTTTTAGTTTCCCTTCGAGTTTATTGGACGAAAAAGGTACGTTACTTAAACCTTAGTTTCTCTCTCTAACTTAATATGGATGTTAGGCTGCTAGAGACTCGTTCCTCGTGTTTTGTCATTGTTATACATGTCGAAATGATAAGTTATTGGTGGATATTAATATGTGATGGTTAGGGTTTGAACCAAAATGATTTTATTGGGTATATTGGAGTTGTTATGGTTTAAAAGGTATGGTGGTTGGGTTTAGAAACTTGGATAAATTGAGAATCCCGAATTTATGTCTTGACCTAGAATTTGAGACTTTGTAATTTGACCCAAATGGAGTTAATTAGTTATGGAAATTGTTAATTGAGGCTTAGGATAAATTCCTATGACTACTTGTATTCGTTGAATCTCAATCATGAAATCATGAGATTTGGTCGGGTGAAACCGATTTGGTGTTAAGGTGGAATTGTGGCTTAGGACTCTAATTGAGGTCCTTGAGTGACGTTAAGTGCGAGATTATCGCTAGTCATTGGATTGATTATGTTCGGGTCGCAAATGCGTGACTCGAATGAAAGACATTTGAATTGGTTCAATTATGAATTAGAACTATTGATGTTTGTCGGACTTCAAATGAAGTCCCCAAACTTGTAAGAATGTAATTTGTGCCTTTATGAAACCTAGGGAATCATGATTGTTGTTGTTGGAATACCGACTCACTAAAGTCGCCTTGTGAATTTTTTGGGGAACCCGAGATAATGATTTGGAGAATTACTCTATGAGGAGTATTGGATCGGAGTTTACTTTAGCACTCTATACAAAGAGTCTACTTGTTTATTTCACAAGGATAACTAAGTTGTTATCTAGGACTTTCCAGTATGGCTTGACCTTACAGTTGTCTTCCCTCTTGTGTTGGTTAAGTCTTTGACTACTATGGACTTTTGGGTTATAGAATGAATTATTGTTCTAGGAAGACTTTATTACTTATAAGTAAATGGCTTCATGATCCTAGACTAACGGAGTAGTCTTGGATAGTACATAATGGACTAATGATTAAGTTGTGATTTAGCTTGGTTTCATAATTGAATATGGAATACTATGTATATTTGATATTATGACTAAAAGCATGATTTTCTACCTTGTCAAGAATTGATTCTTCTACGTGTTTCTATAATATGACTTATGAGCATATTGAATGTACTTGCCTTCATGCCTAATCTGTTCTATAGTTATTGATTATTTGTGCTGAACTTGGATCCTACTATTAAGTGGAATTATGAATCGAAATTGAACTAAGCTTGATTTCACAATAATCAACTTAGGCTTCCCTTATATACTTGACTTGTGACTTTGGACTAGGGTTCCTAAATGGAACAAGAACCTAGCTATGTCTCAAACGAGAATATAGAAAAGAGTCTTGGAATACATATAGTGTTCAAACTCTATTTGGTTGGAATTGTAGTAAAGACTTAACGAGTCGAGCTTAAGGAAAAATTTGACCTTACGAGGATCTTGGTAAGATCCTACGACATTATAATCCACTTGACTAGATTATTAGCTTTTGGAATTTGAATTGGTTAGTGTGGACAACTTGACACTTATGAATTAGAGACTCAAATGAGCTCCTCTTGTCGTTTTGTGATTATTGTAACAATGTGCATAATCGTATGAGTTTAGTAGATCATTATATCTACTTGAGAATTAGCAAGTAAACATCTACTTGTTCATTGCATATAAGTCCAGCTGGCAATACTTGAGTTTTCATATTGAAGGTGGGACGATGCATTGTCTTCACGAATTATGTGATTCGTGGTTGCAATGTATCACCGTACCGGATTCGGTTTTCACACACCCCTCCACTGCTAGCTACAGTGGGGAAGTAGCCCCCTTTGTCGTAACTAATTGAGCGTATTGGCTAGTGCTATTTTCTTGAGTAGAGAGCTCAGACCCGAGAAGAGAGCTCGGTACTTTGATACCCGATCACGAGTACCACTGGCACGATATGATTAACAGTTGTGATTGCAGGAGCAATACGATGACATTGATTCGGTACCTTCTGTATCCTTTATGTGGCTTGCTATGGGCACTTATGTGATAACAAAGTGTTAGTGAACATGAGATCTTATTGACCATGTTTGTAATGGCTGATGTTATATGAAAGACTTGATGTGTATATATATTGATATGCACACCTACGCATGATGATTATATGAGAGATTTGATATGTATATATAGAGATATACATACTTATATATGAGGTATATATGAAAGAGTTGATGTGTATATATATATATATATATATATATATATGCACACTTATACATGATGGTTATATGGGAAATTTGATATGTATACATAGAGTTATACATACTTATATAAGTGTATATATATAAAGATGCACCATTACACGTAATGATTCTATGAATAGCTTGAATAGTATATATACAACTATATATACTTGCATATGATATTTTTATGGGAACTACCTCCTAATTCGTTTGATTTGTGTTTGAAGAGGGAATTACACCTTGGTTCATTTGGATGGTTTAGTAAGTAAGAAAAAGTGGCTATCTTGTGGAGTGTCTAAGTTATACGACGTCGCTTCACGGGTTTTCTGTCATTTGTAAAATGACACAATGATTTCTTTAATGTTACATAATTATATGTTACATATCTTTTGTAGTAGCGTACTGGGTCATTATGACTCAACCCGTACTTTGTTTTCTAGTTGCAGTAATTGGTAGCCACGTTAGGGCCGAGTAGATCGTGACTGTAACATGGCGCAACTGGTTGATAGATCGTGATTAGATCATGGGGTTCGTGTTTGTAGCAGCGACTTTTCCGAGTAGCACCTTGTGGAATCCCGTTCCTTTTTAGCATCGCCATTGTTATTATATACTTTGCTATTCATGTGAGATGGATATTTTGTAAAGTTATTTAGACTTTACAGTCGGGTAGAATACTTGGGTATTTTATTAGTTCTTTATTGGGCCGACATGTTGTGTCGTGCCTTGTTCCTAGTTTTCGTATTTATTCAGTTGTCTCCCGGGCACGCAGTAGCTTTGGGGCTTTCCTTTATTCTTGTTGCCATAGTTGTTGGTTAACCCCGGTATGCTTTAGCCGTGGGTAATTGTTATATCAGGTTAATTCTATGTTTAAACGCCGGCCTGGAGTGCTGATGGTTTGTTCAACGTCTGCAATGTTGCAGCACGCGAGTTTTGTTTTCCTTTTGGGAGATTAATGTCTCTTTTGGATTCTTTGACTTTGGTTTCGAGCTTAATAGCTTGGGACTTCTTTTCTCTATCGCTTCCGCATATCTGTTTTTTTTGTAAACCAGTATTTTAGTACGACTTCATTACCTTTTTTTGAGCTTGTTAGCTCAACGGTTCGACTCGCACTATTGTTTTACAAGTTCTTGTCCTCATCTTGCTTTGTCCTTGCAGCACGACCTCATGATTCTGTGCTGGAATCGGGGTCGAGTCGTCACAGTTTTAATAAGACTAATAATTGCATCCATCAGATGTAGAAATAGTAAAAATCAAATACAATGTTAATGAGGAATTTCAAGTGAAAGATAAGGCTCAAAACAAATACAAGATATCCAATTGCTACCAACCATCCCATACCAGTTGAAAAAAAAGAACACATGTAGATTTCCATGATCACTTAAATGGTCAATTCGACATAGCTGACTACCCTAACGGACCTGAAGGTATATTCGGATAACCTCACCACATGTCTAGTGGTGTTAAATAATTTCATCGTTGCATTAGTGTTACATATTTCACGTAACAATTTATTTTACTTAGTGATCACGAGGGAGTTCCATATAAAGTCAAACGTCCAAAAGTATATGTAATCCATTTTCCAATGAGTTGATATTTCGAAGAAGTCAAACATGGGTTATAAAATTTCAAGATTCGGAGTGTGAACAAAATTAGGTTTGACGAAATTCAAAGCAAATATCGGCGAGTGCCGAGCATGCGTTTACAAGAAAACGTTAAGGCAATAAAATTATAATGGAAGTCTGTCGAATAAAATAGGACGATCAAAATACTTAAAGTGTACAATTCCTTATCGAAAAGTAGTGAACAATTAGCTTGTACGTGTAAGGCACCACTGCTCGCACTTGCCCAAATCTAACATCCAATACATAAAAATTAAATTATTTTAAACAACATTTTACATGTATTTAAACTAAATTTTTTAATAACTTAATTTAATTTAATTTAATTTAATTTTTTTTCCGTTTAGGAACCAACTTGATAGTGGGTCAAAACAATACCCAAAACATACTCCTACCACCAAATTAATTAAACCACAAATTCCTTTTTCCCTTATTTTTTCCCTTATTTTTTCCCTTACACCCGTCACTTCCATCCCCCCTTTTGACCTTGATTAGACTTTCTTCCTCTTTCCCCATTTTCATCAACCATCGCCCATTACATCATATACTTTCTTTTACCCTTTTGGTGACTCCCCCTATACACCCGTACCCCACCTTATTTCCTCGATTATTATTTTTTCTCATTCTATCAACCTACCACTCTCTTAACTTCCTCTTTTTTTCCTCTCTCCCCCTTCCCTTTCTTTCTTTCTCACATTTTCTTCATTCAGCGTCTCTGCTTCACCTTTTTTTTTCTTCCTTTCCCTACTCTTTCTACTCTCTTCCCACCGCATAGTCACACACACACACCTCCTTTCCTTTGTAACAACCCATCTACTCCCACCCCTTCTTATCTATTATGTCTTTTTTTTTTCTCTGTTTCGAGCACTTTGACCAACTCTATATCCCTCCTATTATTTTTCTATAGATTCCCCAGCCCAAGGAAACCCATACACTGTCAACCAACCTAGCAGAACAACCCATTACCTGAAATCAAAAGAAAGAGTCAATATCTTACCTCAATCAAAGACTCGATCTTGCCCACCGAAGATTTGGTGCGTCGCTGATTGTTTCCACTCTGATACTTTGCCAAGGACTTCCTCCGTGCACCCTCTTTCACTTTGCTCGACCTCTGATCTTATGTTTTGTGAATGCTCCAACTATAGGTAATCCATCCTCTTATATACCCACCATGAACCACCCTTTGAGCTCCTCCATCAATGCGTCTTCAGGAAGCGTCCCCCGTTTCTCCACAACGGCAGCCAACAACCCCCCCTGATTCCCTAATTAACTATGCTATAAATGTAATTACTTACGATAATAACTATATTTAATTATTATTATTATTATTATTATTATTATTATTATTATTATTATTATTATTATTATTATTATTATTATTATTTTTAATTATCAAATGGACCACCAATTGGGCTCAAGCCTAATATCAAATAAAAAACCCAATTGTGTATCAAAACTAAGTGGGCTTGCTATTAAATTAAAATAGGCTCAATTATCGATTTCATTCAAATTAGGCCAAACCATAAATACCGGCCCAAGATAACTAAACCAATATAGGCCCAAGTACATTTATTCCAATTAAAAAAATAATACTATAAAAAATTAGAGATATTACACTCTCAGCCCCTTAAAATAAGTTTAGTCCTCTAAACTTGACGTACCTGGTCAAACAAATAGCTCGGGTATTTCTCTCTCATTTCTTCCTCGAGCTCCCAAGTGGCTTCTCTAACGGTATGGTTACTCCACTCAACTTTTACATAAGAAATAGTTCACTTCCTCAAAACATGGTCATTCCGATCCACAATTCGGAGTGGTTGCTTATCATAGATCAAATCTTCTCGAAGTTGTAAGGGTTCATACATGATCACATGACTAGGGTCTGGCATGTACATTCTTAATTAACATCGACACATGGAACACATTGTGAACTCCGGAGAGTGGAGGTGGTAGAGCAAGTCGATAGGCAACTTCTCCCACCTGCTCGAGTATTTCAAATGGTCCAACAAACCTCGGACTCAACTTACCTTAATACCGAATCTCATAACACCTTTCGTGGGCGAAATCTTTAGAAACACGTGATCTCCCACTTCGAATTCGAGTCCACGACGACGGTTGTCGGCATACGACTTCTGCCTGCTTTGTGCCATAAGAAGTCACTTTTTGATCAACTGCACCTTCTATGACGTAGCTTGAACTAACTAAGGTCCTGTAAGTTTCCTATCACCCACTTCATCCCATCAGGTAGGTGATCGACATTTTCGCCCATAAAGAGCCTCATACGGTGACATTCCAATACTTGTGTGATAACTATTGTATGTGAATTCCACCAACGGCAAGTGATCATCCCAACTGACCTGCAAATCCAAAGCACACGTTCACAACATGTCCTCCAATATCTGTATTGTCCATTCTGACTGACCATCTGTTTGGGGGTGAAAAGCAGTACTCACGTTCAACCTTGTACCTAATGCCTTCTGCAAACTAGTCCAAAACTTAGAAGTGAACCTTGCATCATGATCTGACACAATCGAGATTGGAACCCCATGCAACCTGACAATCTTGTTAACGTACATCCTTGCTAACTTCTTCAAAGAATCTGTAACCCAAAAAGCCATAAAATATGTAAACTTGGTTAATCGGTCCACAATAACTCATATAGCATTATGACCCTTCAAGGTCCTAGGCAACCCTATCACAAAGTCCATGGTGATATGTTCCCACTTCCACTCGAGCACGGCAACGATTGCAATAACCCTCATAGCTTCTGATGCTCGATCTTCACTTGCTGACATAGCAAACACTTGGAGACTAACTCTACGATCTCCCTTTTCATGTTGTCCCACCAAAAGGTATCACGTACATCCCGATACATCTTAGTACTACCAGGGTGTACCGCAAACCTCGAGTTATGTGCTTCCTCCAAGATTTCCTTTTTCAATTATGGGTCTAAGGGGACACAAACTCGGGATCCAAAACGTAGAATTCCATCACCACTAATCCGAAAATCTGAATGACGACCCTCTTCGGGGCCCTTCGAGACCTTCATCAACTTTGGGTCCACAACCTGCCTTGCCTTAATCCTCTCTAACAATGATGGTTGCACACTAATTGTGGCCAAAAGTCCCCTATTGCTTGGAACCTTGACTTCAATTCCCAAGGATTCAAGGTCGTCTAAAATTCTTCTTTCCTTAGTGATCATAGTTGCCAAGCTCCCTTGGTTTTTCCGACTCAAAGCGTCAGCCACGACGTTGGCCTTCCCAGGGTGGTATAGTATCGTACAATCATAATCCTTAAGTAGTTCCAACCATCTTCGCTACCGCATGTTTAACTCTTTTTCAATGAATATATACTTAAGACTTTTATAGTCGGTATAAATCTCACATTTCTCCCCATACAGATAATGCCTCCAAATTTTCAAAGCAAACACCACAGCTGCCAACTCCAAATCATGAGTTGGATAGTTCTTCTCATAGTTCTTGAGTTGTCGGGAAGCGTAAGAAATTACCTTGTCATTCTGCATCAAGACGCAACCTAATCCTTTTAGCGATGCATCACTGTAGATCACAAATCCTTCTGACCCAGATGGTAAGGTAAGGATCGGAGATGATACCAACCGATTCTTCAAATCTTGAAAACTAGCCTCACATTCATCTGTCCATACAAACTTAACATTCTTCTGGGTCAATCTAGATAAGGGTACTGCTATCTTCGAGAACCCCTCCACAAATCGGCGATAATAACCGGCCAACCTCATTAATCTAACCTCCGTGACAATTGTTGGTCTCTCCCAATTTACTACCGTCTCAATCTTAGCTGGGTCCATAGAGATTCCATCCATTGATACCACGTGCCCCAAGAAAGCTACTTTCACTAACCAGAATTCACACTTCTTAAATTTTGGCATATAATTTCTTTTCTCTCAAGATCTGTAGCACATCTCTCAAATGTTCTTCATGCTCCTCCCTGGTCTTAGAGTAAACTAAGATATCATCAATGAACACAATCACACAGCGGTCAAGAAACTTCTTGAATACCCTATTTATCAAGTCCATAAATGCGGTTGGAGCATTGGTCAACCCAAATGGCATAACCCGGAACTTATAATGGCCATATTTGGTTCTAAACGTCTTTTTAGCAATATCTTCCTTCCTACCCTTAACTGATGGTAACCTGATGGGAGATCGATCTTGGAGAAGTAATGAGCACCTTGTAACGGGTCAAACAAATCATCAATTCTTGGTAGAGGATACCTATTCTTTATTGTAACCCGATTCAACTCCCGATAATCAATACATAACCTCATAGACCCGTCCTTCTTCTTTACAAACAACACCGGAGTGCCCCAAGGTGAAACGCTCGGCCTAATTAACCCCTTTTCCAACAGTTCTTGCAACTGTTCCTTCAATTCCTTAAGTTCCGCCGGTGCCATCCTGTATGGTGCCTTAGAGATGGGTGTCGTCCCAAGCACTATGGTCAATCATAAATTCTACCCATCACTCTGGTGGTAGACCGAGTAGGTCCTTTGGAAACACATCGCCAAACTCATTAACTACTGGAAGTGATTCAAGGCTAACTCCTTCCTTACGAGTATTAGTGATGGAAGCTAGATATCCCTGGCAACCCTTTCTCAAAAGTCTCCTTACCTTTAGGAAAGAAATAAAACCCGACATGCCCACTGGTTTGGAACCATTAAACCTAAACTCTGGCTCACCAGAATGCAAAACACCACCTCCTTTTGAAAATAATTCACCTTAGCATGGAAAGCAATTAACCAGTCCATACCAAGTATAATATCAAAATCTTGAATGTCTAAGGGTATTAAGTCAACAGACAACTCTCTATCCCCTAGTTTCAAAGGGCAAGACCTAAACACTGAAGTTATCGGAATAGATTCCTTGGTTGGGGTATCTATGACCAATTCCAAATCTAGATCTTGGGGTGGTAATCCCATGCGACGCGCAAGAGCAGCAGAAATGTTAGAGTGGGTGGCACCAGGATCATTTAAAGCATACATATCGTGGGTATAGAGATGTACAATACCTGCCACCACATCATTGGTTGCCCGAGCATCATTAGTTGTCATAGCAAAAACTCTTCCTTGTGCCTTGGGTTTATCCTTGTCCCCACTCCCCGAGCCATTGTTGAAAGTATTTTTGAGCGGCTCCGGGCAGTTCCTGATCATGTGCCCCACTTTACCACAGTTAAAACATGCCCCTGAACCACGATAGCAAGGCTTGTTTGGATGCCAACCTCCACAAGTATGGCACGTATCGTTTTCTCTCTGATTAAAATTTGATCCCTAGTACTGACTCTGAGACTGATTCCTTGACGGCTGAGCCCCCCCCCCTTTGAAACGGTTATCCTTAGTGGCCCTTCTCTTGTTACCGTAACCACCACTTCCTTGACCACCAGATTGTCTTCCGTACCTACGTGAGCTGTCCTCCGAGTTCCTCTTCTTATCTTCTTTTTTCTTGCGGTACTCAGCCGACTCCTGCTCTATCATTAAAGCACGATCCAGAACCTCTGCATGAGTTGGCAACTTCAAAGTGGTTAACCTGAAACTGATTTGGCTGATGAGTCCTCTCTCAAATTTCCTTGGCTTCTGATCCTCATCCTCAAAGAAATTCGAAGCATATCTCGACAACTCCGTAAACTTAGCATTATACCCATCCACATTCATAGTCCCTTGCTCTAGGTTGAGAAACTCCACTAGCCTCTCGTTCTCACACACTATGAGGGAAATACTTCTTGTTAAAAGCTTCACAAAACATTTCCCAAGTATAAGTGGCCACACCGCTTGCTTGGGCAGTCCTCTCCTCTGACTCCCACCACTCAATAGCCTCACCTTCCAACACAAAGGTGGAAAATCTAACCTTTTGCTCGTCGGTACAAGTCATGGTTCCGAATATTTTTTCCATATTTTTTAACCATTCTTCTGGTTTCTGGTGCCAGGCGCACTAGTGAAGGTTTTAGGTTTCCACCTTTGGAAAGCTTCAAGGGGGTCCTTAGTGGATGCTTGGTTCTGGGGTTGTGGCTATGGTTAGGGGTTCTAGTTGAGGTGGTGGTGGTTGTTATTCTGGTTGGACAATGGGTGTAGTGTTTGCATGACCCATATTTGCCAAGACGGCTTGAGTGAGAGTTTGAAGGAGAGCCACAAGTGTTGGGTCCAAGGGACCGGGACCATTGACGTTGACTCCAGGCTGCTCCTCACCAGCAACCCCGGAGGTAGAGTTTTCCCCGACTCTTCCCACACGACTACGCCCTCTTGTGCCCGAGCGACATCCACGAGCCATCTAATACTGTTTCATGGATAACAAAATGTCACACACACATAAACTAGAGATATATTTCTACCTAACATTATTATTATTATTTATTTATTTTTTGCTTAACCCTTAAGACTTAAATGGTTATTACGCCATAGCTGTTCACAAAAGTTCCTAGACATTGACTGAGAGGATTTAGGGTACCAAACCAATCAAACGATACGCATTCAAATAAGGAATTTATATTAACCTTGAGGAATAATTTTTTATTACATCCAAAATAAGTTCAAACATGGGACTTTAACCCCCAACCAAGTGGAAAATAGAAAGGAGCTACTAACGTCCTTAAACATAAATAAAAACGCTTATCTTAGGGTACTATTAATCACTCTATCCAACCATTAGTGTGCACTCTCTCGGCTGTAGCCCCCTCTTCCTCGTCGGATTCGAAGTCCTCGGACTTGCTTTCCTCCATCTCTTCATCCGCCACGCCATCCTCCCCCTCCTCTGAATCCGAGTCAACCTGTATGGGGTTCAAGAAAGACCCCAACTTGTCCTTTGGAGCTTCGTTGATGGTTTGGGTGAGACTAGTATGCACTAAATCAAGCATATACCTAGCGTTCTTGGCTGCTTGCATTTGGGCACGTAGGTGAACCACAAACTCATCCTTCTCATCTTTCATTCTACGGAAAGCATGGCGGGAACTGACTAACTTCACATGTACCTCATTGAATACCCCTCTAGGTACCAAAAGAGATTGATTAGTACATGTCTTCCTAGCAGTTTGTCGGGTACGCACCATTCCTACACTTAACCAATCGATGAATTAGTCTTTCTAAAAATAAACCCAAATTTCAATAATGTTCTTAACTCTACCATCTCATTCTTATTTCTATCATAACCCTTAATACCTATAACCTTTAGGATCTTAAGCTAAGCTCTGATACCATTTGTAACACCCCAAACCCGGAACTGACACCACGGTCCCACAATTTGGCTACGTCACCATTACAAAATACTAAACCACAAAATATCCAAAATAAAACATTACAATTCCTCTAACCAAAACACATTAAATGTCTATTACAAGCCACAAAATGTAATTGGCTCCACCGATCCCAATACAAAATAAGTGTTTATTAAAATAACCGTAATAAAACGTCAAAACCAAGGAATTTAATCTTGCACGGGTCACCCTCCACACGGTCCACTCGAGCCCAAAAGGACCCCAACTTACTTACGACCTGGAGAAAAGTAGAAAAGGGTGAGCGAACAATGCCCAACAAGTTCATATACAACCCATCCGGTTTTTAAAGAGGAGTTGATCCCAAAAATATATTTTGCCAAAAAGTCAAATAGTTTTAATAAGACCAATAATTGCATCCACTAGATGTAGAAATAGTAAAAATCAAATACAATGCTAATCAGGAATTTCAAGTGAAAGATAAGGCTCAAAACAAATACGAGATATCAAATTGCTACCAACCGTCCCATACCGGTTGAAAACAAGAGCACACGTAGATTCCATGATCACTTAAGTGGTCAATTCGATCTAGCTGACTACCCCAACGGGCCTGCAGGTATATCCGGATAACCTCACCACATGTCCAGTGGTGTTAAATAATTTTATTGTTTCATTAGTGTTACATATTTCATGTAACAATTTATTTTACTTAGTGATCACGAGGGAATCTATATATATATATAATGACAACCGTGATTTTCCCGCCTAAATGTTTTCCATAAATGTAAACACAAATATGCATTGGAAGTTGAAACACTTTGTTTTATTATATTTTTCTTAATTTTTATACTAAACATTTAATTAACATGACATTGGAAATTGAAACACTTTGTTTTGTTACATTTCTTATATATTATGACAAATGTAATTAGCACATCCATATATAGCAAAATCCCTTCAAAATGCACTTACCAAAAATAGGAAGATATATATAATGAAAAATATAATTTACTTATCTCAAGATTGTTAGATAACCACCGCAACTAATTACAAAATAAGGATTATATTTATATATGAACACATATACAAGTATTGATAAGTAAATAAAAAAACATAAAAAGCTATTAATAAATTAAATACCATTAATCTAAAAGGCAATGTTTTTTTTTTCTTTTAACCAATATGCAAGGGAAACAAGAATAACAATTTAAAAACTTATTATACTATAAGATCTTCCTATATTAATATTAATTTACTTGTGAGTTTTGTTAAGACAAATTCTATCCATAGAAGCTAAAAAACAAGTACATAGTGAAATATAATTTGATGAACAATTATGGATCCTTAAAGTCTGACATATCTAATTTTATACTCAACAAACATTACTTATTCAGCCATAAATGCTATGTGACCACTTTTGTTGCGTATAACCAAATAATTCACCGGCAAAATTAGTAGCATCAACCAATGAGCTCTAGCTCAACTGGTACTGCTCACTTCTCCTAACGGAGAGGTCAGGTGTTCAAGTCTCACTAGAGACACCCTGGACTTTACAACTTTCAATAGAAAGGTCGGGTGTTCAAGCATCTTCAGAGGCAACGTTGTTGTTCAAGCCTTACCCAAAGGTCCCATTTAGCTGCTCGCTTATCTTAACGGAGAGGTCGAGTGTTTAAGCCCCAGCAGAAGTACCCTGGTGCATCACTACTCTCAACCGAGAGGTCGGGTGTTTAAAGCCTCACTAGAGGCACCATTTGTTCTAGTCATACAAAAGACATCATATATCGATAATTGTAGTCTTTCAACGCATTAAAACATTAGAAAGTAAGGGTTGGAGTAAGGTCTATGTCCCCTCCAACCTTTAAAAAAAAGCAGTAGCAACAGTTATGGCATGTTGGATGAATGGACTTTTAAAGATCAATATGTTCCTGGTGAGAGGTGACAACATCATTATTACCGGATTCTATTTCGCTCATTGACATTGTAGAAAAGTAAATCGTAGTCTAATTGCTCTGGGAACATGTAAATTGACTCTAGAGGGGTGTGATTATTTATATGGACAAGTAGCCGAATATCATACTCTGTGAAATATACAATGAATTGAGAGCAATCATAGTTTAAATGTCTATTTCATAGTTTATTGAATTGAGCTTAAATATTTGTATATATAGTTGTAATAATTAAGTACATATATTATCAGTGTCACCTCATTTGGGTGACACTATTAATGAAAGAATTTTTGAGTCGGGGATATTTTGGTCATTTCGGGGGAGGGATGACCATATGAAGTATGTAATTTTAGTCGTTTTTATTTGGTTTATCGTCATTTGAATTTGTTGTGCAATTTTTATTATCTAACAAATATATATTCGTTTAAAGATGTATTCTAATATATATATATATATATATATATATATATATATATATATATATATATATATATATATATATATATATATATATATATATATATATTTTTTCATTCATGTAATAAGCAATAATTAAATTCACTTATATTTTTATCATTACATTTTAATTATGTGTTTAATTTTCATAACACACTAACTAAAAGATAAAAAAATTATATTAATATCGATTAATACATATTACGTGCATTTTGTTATGTGATAGATAGTATTAGTAATTGTACATATTTAATCATAGTGATCGTAGTAGTAATCGCACATATTTAATGACAAATGTTGTATTTAAAAAAATATTCTAAAATTTATAAAATATTTTATTTATTTATTGTATTCTCTATTAATAATTTTATCTTTTCTTAATCGATGCGTTATAATAATTTCAGTTATGTACATCTAACTCACAATATTTACGTTACAATTATTTACTTATTTTATTTATTATCGTTAAAGTTTTTAATCATGATATTAGTTTTACAATAATATATATATATATATATATATATATATATATATATATATATATATATTTCAAAAATTCTATTTAATTTATTCTTTTAATTTTGTTTTTTCACTTCATGTTGTTTATGTATAATTTGATTGAAAAATATATATGACGTGCATTTGACGCACCGGTGTAAACCTAGTTCCAAATAAAGTCAAACATCCAAAAGTATATGTAATCCATTTTTCAATGAGTTGATATTTTAAAGAAGTCAAACATGGGTTACAAATTTTCAAGATTCGGAGTGTGAACAAAATTAGGTTCGACGGAATTCAAAGCAAATATCGGTGAGTGTCGAGCATGCGTTTACAAGAAAACGTTAACCCAATAAAATTATAATGGAAGCCTACCGAATAAAATAGGACGATCAAAATACTTAAGAAGTATAATCCCTTACCGAAAAGTAATGAACAATTAGCTTGTACGTGTAAGGCACCACTACTCGCCCTTGACCAAATCTAACATCCAATACATAAAAACAAAAAAATTTTAAACAACATTTTACTCGTATTTAAACTAATTTGTTTTTAATAACTTCGTTTTATTTAATTTAATTTTATTTTTTTCCGTTTAGGAACCAACTTGATAGTGGGTCAAAACAATACCCAAAACATACTCCTACCACCAAATTAACTTTAACCAGAAATTCCCTTTACCCTTATTTTTTTTCCCTTACACCCGTCACCTCCATCCCCCCTTTTGACCTTGATTAGACTTTCTTCCATTTTCCCCATTTTCATCAACCATTACCCATTACATCATAAACTTTCTTTTAGCCTTTTGGTGACTCCCCTATACTCTCGCACCCCCTTATTTCCTTTATTATTATTTTTTCTCTTTCTATCAACCTACCACTCTCTTCACTTCCTCTTTTTTTTCCTCTCTCCCCCTTCCCTTTCTTTCTTTCTCACCTTTTCTTCCTTCTGTGTCTCTGTTTCACCTTTTTTTTTTTGGTTTTCCATTCCTTTGTTTTTTCCTTTCCCTACTCTTTCTACTCTCTTCCCACCGCACAGTCACACACACACACCTCCTTTCCTTTGTAACAACCCAGCTACTCCCACCTCTTATCTATTATGTCTCTTCTTCTTTTTTATCTATTTCGAGCACTTAGTCCAACTCCATATCCCTCTTATTATTTTTCCACATATTCCCCAACCCAAGGAAACCCATACACTGTCAACCAACCCAGCAGAACAACCCATTACCTGAAATCAAAAGGAAGAGTCAATATCTTACCTCAATCAAAGACTCGATCTTGCCCGCTGGAGATTTGGTGCGTCGCTGGTTGTTTCAACTCCGATACTTCGCCAAGGACTTCCTCCGTGCACCCTCTCTCACTTTGTTTGATCTCTGATTTTATGTTTTGTGAATGCTCCAGCTATAGGTAATACATCCTCTTATATACCCACCGTGAACCATCCTTTGAGCTCCTCCATCAATGCGACTTCAGGAAGCGTCCCCCGTTTCTTCACAACGGCAGGCAACAACCCCCCCCCCCTTGATTCCCTAATTAACTATGCTATAAATGTAATTACTTAAGGTAATAACTATATTTAATTATTACTGTTGTTGTTGTTGTTGTTGTTGTTGTTGTTGTTGTTGTTGTTGTTGTTGTTGTTATTATTATTATTATTAATATTATTATTATTATTATTATTATTATTATTATTATTATTATTATTATTATTATTATTATTATTATTATTATTATTAACAAATGGACCACCAATTGGGCTTAAGCCCATCTCAAATAAATAACCCAATTGTGTACCAAAACTAAGTGGGCTTGCTATTAAATTAAAATAGGTCTAATTATCGATTTCATTCAAATTAGGCCAAACCATATGTTGGTCCACAATGATGCTCAAATAGGCTAGAGGGGGGTGAATAGCCTATGATGTCATTTTAAAACTTTTCGTTTGGTTACAGTTAAAGCATGTGTTTTAATGGCATAGACAGTTAACATGTTGAACATGTCTGCTGGTAGTACTAAACAACAGACTTGTTCTTAGCAGTGATGTCAACTCTGATGGTGAACTGTCTGATAAACAAAAGCCTCTTTCGAAGAGTTTAAGCAGCGGAAATAGAAAGGCTTAGATTTAGAGAAGTATTAAGTGGTTGTACATGAATATATGATCAGAACAACAGCACACTTACTCCTTCCAAATGCTGAATTAAAGGATCATTAGAGAATAGCTTTTCAAAGAATAAATCATTTTATAAAAGCTCATAGAGAGATAAAGACTGAAAGATAAATTATATGAAAGAGCATATGAATTTATTCAAGGATAAATTAGAGATTACATCAGCCTAGACACTCTATGTACAGTTTCTGTCCTCGTCCTTTCAAGCCATAATCTTCACTTAATTATTCAGAGACGAATCTTTAAGTAAAAAGGGCAATAGGAGACTAGAACGAGAAACTAATATGAGAAGAGAATTTTCAAGGTCGTTCAGATAAAAATTATCTGAACGATTGAGTGCAAAGCACTCGGCCTTCCATGATGAATGATTATTGCACAATCGACAGCATTTGTATAGGAATACAAATCTGAAGATATGAATGCAATATCTACAGACTGCTCTTCATCTTCCTTAAGTATCATCTTGAAATCTATCTATAGATCGATCCAAGGACTTGACCTTTAGCTTTAGGAATGAGATCCTGAAGCTTAGCTAAAGGCAGAGTTCCTCGAAGAAGGGTGAAGAACTCTAATATAAAGTGCGGTTCTTGACCAAGACAATGATCTCTGTCTATTGAAGTTTCTGATATCTATCTCTCTTCTTCTTCTTCGAGCTTTTCTTCCTAGCAAACCACAGAGAGTGTTTTGCTAAGGTCTGGGTAAGCTCACTGCAATCTTTTATATAGATCTGAGATTCGTTGGTGAAGACGATCTCTTTTAGATCTTTCAGCTTCTTCGAAGTTCTTGTTGCAGGTGTCTTTTTAACACAACATGTTTTTTTTTCTTGTAGAAGAGGGTAGATTTCTTATATAGACCGAAGAACTTTTATCGTTGAGATCTGTCGAGAGATTTTGTATCCGTTGAATGATTTGTCTTGAGAACTGATGGATAAAGATGTTGTTCAATAGATCTTTAACTGTTGGGTGAAAGACTTCATTCTTTAGATCTTCGAACTATTACCTTGTCAGACTGTATGATAAGTCGCTAAAGGATAAGTCTGATTCATTGATGCACTGTCAGGTGATCTGTCCGATAAAGTAGATTCTTTTGACTGCTTTAGACCACGTGACTTAGAAGGCGAGAAAGTCTTGCAGTGTCAGGCTTCATAAAGATTTTAATAATATTAAAGCTCAACGTATTTGTCTTGTTTTGGCCTGCTGCAATCTTGTCTCCTTGTAGCACGTACAGAACCAAATCTGCTGGTAAGAAGTTCAATTCTGATATATGAGTCCTTTGTAGAAAAATACTGCTGGTGATGGATCCTTTGAGAAACTCTGTCACTGTAGCATGTCTGCTGGTGACGAGTCTTCAAAGTGTCCTTTAGTGCATATGACAAGTCTGCTGAAGACTTTTGATGCTACCGCAAGTCTGCTGGTGCTAGTGCATATGAAGTGCTGGTTTGTTTGATCATCATGTAGGAAGGTAGGACTTGATCAGGTTGCACCTAATCTAAGACCTATGTGATGTCATACTAGTTGCCACACTAATCGGTTTGCAGACCTTTTAGCCACTAGTGATGACTCACTATAATGGGAACAAGCAAATCATCATATATGGAATATGCAAGGTGATAAGTAAATTATCAAGAAGCATATTCCAACAATCTCCTCCTATTTGCTTGGAACCATTACAAGATGACATATACAAAGCACTAAAGCATTTATCAAGACATAGTAATAACATGCCTACAATGAATAATCATTTTATCTCAAGACATGTCCTATGTTGATAATTACATAAGCGATGGCTTTTGTATAGTCTACTATTGCTATTACAGACTCGATAAATCAAAGTGTTGAACAGGTAAAGCAATAGTTAAAAACAATTTAGATCACTTAGAGTTTTTGAAAGATGTTTGAGGAGGATCTAAAAGGTTTTAGGGTTCTTACTTGCACATAGATTTTTATATGTTGAAAGAATGTTTTAGCAAACAAGAGTAGCAAATCCTTAAGTAAGTATATGTATTTGAAGGTTTTTCAATAAGGATTTACTCGTGATACCATTTGAAATTTTTTTATGATTCTGTTGAGGGAAGACTCAACAGATAAATTTTTGTTTGAATGTTTTTCAATAGGGATTGCTCGTGATACCATTTAAAAAAAATATTTTATGGTTCTGTTGAAGGAAAGACTCAATAGAGAATTTTGTTTCGAGCACATTTTTTATAGAAGTGCCACAAAGGCATGATTCATACAAAATCATCTTAGGGTGAATTTTTCACATTATTTGTGTTTGTGTCTTCCTTTGATTCTCTGCCTAAGGAAGTGTGAATTTCTCAAAATTCTCCTCCTTAGTTGTTCTTCTCCTTCTAAATTGTTTCTAATGTCATAACACTTCTCCTCCTTAATATGTTAAAACACTTCTCCTCCTTAATGGTTGCAAGCAAAAGCAGGAGACGAGAGGAAGAGTAGGAAAAAAAACAGTAGGCAAGGAAGATACTGAAATTAAAAAAATACCAATTGTTGAAAAGAAATACAACCTAGTTGGAATTCCCAAAGCTACCAGTACTAGAATCTAAAGTATATTCTCTATTATGATCAGAGAAGCTGCAATTGCCAAATAATTCTCGAGTTATCAGCAGGTCTCTAGTGATAGGAAGGTGTTCATCTTCATGGACTGATGAGCGAATGTCTTGAAAAGAGCAAAGAAAGTAACTGATAATTCTGGCATACTTTCTAATGCAGATACCATTCGTCTGTCTTTGCAGGATAGATTGGCGTATGAGAGAGAAGACGACTTCAGACCAGTTGATGGTATGAGAGTCTAGAACAGCAATGATGAAGTTCCAAAGTCTTCTGGTGTCATTACTTGAGCCTGCTTCATGAAATAGAAGACATCGACTCAGGATTTCACCAATACTATACATGTTGAAAGGATAGTTGTTGATGTCCCACGTACTGTAGTCATCTCGAGAAGGGTAGCCAGTTCGTAGAAGCCATGATTCATTGAGGATTGAATCATCGAGAGCGCTGGGTCCAATAGAAGGAAGATGGAAAATGCGAGACAAGCTCTCGGCACTGAGGACGACATTTGTACCTCGAATGCGACCAAAGAAATGGTTACAATCTTTTTCCATTATCATCCTAGAGTATAATTCATCAACCAACCTAAGGCTGTAGAATTCTTCACGAAATGAAAAGAGTGAGACAAGTCCAGAGTTGTGGAGAAGATCGATAATCGTTCCTCCAACAGTGTTGTTGATGAGAAATTGTTCTCCTTGAATCGTATGACCTAGGATATATGAGTGAGAGCCTATTCTGGTCATGAAAAACGATACTGGTGGAACAAATCTACTTGTAACACTTGAAGAAGATGAAGTGGCCATGAGAAGTTTTTTATCATAAACAAAATATACTGGTAGTGAATAAGGTACCAATTGATGATATCAGATCAATCAATTGTTGGGAAGTTTCAGTTAGGAAGTTTTAAGGATCAGTATTTTTCGGAGGATTTATAAAGGAAGAACATACTCATCACGAATCGTTGATTGGTTGTCCATTGAAGAGCTGTAATGACAAGAATACAATACGTCGAGGTAATCAGGTCAAAACTTTTAGAATTTAAATGGACATTGGCTTGGAAAGACGGCGATTCATGGTTTCGACATTATGTCATTCTTGGGAATGTTTTCGATACAGATTGTGACTTAAATTGGTATATCTTAATATCCAGATGGTGGATACCAATGATGGTAGAGAGTACTGGATGAAAAGATGAGAATTTGTGTTGACATTAATGACTTTTGAAAAGTAATACTAGTTTAAAATACGAACCTTTGAAGAAATGTGATATGTTTTTGAAATTCTAAAATTTTTAGAAGATGATTTACGAGACATTCTGAATCATCTACACAATCCTCAGCAATCTCTCAAATCTTTAGAAGATTTTAGAATTTTAAATCAATTTTTGAAGAAGTATTTCAAAAACTAGAATATGTTTTTCAAAATAGTAAGAAATTTTGTGTTCTTTGTTTTTAGAAGATAATTGTGCAGAGCTTTCTGAATCATCTACACAATCCTCAGCAATCTCCCAAATTTCTTTTAAAAACTTAGAACAATAATAGACATTTTTGAAATTGATATCAATTATGAAAACATTTCTGAAATTGATATTGAATTTTTGAAATACTACTTGTTGTAAAACATTTAGAAAATCAATCAATAATTCCAAAGGTTATTTTAAGTCATAGATATATTCACAAAGGGAAGAACAACAGCGATTGAAAGATGTTGTTATGAGATTGTGAACTGCAGAGATGGAAGTCTGATGTTCAAGTTTGATCAGTAAAGATTGGAGTCTGCTGTTTCAACTGATAACCTTAAAGATGTATGCAGCAGTAATGAAAGTCTTCTGATACTAGTTGATAACGGCAGGTAGAACGGGATGGTAAATAGTCAAGAGCATATTGCTGATATCAATTCTTGGATATGCGTGGTTATCAGTCTTGTTGAACACACTGAAGAGGGTAGCAATAAAATTGCTATAATACCAATTAATGAGTACTGTGTTCAAGAAGGATGGAAGTCTACCGATACTGATGTTAAAGAGATGATCAGTAGACTACAGATTGCTGATACCAAAAGTTAGAAATGAATGTTGATCAATAATGATTGAGGTATGCAGGGTTGGATTGAAGACGGTGTGGAGCCACGAATTTCTTAAAAAGAAACAGACGGCTTCTTCCTAATAGCATCAGGGGATGATGAAGAAGAAAGAGGTGAGAGGCAAGTTCTGGCTCGACTTAGGCTCATCTGGCACGGAGGCTGAAACAGAAGTAGTGTGAGCTGAACACTTCTTCCTTTTGGGAGCAGCAGCAGTGTCAGCAGCAGCAACATCATCAGTGCTTGAAGAAGACTTCTTCTTCTTCTTCTTTGGAGTTGGCTCCTCCTCACTAGTAGAGTGCATGTGTTTCGATCTTTTGGAGAGAAAGAGAACAGGGTCTGCAGGCGCATCTGGAACAGAAGACTTGTTAGCAGACTTGATTGAGCAGCCTTCTGAAGTAGCTTCCTTCTTAAACTTCTTGTCTAGGTCATTTGTCATGAAGGTTATCCACTGTTGTGTTAGGTATGATCTTTGAGGATTGCCAGTGGAGCAGGGTTGAGAGCAAGGGTCAGAAGTAGAGAGGGAAATTCTTACTTTTCTTGCATTTCATTCCATAGCTTGAGGTGGCTAAGAATGAATGTTGATCAGCAAGAATATAGTTTGTTGATACAAGATGTATCTAATAGGCTTAGCAGACATGGGATTTGCTGAATAAGGATGGAACCACAAACGATGAGATCTGCTGATTCCAAGTGAATGATGAGCATTTCAACACTACTTTCCTTAGGGGGGCCTTGGCTTCTGGAAGGATGGACCATTCGCTTCATTGGCACAGATGGGAATCTGCTACAGGATTTATTTTAGCAGACTTGAGGTTTTTTTGAATGAAGATGGAACAGCAGACATGGAGATCTGCTTATACCAATTGAATGAACAGTGTTTCAGCAAACTTATCCTTTTGGATTGCCTCGGCTTCTGGAAGGACGGACCATAGACTTCATTGGCATAGATTAACTGATGACTATGCTTTTTTACAATAGAATCCCAATTGAATGATAAGAGCATTTAGAAGCAAAACAGAAGACAACAACCATTTCAGTTAGAGCATTTTGAATCACAAAGAAGCAAGCAGATCATTCTTGGATTGGTTGAAGATACTGAGGTAGAATAATGTATTTTTCTTCAAGGTCAACAGCTAAGATGATGACTAACCTTTTTAAGAGAAGGAAGTCATTTGTTCAAGACAAAGGGAAGAAAGATTTTTGAGTAGAGTTTGTCTTTGAACAAAGGAAATAGAAGATAAGAAGAGATTAAAGACGGCTGCTGGTTCCTTAGAAGGTCATCCTTCCAACAGAAGTTATGAGGTCTGCTGTTGTGAAGTGAATAAAGCCAGAATTTGGATGATAATTAAGATTCATCAGAACTTCATGGGTTGAGATGAGACCTTTAATTCCTGTGAATGGATTTGCAAGGTAAGCAATCCTTTCTAAGAAATCCAAAGTTGAAGTTATCCATATTCCAACATTGATTCTTTTCATGAGATTTCTACTAGTAATCATTGAAGTTTTTACTCGAAATCAAGTTGATTTGCTAATTTGAAATCGATTTTCAGTTTGGTAGCACGAATCAACATAGTCTTTTGAGCGCCAGAAGTTTTGATAAAGAACTTAAAGTCTTCTGTGCTTTCTGAATCAAATCAAAATAGAAGATTAGATTTATAAGACTATCATTTAAAAGATAGATCCTGGGATTGTCTCATCAGAATTATAATTATGTTGAATAGGAATATTTATGGTTAAGGATTGGCTTGTTGTTGGGTTAACAGCAGAGTTATGTTTGCTGTTGGATTCAGAACAGAAGATATAATTTAGTGTTCAAGTACCGAAATCTTAAGCAAACATAATATTTCATGCTATCAAAGAATATTCATACAAAAACAGATAGACATGAAGTAAAGTTGCTTTGAACAAGTTCTCATTTAGATCAAAATATACTCGAATACAAGGAGGATCTAAAGATTACATAATTCAATACAACTTCCGGTGACTTAACTACTCTACTTAAACAACTAATCTAAACAACTTATACATTTCTAAAGATAAGAATGTTACAAGGAGATGTCTATGAAGACCATGTACCCAGATCTGTTTAACCGGTTGGCAAACGGAGTATAGGTCCAGATCAAGGACTCAAAGTGAGCCAAGGAGAGAGCGGGGCTCATCTTTTTCTCCTTTTTAGCAGGTTTTCTCTATCCGAGGTGCACTACATAAACATCTATTAGATTTTTAGATATCAGTTCTAATGCAGGCACTCATCCTCGAAGATTTGAGAGGGGAAATTTGAGGAGAATCACATTTGGCTCACAGAAGATAGGAGGATCTTCTAAACGAGAAGGAGCATTCAAATGTGAACAAGGATAGAGAGAAATGGGAGATATATGCTAAATGGTTGTTGAGGAAAATCTTCATACAAGAGGAATCCTCGAAAATAACCAAACAACTTTTGGTGGATAGGAAGAGTAATTCCAAGTTGTTGAGAGAGAAACTTGATCTACTGCTAAGAATTCTCCTAAGTAACATTTTAGAAAGAAGAGATTTTGTATCAGCGTCAGTCATAGTGTTTGGGAGTAGTTTGCGAGTGATAGAGATGAGAGAAATGATGTCTATATAAATACTCGCTGAGGCAAGACAATGGACCGGTTAATAAAATGAATTCATTAAGTATGAGGAGTCCAGTCAACTACTCTCATTTAAAGTTACATCGGGTAAAGTGAGAAATAATTGAAATTCCTAGATATCCGGTAAGGTATTCTCCTTGAAAGCTTAAGAGATTTTGAAAAGATTGAACAACTTTCTTGAGAAGATAAAAAGGTTTTCGTAAATACAACTTTTCAGTAAACAGATTTGACAAAACAACTTTTTCAAAGAAAATTGATTTTGACAAAAGTAACTTTTCAGAAAAAGAATGTCTTGAGTAATAAGCTCCTATCGAGATTCTATGAAATTTGTCTTTTACTTCAAGAATTAGTCAATTTCAAAAAGTTTAACCTCAACCCTTGTAGAAATTGCAAAGATACCCATGTAATTTGCATATTATCTACTTAAGGTAAAAACTCCTATAAGTCAGCACACATAATTGAACTTATGAAGTACTGAGCAACAAGAATGTTTGACAAAGAAGATGGTTTGAATAGGGTACAGTTGAGGCAGATCAAAGATAAGAGAAATTACTTTGATAAGAAAGCATCAAACCATATGAGTAATAGAAATCATACTTAACAGAATGGAATAAAAATAGGGAGCAAAGTATGATAAGCAATTACTCAAGCTTTATATTTGCGGAAAATAAACAGAGAATAACAGAGCATGCAAATATAAGGCTGTGCAGTGATGATATATTCATGATCATGATTAGCAGGAAATCATAAGCATATATCAATCATATATCATAACCCAGAAAGCAGAAGTTTTGACTGAAGCAAATGAATAGGGTTCGGTTCGTCGTCAACCATAGCACTTATGCTGCTAGAACGATAATAAAATTTTCTTTGATGATCTTGAGAGATTATGTATTCCTGAATGAGAATCAAGAAGATCATTAGCAACATTTTATGAGCTTTTGAAAGCTCCAGAAAAATCTAGATACTAGAACAAGTATTTCAAGAGAATCTGAGAGAAAGAGAAGGACTGGATCTTGAATTTATTATTCTCCCTTGGTCTTATGTGCAAAGAGAAAGATTAAAAGAAAAGAAGCACTAGACAAGGGATGTACCTTTTGATGACAGTCATGTTTGGATCAGGGTAGATGTCCTTCAGAAGATGCCTTTTGGAATCTGAGCTAGAAAGTCTGTAGTAGATGTTGCCTAAAGAGTAGATTTCCTTTGCAACAACTAATGAGATCTTTGATTCATATTTCTTAGATTTTAAATTATAATAATTCTTTGAATTATAGGTCAAGTTCCCAGAAACTAAATACCATATAACAGAGGGATCAATCAATGTTTCATGATATAGAGCTTTTTAACTCTTAACCTTTTTCAAAAGAATAAAATAGGATTCTTTTTAAAATTCTTTCACAAAACAGTTCCAGAATTTTAACTAAGAAATTTTTTCTCTCGAGAAGGTGTTGGAATGATTACAATCGTTAGCCTTATGTCAAGAGAATTTGAATCAAAAATCCTTTTAATTAATGCATCCATCGAAGTGTCTTTCATCTGAGGAATAGTTATTCATAGTGCCAATTGATATATATATATATATATATATATATATATATCATCATATAAATAATTATCCACACTCATCATGGTAATTTTCTATCTCATGATATTTTTGAAAACAAAATAATTTTTCAAAATAAGTATGTTTTCAAAAATTCATCTCAAATGAAATCCTTGTCAAAAGTTTTTAAAAGATAATGAAA
>CM028379.1:59157791-59219093 GCA_013146195.2 Codonopsis lanceolata | reverse complement strand
AGGTACATTCGACCAGCCAGGCCCAGGCCATCTCGGTCATAAATTGCGTAAATGCGGCGATACAAATCCGCCATTTGAGCATTCATGCCCTGGGTTCGGTGGTGGAGGTGGCAACTCCACTTCGGGTTCTCGGGAACTCTCCAGGTCGGCCTCTACTCGCTTTACACGGTCGGCTCTAGGGTTCACCATCAAGCACTATAAGAATTCTTCGACGTTAGAACAATCACACCAGAAACAACCACTTAGCCATGGAACCTATCTGGCCGATAGCTAACTCTAAAACTCTCGATACCAAGCGTGGCGACAGGCAGGACAGAGATGGGGCCAGGGTCGGACCGCTAAATAAGGAGGAAACAAGTAGGCAATTAAACATGCGAGGACATAATTTTTAAAACACGACGTGACGCAACATTAGAGACGTAACAGCGCCTCGGCACCAAAGGGCGGTATTTTAAACTCTTTCAAACGATATAACAGTTAAACAATTTAAACCAAAGTCATCGGCACTACATGCTTAGGAACAGCTAACAGTTTATAGACAAGAATTAAATAAGAGCTACTAGGATGCTCGTGGAAGACTTATACATGTGGGGTAATGACAAGTTAACAAAGCTCGAGCTTTATGGAAGCACAAAGGGATACAAGTACTACAAGTGAGATAACTACTAGTAGCTAACAAAGTTACACAAGCAAGTTTTATACAAATACGAAGCATAGTCTAATTGACTTGCTTTAACCGTCGTCCTTACAAAACATGAACAAGAGGAAGAGGACATCAAAAACCTCTTGACGTATTCGAACAAAGAGGGACAAAGCACAGAACACACGATCTCAACAAGCAGGACACTCTTGCTAGGATCTAAAAGCGATAAAGGGGAAAGGGTAAGTCATAAAGACTCGTAAGCTATCAATCATGCATGTCATGGCAATATGCAACATACAGGCAAGTTATAGTCACATAAGCATAGAGCATATATCCAAGATTGCACATTGTTTCACATAGGTGCGCATAATTAAATCACATAGGATAAGGATATGGCCGGCTACGTAGTTCTGCATCAAGCGTTATCTTGGCGTGCATGTGTCGAATGCGTGTAGTACATCGACCTTCAGAATGCTCGGGATAGAACCAATGGTACTCGTATTGATGCAACAAAGGGAGCTACTTCCCCCAACGCCACATGGGCGTGTGTGAACAAGGGCAGGGATGCAATTTGGACTCATGCAATGCAAGTAATGTTTACTTAACAAAAATATCAAGTAGTGAGCGAGGTCGACAAGAGCGATCTCGTTCATGACAAGTAAATTATTCTCATCAATAACCAAGTAGGATTGAGTCGACAAAGCGAACTCACATGTCAATTAAGTATTCTATAATATGACATTCAAGATCAAGCAAGGCAATCAATTCAAGTTCAAAGTCTAGAATTATTATTCTTAGGAAGCTGCGTTTAGAGCGTCGTAGGGATTGATCGGTGAGCCGTATTGTTCAATAGCTCGCTAAACTTGACTCCGTTGAGTCGTCTAACAATTCATCCAATAGAGTTAGGGCGCTAAATGCATCACAAACCCTTTTCTAAGTTCGCGTATATGATCGGTGCGGTCATTAATCCATTTAATAACCGTAGTTAAATTGTCATCAATTCAAATTCAAGGAGCCTTAGAATTATTATTTCAAAGGTTGATAATCTACAATAGTCCAAGAACATTATTTATTCGTAGGAGGGCATAGAACACATTTAATTCTACACACAGATCCAATTCAACAAGATGAACAAAGCATGGCATAGGGAACCCTAGAATTCCTAGTTTCCAAAGTCATCAAAATCCAGTCCAAGAACATTAGTTGTTCCTAAGAGGGCATAGAACATATTTAATTCTAGGCATAGGACTAAATTAACAAGATGATCATATTAATAAAATCTCAAAGACCAATACATCAACAATCATGGCAAGAGCATGGTAGGAGCATGGGAATTACAAGAAGAGGGCATGGCATATCTAGCATACATCTAAGGGGAATCGATAGCTTACCTTACACCCAAGAAAGAGATGGAATGGACACAAAGTAATCGGATGGAAATGATCTCCTTGTCGGTAGCTTCACTCCGGTGGTCTCGGTTTGGCAAGCGGAGGTCGGGAGCTCAATCCATGGAGTAGACACACTAGTCTCACCTTTTCTCTACACACACTAATATGGCGAGAGAGAAATCTGGAAATGGAAGCTTAATGGCTGATCAACAAGAGAGGCTTATATACCTTGCATGGTTTGAGTGGAAATCCACTGGCAGCACAAGAAGAGGGCCTCCAATCCACTTGTCAAATGGAGGTAGCTTGAGGTTAGGACTAATCTAACTTGATTAGTGTTTAATAGGTAGGATTAGGGACAATTAGGAAGGGTTTAAGGGGTCAAAGGTCGGACAAGGCGAAAAGGGAGAAAATTTCCGTAGCGGAAGAAGGCGGGCGCCTCGGGTCATGGCCGCTCATTTCTGGTTAGGTTTCCTGATTTTCATTTGCTCTCAGCTTCTGGGGCGCGCGCCTCACTCGATCCATGCGGGCGCCTGAACTTCTGGGGCTCCAAAACTTGACTTAAACATGTCCTAAAGGGTCCTAAACTTGTGGGCAACCATTCTAGGGTCTAGCACCACTCAAAACAAGTCCGAAACACACCCGAACAACACCCGGAACAAGGTAGGACAAGGCTCGAGTCAAGCGACGATTGGTTGACGAATCAAACCCGGATCAAACGTCAATGAACTAAGATATCTTGGGCATGGAAAAGACTTGTTTAACCATGGTTAAGAGTTCAATACAAGGCCGGGAACTCAATGAACATATCGCATCACCCAATAACGCAGGAGAAGAGGGAAATCGCTAAGGCCAAAACAAAGCAAGAAGGTTTCCAAACTTCCAATCAAACCTACTATGATCAAGGTGAACGTTCTAGGTCATCTATGATGGACAATAGAACTATAACAAGTCTCGGTCGTGTGCTAACATGCTAAGGCAAACACTCAAGGCACAAGGCAAGGCAAGCAAGGCAATGAAGGCATTCAAGCAACTAGGCACGTAATACTCTCATGTGAGTATGACATGAACAATTAGAATTATCTAACATGTTAAGGCATGAAACAAGCATGTTATTAAGGCATAAGACAAGTAATGCAAGTAATGGGTTTGGGTTCTCACAATGACACTATTCTCCCTTTGTCTTTAAAAAAAGAAAGAACACTTTTCATTTGATTTGTGCAACAAAAGATCGAAGATGTGCTTTTTTTATTTTGGGGGTATCAAATCTTCATATTTTATTTCTCCTACTTTTGAAAGCATATATATATGAGGAATTGGTATAACAAGATAACCCATGGTTTTATCTTTTATAGCCTTTGACCAATTCCTTGTATCAATCCAGCTCCATTTTCGGTCAGAGCCCTAAACCCTAACATTGCTCGTCTTTCTGTCTTTTTACCCAGTGATAATCGACTCATGAGTCGATTAATCAACTCATGAGTCGATTAATCAACTCATGATCGATCTTTGAGTCGATTGATCGATCCTTGAGTCGATTAATTGACCCTTGAGTCGATTAATAGACCCTTCAGTCGATCATGAGTCGATTAGTAATCGACTCAAAGAATTGAGTACTTGACTCATCGGTCAATCATGAGTTGATTAATCGACTCATGAGTCAATCATGAGTTGAGTACTCGACTCAAAGGGTTGAGTGCTCGATTCAAAAAGTTGAGTTGATATGATTAATCGACTCAAAAGAGTATTTTGAGATTTTCAATTTAAATCTGGTCATATAATTTTTTTTTGTATAAGTCATATTAGTTTTGTAACCACCACCGTTGAAGTGACCATATATGAAGAAACCCTACATATATATATATATATATATATATATATATATATATATATATATATATATATATATATATATATATATATATATATATATGTATGTGTGTGTGTATGTATGTATGTATATATATATACATACATACATATATATATATATATATATATGTGTGTGTGTGTGTGTGTGTGTGTGTGTTTATATATGTATACATGTATATCTTATGCATCATGCAAAAACTAATACTCCCTCTTTCTCAGATAAATGTTCTTACTTTCTATTTTGGGATGTCTCAATTAATGTTCCTAACCACTTTTAGTGTACAAATTTTCTACTATTCTTCCCAATATATCTCTTCATTCAATACTTTTAGAAAAGGCATGGAGGCTGTACAACTCAGTCTTATACTTCTGACATACTTGGTTGGGAGAATCTAACTTTGCGCATCAATCTTCGTATCAAGCCAAAAAAAATATTGTGCCACTATCTTGTAAGTTCCTTATGTATTCTGGATAGGACAAAATCAGCCCTACTACCCCCCCCCCGCTCTTTTTGGATAAAATAGAATAGTCCAGATCTACAAGTCAAGAGATTCATTTCAGTAGATCCATCTCTGTTCAAGAATCCCAGTCATTGAGTACTTCAAACTATCCTGATTAGTCTTGATTTGAAAGTGTTGACCATGTGAGTAATGCCTCCATTTCTTCACTGCAAGAATCATAGTCATTACTCATAAACTTTTTCTCGTATGTTGACAAACGCAAATGTCTTGGTCCCAAGGCCTTGCTTAGGAAAGCTATAGGCCTATTGTCCCGCCTAATACAGCCCTAATACCACTATAACATGCATCTTTCTCGAGCATCATAAAAGGCCTTGAAAAACAGGCGTAGCTAATACTGGAGCTGAGGTTATGGCCTCTTCAGCTGTTCTAATGCTGTTAACTGATTCATTCATTCATTGAATTTTTTTTCATAAGTAAAAATATTATAAAACCCATCGCCAAAACAGGTGTCGAGTCCTTAGTATACTACTACAAAAGAAGTATACAATTGATAATCTGTCCACTAAATCAACAAAAGAATTTCCTTAATTCGAAAAGACTCAACACCAGAAACAAAGAGACCAAACAGTATCCATCATAATCTGATCAATATCTTACTCAACATTCTCAAAAACCCCTCGATTCCTCTCTGTCCAGATATTCCAGCAAATAGCTAAAGGTGTCGAGTCCCAAAAGGCATTCCTCCTCCTTCTTATAGATGGAATACTCTGGAGAAAATCTTTAATGGTCCTTCTGCTACTACTCATCAGAGCCAAATAAAATGATTTCACCGAAAACACCCTATACTTAGTCTCGACCCAAGCCACTTTATCTTCCCCGACCCCCTTTCACCGAATGTGTGTAAAGCAATTCAAAAGGCTAAACAATGTCTCCCATTTCCCAATCATTATCCCATTCGGAAAGAAGGGTTCTAATTGATCATGCCATCCAATACCCCTTGAATTGAGCTAACCATTTCATCTTGATTCACCACAATATTGTAGAGGTTAGGGAACTTTCTCCTCAGCTTTGTGTCGCCACACCAAATGTCCTTCCAAAACCTAACATCTTCCCTCATTCCTATCTCAAAAGAAAGGGCTCCCGCCCTTTCCTAATTCCTTTCCACACACCAATTCCTAAGGAAACTGTTGGTCCACAATGATGCTCAAATAGGCTAGAGGGGGGGGTGAATAGCCTATGATGCCATTTTAAAACTTTTCTTTTAGTTACAGTTAAAGCATGAGTTTTAATGCCATAGACAGTTAACATGTTGAACATGTCTGGCCGGTAGTACCTTGAATACATGATTTGCTCTTAGGCGAGTTGTCAACCTGGCCATGAACTTCGAAAATCAAAAGCTTTGTTCAAGAGTTTAAGCAGCGGAAATAGAAAGGCTTAGATTTAGAGAAGTCTTAAGTGGTTGTACACAAATATATGATCAGAACAACAGCACACTTAATCCTTCTTCCAAATGTTGAATTAAGGAATCATTAGAGAATAGCTTTTCAAATAATAAATCATTTTATAAAAGCTTATAGCGAGATAAAGACTGAAAGGTAAATTATATGAATGAACACCTGAATTTATTCAAGGATAAATTACAGATTACATCAGCCTAGACACTCTATGTACAGTTTTTGTCCTCGTCCTTTCAAGCTATAGTCTTAACTTAATTATTTGTAAACAAATTCTTAAGTAAAGAGGGCAATAGGAGACTAGAACGAGAAACTAATATGAGAAAGGAATTTTCAAGGTCGTTCATATAAAAATTCTCTGAACGATTGAGTGCAAAGCACTCGACCTTCCATGATGAGTGATTATTATACAATCGACAGCATTTGTATAGGAATACAAATCTGAAGATATGAATGCAATATTTACAGACAGCTCTTCATCTTCCTTGGGTACCATCTGAAATCTATCTATAGAACGATCCAAGAGCTTGACCTTTAGCTTTAGGAATGGGATCCTGAAACTTAGCTAAAGGTAGAGTTCCTCGAAGAAGGGTGAAGAACTCTAATCAAGAGTTTGGTTCTTGAGTCTTGACCAAGACAATGATCTCTGTCTTTTGAAGTTTCTGATCTCTCTCTCTCTCTTTCTTCTTCTTTGAGTTTTTCTTCCTAGCAATCCACATAGAGTGTTTTGCTAAGGTCTGGGTAAGCTCACTGCAATCTTCTGTGAAAATCTGAGATTCGTTGGTGAAGACAATCTCTTGTAGATCTTACAGCTTCTTTGAAGTTCTTGTTGCAGGTGTCTTTTCAACACTCTTTCTTTGAAGAAGAGGGTAGATTTCTTATATAGACCGGAGAACTTTGATCATTGAGATCTGTTGAATGATTTGTCTTTGAGGACTGATGGATAAAGATGTTGTGCAATAGATCTTTAACCGTTGGATAAAAGACTTCATTCTTTAGATCTTTGAACTATTACCCTGTCAGAATGTATGATAAGTCGCTGAAGGATAAGTCTGATTTATTGATGCACTGTCAGGTGATCTGTCCAATAAAGTAGATTCTTTTGATTATTTTAGACCACGTGACTAAGAAGGCGAGAAAGTCTTGCAGTATCAGGAGTGTCAGGCTTTATAAAGATTTGAATAACATTGAAGCTTAACGTATATGTCTTGTTTCAATCTGCTGCAATCTTGTTTCCTTGTAGCACGTGCAGAACCAAGTCTGCTGGTGAGAGGTTCAATTATGATGTATGAGTCTTTTGTAGAAAAAGACTGCTGGTTAAGTTGTGAACGTTCAAACCATAGCAAGGCTGCTGGTGGCAGGTCTTCAAGGTATTCTGCGATGCACATGATGGGTCTGCTGGTGATGAGTCCTTTGAGAAACTTTGTCACTGTAGCACGTCTGCTAGTGACGAGTCTTCAAAGTGTCCTTTAGTGCATATGACAAGTCTGCTGGTGACGAGTCTGCTGAAAATTTTGACGCTACCGCAAGTCTGCTGGTGCTAGTGCATATGAAGTGTTGGTCTGTTTGATCATCATGTAGGAAGGTAGGACTTGATCAGGTCACACCTAATCTAAGACCTATGTGATGTCACATTAGTTGTCACGCTAACCGGTATGCAGACCTTTTAGCCACTAGTGATGACTCACTGTAATGGGAACAAACAAATCATCATATATATATAGAATATGCAAGGTGATAAGTAAATTATCAAGGAGCATATTCCAACAATCTCCTCCTATTTGCTTAGAACCATTACAAGATGACATATACAAAGCACTGAAGCATTTATCAAGACATAGTAATAACATGCCCACAATGAATAATCATTTTATCTCAAGACATGTCCTATGTTGATAATTACAGGAGCGATGGCTTTTGTATAGTCTACTATTGCTATTACAGACTCGATAAATCAAAGTGCTGAACAGGTAAAGCAATAGTAAAAACGATTTAGATTACATAGAGTATTGAAAGGTGTTTGAACAGGATCTAAAAGGTTTTATGGTTCTTACTTGCACATAGATTTTTATATGTTGAAAGAATGTTTTGGCAAACAAGAGTAGCAAATCCTTAAGTAAGCATATGTATTTGAAGGTTTTTCAATAAGGATTTACTCGTGATACCATTTGAAAAAGATTTATGATTTTGTTGAAAAAAAGACTCAACAAAGAAATTTTTGTTTGAAGGTTTTTCAATAAGGATTGCTCGTGATACCATTTGAAAATTTTTATGGTTCTGTTGAAGGAAAGACTCAACAGAGAATTTTTGTTTCGAGCACATTTTTGACAGAAGTGCCACAAAGGCTGAGCATGATTCACAAAGAATTAGCTTAAGGTGAATTTATCACATTATGTGTGTCTTTCGTTGATTTTCCTCCTAAGAAAGTTCGTTATTCTTATGTTATAGTAAATCTTTTTCTCCTTAATATCTTATGTCATAAGTCTTCTCCTCCTTAATGGCTTATGTCATAAATCTTCTCCTCCTTAATGGTTGCAAGCAAAAGTAGGAGACCAAAGGAAGAATAGGAGAAAAAAAATAGTAGACATGGAAGATGCTAAAATTTATAGAATAATGAGAAGAAATACCAATTGTGAAAAAAAAAACCTAAATACAACCTAGTTGGAATCCCCGAAGCCACCAGTACTAGAATCTAAGGTATATTCTCTATTTAGATCAGAGAAGCTTCGATTGTCCGAATAACTCTCGAGTTATCAACAGGTCTCCAGTGATGGGAAAGCGTTCATCTTCATGGACTATTGAGAGAATGGTTTGAAAGGAGCAAAGAAAGTGAATGATAATTCTAGCATACTTTCTAATGCAGAGTCCATTCGTCTGTCTTCGCAGTGATAGATTGGCGTATGAGAGAGAAGACGACTTCAGACCAGTTGATGGTATGAGAATCTAGAACAACAATGATGAAGTTATGTAGTCTTCTGGTGTCACTACCCGAGCCTGCTTCATGAAATAGAAGACATCGACTCAGAATTTCACCAACACAATACACGTCTAAGGGATAGTGGTCAATGTCCCATATACTGTAGTCATCCCGAGAAGCGTAGCCAGTTCGTAAAAGCCATGATTCATTGAGGATCGAATCATCGAGAGCGCTGGGTCCAATAGAAGGAAGATGGAAGACGCGAGACAGGCTCTCGGCACTGAGGACGACATCGGTACCTCGAATGAGACCAAAGAAGTGGTTACCATCTCTTGCCATTATCATCCTAGAGTAGAATTCATTAACCAACGTAAGGCTATAGAATTCTTCACGAAATGAAAAGAGTGAGACTAGTCCAGAGATGTGGAGAAGATCAATAATCTTTCCTCCAACAATGTTGTTGATGAGAAATTGTTCTCCTTGAATCGTATGACCTAGAATGTATGAGTGAGAACCTATTCTGGTCATGAAAGATGATTCTGGTGGAACAAATCGACTTGTAACGTCTGAAGAAGATGAAGCGGCCATTAGAACTTTTCTGATTATAGAAGAAATATACTGGTAGTGAATATGATACCAGTTGTTGATATCAGATCAAACAATTGTTGGGAATTCTCAGTTAGGAAGATTTTAAAGGAAAGAATTAAGGATGTAAAATGTTTTTCGGAGGATTTAATGGAAGAACACACTCACCAAGAATCGTTGATTGGGTATCCATTAAAAAGCTGTAATGACAAGAATATAAAGCGACGTGGTAATCAAGTCAAATCTTTTAGAATTTGAATGGACATTCAGCTTGGAAAGACGGCGATTCATGGTTTCGATATTAAGTCATTCTTGGGAATATTTTCGATACAGATTGTGACTTAAATCGAGATGTCTCAATATCCAGATGTTAGATATTAAAGAAGGTAGAGAGTACTGGATGAAGAGAAGAAAATTTGTATTGACATTAATGACTTTTTGAAAAATAATACGAGTTTAAAATACGAACCTTTGAAGAAATGTGATATGTTTTTGAAATTCTAAAATTTTCAAAAGATAATTTACGAGGCATTCTGAATCATCTACACAATCCTCAGCAATCTCTCAAATCTTTAGAAGTTTTAGAATTTAAATCAATTTTTGAAGAAGTATTTCAAAAAAGTAGAATATCTTTTTCAAAACAGTAAGGAATTTTGTGTTCTTTGTTTCTAGAAGATAATTGTACGAGGCTTTCTGAATCATCTACACAATCCTCAGCAATCTCCCAATTTTCTTTTAAAAACTTAGAACAATAAAAGACATTTTTGGAATTGATATCAGTTATGAAAACATTTCTGGAATTGATATCGAATGTTTGAAATACTACTTGTTTGTAAAACATTTTGAAAATCAATCAGTAATTCCAAAGGTTGTTTTAAGTCATAGATATCTTCACAAGGGGAAGAACAACAGAGATTGAAAGCTGTTGTTATGAGATTGTGAACGGCAGAGGTGGAAGTCTACTGTTCAAGTTTGATCAGCAGAGATTGAAGTCTGTTGTTTCAACTGATAACCTTAAAGATGTATGCAGCAGTAATGAAAGTCTGCTGATACTAGTTGATAACGGCAGGTAGAGAGGGATGGTGTATAATCAAGAACATATCTGCCGATATCAATTCTTGGATATGCGTGGGTATCAGTCTTTTTGAACACACCGAAGAGGGTAGCAATACAATTGCTATAATACTAATTAATGAGTAATGTGTTCAAGTAGGATGAAAGTCTACCGATTCTAATTGTTGAAAGATAGATGATCAGTAAACTAGTGATTGAGGTATGCAGGGTTGGATTGACGACGGTGTAGAGCCATGGATTTCTTAAAGAGAAACAACCAGCTTCTTCCTAACTGCATCAGGGGCTGATTGAAGAAGAAAAAGGTGAGAGAAATAGGAGAGGGGAAAGTTCGGCTCGGCTTGGGTTCATCTGGCACGGAGGCTGAAACAGAAGTAGTGGGAGTTGAACACTTCTTCCTTTTGGGAGCAACAACAGTGTCAGTAGCAACAGCAGTATCAGTGCTTGAAGAAGACTTCTTCTTCTTTTTTTGCAGTTGGCTCCTCCTCACTAGTAGAGTGCTTGTGTTTCGATCTTTTGGAGAGAGAGCCGCAGCACGAAGAAGACTCATTAGCGACTTGCATGAGCAACTTTTGAAGTAACTTCCTTCCGAAACTTCTTATCTAGCTCTTTTGTCATGAAGGTGTCCACAGTTGCATTAGGTATGATCTTGAGGATTACCAGTGGAGCAGGATTGAGAGCATGGATCAGAAGTAGAGAGGGAAGCTCTTACCATTCTTGCATTTCATTCCGTAGCTTGAGGTGGCTAAGAATGAAGGTTGATCGGCAAGAATATAGTCTGCTGATACAGGATGTATCTTATGGGCTTAGCAAACATGGGGTTTGCTAAATAAAGATGAAACAACATATATTGAGGTCTGCTGATACCAAGTGAATGATGAGCATTTCAGCAATCCTTTCCTTTGGGGTGCCTTGGCTTCTGGAAGGATGGACCATAGGCTTCATGGCCTAGGGACCAAGCTTTTGGCACTGATATGCTTCTTTACAATAGAATCCCAATTAAAGTGATAAGAGCATTTAGAAGCAAAACGGAGGATAGCAACCATTTTAGTTAAGCCACTTGTATTACAAAGAAGCAAATAACTCATACTTAGTTTGGTTGAGGGTACAGAGGGAAAAGAATGTATTTTGCTTCAAGGTCAACAGCTAAGATGATGAGTAACCCTTTTTAAGGAAATGAAGTCATCTTGTTCAAGACAAAGGATAGGAGAAAGAATTGGAGCAAGGTTGTCTTGAACAAAGGAAACAGCAGATAGGTAAAGAAATTAAAGACCGCTTATTCCTCGGATAGTCATCCTTCAAACAGCAGATGTTAAGTCTACTGTTGAAGCTATAGAGATCAGAATTTTGGATGGGAATTAAGATTCACCAGAACATCATGGGTTGAGATGAGATCTTCAATTCCTGAGGAAGGAGTTGCAAGGTAAGTAGTCCCTTCTAAGAAATCCAAAACTGAAGTTATCCATATTCCAACACTAATTCTTCTGATGAGATTTCTACCAGTAATCATTGAAGTTTTTACTCGAAATAAAGTTGATTTGCTGATTTGAAATCAATTTTCAGTTTGATAAGGACGGTAGCACGAATCAACATAGTCTTTTGAGCGCCAGAAGTTTTGATAAAGAACTTAAAGTCTTCTGTGCTTTCTGAATCAAATCAAAATAAATGATTAGATTTATAAGACTATTATTTAAAAGATAGATCCTGGGATAGTCTCATCATAATTATTATGTTGAATAGGAATACTTATGGTTAAGAATTGGTTTGTCGTTCGGTTAACAGCAGAGTTATGTTTGCTGTTGAATTCGAACAAAATAACAAGTACCGAAACCATAAGCAAACATAAGATTTCATGCTATCAAGGAATGTACATACAAAAGCAGATAGACATGAAGTAAAGTTGCTTTGAACAAGTTCTCATTTAGATCAAAATATACTCGAATACAAAGAGGATCTAAAGATTACAAGATTCAATACAACTTCCGGTGACTTAACTACTCCTATTAAACAACTAATCTAAACACCTGATACATTTCTAAAGATAAAAATGTTACAAGGAGATGTCAATGAAGACCATGGACCCAGATCTGTTTAACCGGTTGGCAAACAGAATATAGGTCCAGATCAAGGGACTCAAAATGAGCCAAGGAGAGAGCAGGGCTCATCCTTTTCTCCTCTTTAGCTGGTTTTCTCTATCCCAGGTGCACTGCATAAACACATACTAGATTTCTAGATATCGGTTCCATTGCAGATACTCATCCTTGGAGGTTTGAGATGGGAAATCCGAGGAGTACATTTGGCTCACTGAAGATAGGAGGATCTTCTAAACGAGAAGGAGCATTCAAATGTGAACAAGGATAGAGAGAAACGGGAGATATATGCTAAATGGTTGTTGAGGAAAATCTTCATACAAGAGGAATCCTCGAAACTAACCAAACAACTTTTGGTGGATAGGAAGAGTAATTCCAAGTTGTTGAGAGAGAAACTTGATCTAGTGCTAAGAATTCTCCTAAGTAACATTTTGGAAGGAAGGGATTTTGTATCAGCGTCTATCATAGTGTTTGGGGGTAGTTTACGAGTGATAGAGATGAGGGAAGGATGTCTCTATAAATACTCGCTGAGGCAAGACAATGGACCGGTTAATGAAATGAATTCATTAAGTATGAGGGGTCCAGTCAACTACTCTCATTTAAAGTTATATCGGGTAAAGTGAGAGATAGTTGAAATTCCTAGATATCCGGTAGAGTATTCTCCTTGAAAGCTTAAAAGATTTTGAAAAGACTGAACAACTTTCTTGAGAAGATAAAAAGGTTTTCATAAAGACAACTTTTCAATAAAAGATTTGACAAAACAACTTTTTCAAAGAAAATTGATTTTGACAAAAGTAACTTTTCCGAAAAAGAATGTTTTGAATAATAAGCTTCCTTCTTTTCAAAGATATTTTTGTCTTTACCGAGATTCTATGAAATTTGTCTTTTACTTCAAGAAGTAGTCAATTTCAAAAAGCTTAACCTCAACCTTTGTAGAAATTGCAAAGATACCCATGTAGTTTGCATATTATCTACTAAGGTGAAAACTCCTATAAGTCAGCACACAGAACTGAGCTTATGAAGTACAGAGCAACAAGAATGTTCGACAAAGAAGATGGTTTGAAGACATTAATGCAATCAAAGATAAAGAAATTACTTTGATAAGAAAGCATCAAACCATATGAGTAATGGAAATCATACTTAACAGAATGGAATAAAAACAAGGAGCAAAGTATGATAAGCAATTACTCAAGCTTTATATTTGCGGAAAATAAACAGAGAAGAACAGAGCATGCAAATATAAGGTTGCGGTGTTGATATATTCATGATCATGATTAGCGGAAATCATAAGCGTATATCAATCATATATCATAACCGAAAGAAGTTTTGAAAGCAAATGAATAGAGTCTTGTTCGTCAGTCAAGCATTGCACTTTATGCTGTTAGAGAGATAATAAAATTTGCTTTGATGATCTTGAGAGAATATGTATTCCTGAATGAGAATCAAGAAGATCATTAGCAACATTTTATGAGCTTTTGAAAGCTCCAGAAAAATCTAGATACTAGAACAAGTATTTCAAGAGAATCCGAGAGAAAGAGAAGGATTGGATCTTGAATTTCTTATTCTCCCTTGGTCTTATGTGCAAATAGAAAGATTAAAAGAAAAGAAGCACTACACAAGGGATGTACCTTTTGATGACAGTCATGTTTGGATCAGGGTAGATGTCCTTCAGAAGATGCCTTTTGGAATCTGAGCTAGAAAGTCTGTAGTAGATGTTGCCTAAAGAGTAGATTTCCTTTGCAACAACTAATGAGATCTTTGATTCATATTTCTTAGATTTTAAATTCTAATAATTCTTTGAAATATAGGTCAAGTTCCCAGAAACTAAATACCATATAAGAGAGGGATCAATCGATGTTTCATGATATAGAGCTTTTTGACTCTTAACCTTTTTCAAAAGAATAAAATAGGATTCTTTTTAAAATTCTTTCACAAAACAGTTCCAGAATTTTAACTAAGAAATTTTTTCTCTCGAGAAGGTGTTGGAATGATTACAATCGTTAGCCTTATGTCAAGAGAATTTGAATCAGAAATCCTTTTAATTGATGCATCCATCGGAGTGTTTTTCATCTGAGGAATAGTTATTCATAGTGCCAATTGATATATATATATATATATATATATATATATATATATATCTGTCATATGAATAATTATCCCACACTCATCATGGTAATTTTCTATCTCATGAAATTTTTGAAAACAAAATAATTTTTCAAAATAAGTATGTTTTTCAAAAATTCATCTCAAATGAAATCCTTGTCAAAAGTTTTTAAAGATAAACCAAATTTTCTTTTGACATGCATTTGGAATGAGCATTCGAGGATCAAACTCTCAGGAGGTTAGTCCTAGCATATAGCTTGAAGAGTCAGGCTCTGATACCAATTGTTGGTCCACAATGATGCTCAAATAGGCTAGAGTAGGGGTGAATAGCCTATGATGCCATTTTAAAACTTTTTGTTTGGTTACAGTTAAAGCATGGATTTTAATGGCATAGACAGTTAACATGTTGAACATGTCTGCTGGTAGTACTGAACAACAGACTTGTTCTTAGCAGAGCCGTCAACTCTGCTGGTGAACTGTCTGAAAATCAAAAGCCTGTTTCGAAGAGTTAAAGCAGCGGAAATAGAAAGGCTTAGATTTAGAGAAGTATTAAGTGGTTGTACACGAATATATGATCAGAACAACAACACACTTACTACTTCTTCCAAATGCTGAATTAAAGGATCATTAGAGAATAGCTTTTTAAAGAATAAATCATTTTATAAAAGCTCATAGAGAGATAAAGACTGAAAGATAAATTATATGAAAGAACATCTGAATTTATTCAAGGATTAATTACAGATTACATCAGCCTAGACACTCTATGTACAGTTTTTGTCCTCGTCCTTTCAAGCCATAATCTTCACTTAATTATTCATAGACGAATCTTTAAGTAAAGAGGGCAATAGGAGACTAGAACGAGAAACTAATATGAGAAGAGAATTTTCAAGGTCGTTCAGATAAAAATTATCTGAACGATTGAGTGCAAAGCACTCGACCTTCCATGATGAATGATTATTGCACAATCGACAGCATTTGTATAGGAATACAAATCTGAAGATATGAATGCAATATCTACCGATAACTCTTCATCTTCCTTGGGTATCATCTTGAAATCTATCTATAGATCGATCCAAGGGCTTGACCTTTAGCTTTAGGAATGAGATCCTGAAGCTTAGCTAAAGGCAGAGTTCCTCGAAGAAGGGTGAAGAACTCTAATCAAGAGTTTGGTTCTTGACCAAGACAATGATCTCTGTCTATTGAAGTTTCTGATATCTTTCTCTTTTCTTCTTCTTCAAGCTTTTCTTCCTAGCAAACCACAGAGAGTGTTTTGCTAAGGTCTGGGTAAGCTCACTGCAATCTTCTATGAAGATTTGAGATTCGTTGGTGAAGACGATCTCTTTTAGATCTTTTCAGCTTCTTTGAAGTTCTTGTTGCAAGTGTCTTTTTAACAAAACACACTTTTTTTTCTTGAAGAAGAGGGTAGATTACTTATATAGACCAGAGAACTTTTGTCATTGAGATCTGTTGATAGATTTTGTATCTGTTGAATGTTGAATGATTTGTCTTGAGAACTGATGGATAAAGATGTTGTTCAATAGATCTTTAACTGTTGGGTAAAAGACTTCATTCTTTAGATCTTCGAACTATTAACCTGTCAAACTGTATGATAAGTCGCTAAAGGATAAGTATGATTCATTGATGTATTGTCAGGTGATCTATCCGATAACGTAGATTCTTTTGACTGCTTCTGACCACGTGACTTAGAAGGCAAGAAAGTCTTGCAGTGTCAGGCTTCATAAAGATTTGAATAATATTGAAGCTCAACGTATTTGTCTTGTTTTGGTCTGTTGCAATCTTGTCTCCTTGTAGCACGTGCAGAACCAAGTCTGCTGGTGAGAAGTTCAATTCTAATCTATGAGTCCTTTATAGAAAAAGACTGCTGGTTATGCTGTGAACATTCAAACCATGACAAGTCTGCTGGTGGCAAGTCTTCAAGGTGTTCTGCGATGCACATGATAGATCTGCTGGTGATGGATCCTTTGAGAAACTCTGTCACTGTAGCACGTCTGCTGAAGACTTTTGACGCTACCGCAAGTCTGCTGGTGCTAGTGCATATGAAGTGCTGGTCTGTTTGATCATCATGTAGGAAGGTAGGACTTGATCAGGTTGCACCTAATCTAAGACCTATATGATGTCATACTAGTTGCCACACTAATCGGTATGCCGACCTTTTAGTCACTAGTGATGACTCACTGTAATGGGAACAAGCAAATCATCATATATAGAATATGCAAGGTGATAAGTAAATTATCAAGAAGCATATTCCAACACCATAAATACCGGCCCAAGATAACTAAACCAATATAGGCCCAAGTACATTTATTCCAATTTTTAAAAAAATACTATCAAAAATTAGGGATATTACCCCTTTGGCCCTAATGATGCATTCCTCTTCCATCTAAACCTGACTGGGATTTTTGATGCACCATATTGGATCTACCTCTCCATCTACTTTGACTTAACCAGATTGAACTGGCCTACATTTCCATTTTAGTCTTTCATTTTCTTATTGAGTTGGATCTCAGTGAGTCGTTCCATCGAACAACTTACTTCTCTTACACTCTTTCGAATGGGCTAATCATGTTGTGCTTGTTGGATCGAATTACATTATGTCATGAGTGGATGCGCCAGCTACTCTATCTATCGGCGATTGATCTCGAAGGGAGGCTGCTCTTTCTCTGAGGTAGGATAACAACCCTAAAATCTTAGTAGATTCAATTGAAGATGCACATAGATGTAGTTAAAGATGAGTCGAGTAGAGCAGAGGGAAGAGTAATTGTAATTAGTAATTCCTAAGATAAAGTCTAAAGAAATCACTTGAGGATGCACTCTGGGCATTAAAGTACAAAGTAAGACTAAAAAGTATAAAGAAGGGAATGTATTGTGAATATGATGGTATGTCTAGGGCAATACATCAAATAGATAGTGGGGAATTTACTGAAAGTCTATTTACAAAATAACAAATTTATAGAGAGTGAAGATGGCTGACCGGGAGCAAGGATACTGTACCAAGACATGTTGTATTTGATACTTTCACTTTTCTTTTGAACACGCCGTTTGTCATTTATAGTGAATCTTGATTGAAATGGGAAAGTTGTACGAAAAATTTGTGTCTCAAAATACTTGAATCGACTCTTTCCAATCTTGCTACTAAATTTGTGCAAGTGTTGCTAACATATGGACAATGGAGCAAAAGGTTAGGAACACAATGTCCACCCACTGTGAAGCTTGTTTAAGAAATTAGGTTTGGTTAATATTGTTGTTCTTGTTTTCGTTCATATCAGCAGCAAGATTGTAGGATATTTTTAAATGTGATTGCCTTAATCTACATGCATCCTTCATCACAGCGTTGTACTTTAGTTCAAATGATGATTTCCAAAATATTTATGTTAGGACACAGGAATCAGTATAGACAACAATTAGCCCACTTATAGGTATGAGCAGGCAACCACTTCCAGTGGAAGTGCAAGGATACAACAAACACCCCTCCATCCTTTCATGAAAGACACAAGTTTCAACTGTAATCAGCAAGAAAGCATGACAAACTATACATGCATCAAGGGGCTTAGATCCTCTTGATGTAAAATCAGAAGAGCATTTAGTCCAAGCTCACCTATGAAATGCCAAGTCTCGGATTACTCAGTTGTTGTTGGTGATAAAATACACACGGGCAAGATTACCCGATCAAAACAAGTAAAATGATAAAGCAGAGTGTCGAACCCACGAGGAAGTAATTTGGTTGTTTTTAATGAATACTAATCATGTTGCAATTTTGACTATATTAAGACGATCGATTTTGAGTGAATTAACTGATTAATTAAGCTAAAGCAAGAATTAAATAAAACAATATTAAAATCAGATTGATTTCAATGAGAGAGGATATATGGGTTTTGATTTTCAATTGGCTCTTTCGTTATAATTTAATAAGAGGTTGCTATTAAAACTATTCTATTTTTTTGGAAGTCGGGGATTCAAAAATCAGCGTTAAGGACTTTCGCTTCGTATAACAGTGCTAATTAACGGCATAAATTCACGGGCTTTCGCTACGTATTATGCTATTAATCACTTCCAAACACAAAACCTCAATTGACTATCTTAAAGAGGATTAATAACATTGATTAAACCAACCCAAAGATAACTATATATGTTGTATTTTTCAAAATTATCAAGTCACTTTCATGCACTAAACAATTTTTAACATTATGTAATAGGTGATCAAATTATTACAAGCATTAAGAGGACAACATAATACCTAAAAAATTAGTGAATAGAAATTAATAACAATACTCAAATTAAAATCACAACATCCAAACCAATATATATATATATATATATATATATATATATATATATATATATATATATATATATATATATATATATCAAAACCTAGGTAAATAAATTAGCTCATATTGCTAAAGAAATAAATCTAATCTTCAATTAAAAAATATTGTCATTAAATAAAAATAGAGAGTAAAGTGCACAATACTTTTTTAATAGGGGAAGTGATTTAGATTCCTAGCCTTTGCCTTGGACAACAATGGAGTAGATTGAGTGAGAGATCCAATGGAAATGGGGTGGGCAGTTGTTGATGTTCCTACTCCTGTTTCTCTTCTCTTGCCTTGTCTGAAAATGTATATCTCTATTCTCTCAAAAAAATGCTAGGGTAGAGAACAAGCAAGGAGGGGCATAATTGGAAGAACAATGGAGGTTGGGGGGCAATTTGGGGAAATAAAAAGGGAGCTGGGTCGCGACCAGGAGGTAGGCCAACAAGGGAAGGAGACGCGGATCCTCATGGGTCAAATGAGAAGCGGTTGTCATGAGGTGAATAGGGTTGGGACGCGGATGGATGGGCTGGAATTGGGTCGAGTATGACTGGATCCGGAAGGAGGCACGCGATGACATGGCGCGTGCTGGGAGCCACAACACATTAATGAATCTTTCATTAATAGCACCTACCTCCCCTGGATTTCTTAGATGGGTTGGCGAAGTCTTTTCCCCTCTAGGCTTTGCGATTTAGTCTGTTGTTAGCTCCGTTAGCTTCTGTTAACCTTTCTTTGCCTTTGAACACTTAACGAACTTTGACGGATTCTGATTGCATGGATCCAAGCTTAACCTTAAACTTCATAATTTCCTTGATTTGCTTGTATTGAGCCTTGAAAACCTCAAATATCTCTGAGATACCTACTTGAAGCACAAAATATATAAAAATAGGCTCTCAAATGCAATGAATCATTAACCAAATCTCAAAATCATCAATAAAATTTCAGAAAATAATGAAAATAAAACCAAAATTACAAGCTTATCAGTTGCAAGCGAAAGAATGTACCAGTAGTAAGTAACTTTGGAGAGGTTGAGAGGCCAAATGGCTAATCATACAAAACATAAATATAATTCAAAAGTTCCTTTGACAATTCATGATGGTAATCAAACATAATCACAGGACACTCTTAACAGATCATAGAACTCTATTGTAGAGAAAAATAGAAAAGGGGACCAGATAATAATCTCAATAAACTTGATGCCAAAAACTTGAAGACCCGAGGAGATGAAACCACCCATTCTTGACACACATTGCACTGCTATGTTCTCTGCATCTTTACCCCTACTGTTGCTTGCACATAGGAGGACGCTCACCCTAGTGACCTTCCCCAGCTGGTGTTCTACCATTCTTCTGCAATTTCACAGAAACAACATGTGAAACTAAGTCCTCTGAAAACAAATTTGCATGTGTGACAAGAAAACATGTTCATATTATCTCACCTTTGGTCCAGATGGCTGTAGGAATAGATCAAACAAAAGACGTTTATTAGTATACTTTATTCTTTAAAACCAAGAATCTACGTGTTGTATAGGGTGTATATATGTAGGATATGAGTAAGGGAGAAGGAGATGTGATTTCACCTTTTTTTGTCTCTTGCTTTCCTCTTCCTCTTCATCATCGTCACCATCCTCGTCGTCATCCTCATCGCCATCATCCCCATCATCATCATCATCCATATCTTCAAACTCATCTCCCTGGACAGCCTCCCCAGTAAACCATGAGACATAATGAGGAATTATTTTGTCCCAGATGGTTGACCTGCATAGAAGGGTAGAGATCATTATGTTACACTGTGACATTCAACATCAATGAAATTCAGTCTCTCAACCAAACTATAAAATTTCTTGTAAGTGTGCATCTATCAAATTTACCATGAACCTTGATAAACATAGGATATCTTTGGCAACATTTTCCCATTCTAGAGATCAAGGACAACAAAGATGGCTAAGTTGGCAAGTCTTTGTAAACACCATTCTCAAACCCAATCAAAGATCTCCCAGTACCATACACTGTAACTCAATAGTTATCGATTATGTAGATGACTCACCCAATATCGTAGTCTTGTTCCATTTGGTTCTGAAGTTTTTTGGCATGTCAATGCACAAACAAGTTACACTCACAAGGAAATTCAACTTAATTTAAAATGAAAGACTAAAATGCAAACGATAGTAATGAACACCATAAAATTTAAGAAGCTTCATCTTCTCTTCATTCATCTCTCAAAACTCAAACACAAAGTAATTAATATTTAGGACTCAAACACAAAGCAATTAGAATTGAAAATTTGAATTTCATAAACTTATGCGATAACCTTGGCTTTTATAGCCTTACAACGAAACAAAAGTCCTAATAATCTGCACATATTTTGCAGTCCAAGTGTAGACACCCCAATTTCGTACCCTTGTTATATGACATACTATAAAATATCAAGACATGTTAAAAGGACTAACGAATGTCAAGTTACATGGTTTAAAATGCAAAAGAAACGAAAGAATGCATAAACAGTGAATTGCAGGGGCCAAAGTGCCAAAATCAGAAAGGAAAAAGGGAAGGGCGCAGCCTACCCTCATTTTGGGCGCCGCACCCACATCTTCTATGGGCAACGCCCACAGCCCTCATTTCACTGTAGTATTTGGCTTTTGGTGTAACTCCTCAAGCGCGCGATATAAGCAGTTGAAGCACAGTTGATTATACTTAATCACGAAGAAAGCCAGGATTTCAGCCTATAAATAAAGGCATCCGGCAATCAGAAAAAGGGGAGTTCACACAGTTACACTTTGCAGTTTCTGAAAACTCTCCCGAGAGAACGCCGAGGTTATTTCCCTTCTAACCCCGAAGCTCTACCGATTTGCCAAATCTCTCCCTAAACACTAAAATCCTCCGGCCAAAGTGAACCCTAACTACCCAACTAGGTTTCCGCCCTATTTCACCGGTTCCAAAGAACCAAAAATAGCAGTTGCCCTACCCGAATCCAGACGTTAAATCCAGTCGAAGCAAGCAGTTGCTCTGCCCGATTTCAGACGTCAGCAAACAAGCAAAGCAAGCAAAATCAAGCAGTTGTGCCGCCCGGATCTCAAGACTAAAACAACAAAAAGGAGCAGTTACGCTGTCCGAAATCCTGCAATGACAAAAGAAAAAAGACTCCATCTCCCTAAAGGACATAGCGAGCACACCCTAAAGTCTACAAGAAAGAAGTTTGGTATGAGATAAAAACCCCACGCGTCTAAAGGTAGGTACTTTAAAGTTTATTTACTTTTAACCTTAAAAAATGCTATTTAAAATAGTAATATATCATGAAATAAGCAGTTATGCTGCCCGAAATTCTATAACAAATAGCATTAAAATAAGGTCGTTATTATGACAAAATTTTTATAAAGTATATTTGCAACTCTAAAATGAGGATGTTATAAGTTTGTATTTATTTCATTATATATACATATATATTTTTTAAATGCTTTATTTAAATTGTTAATTTTATAAAAGAGCATATTTAGCCACAAAACCTATTTTGAGACGAAAGAGCGAGTTGGGTGTCTAACCTCTTCCCAACTCATAACTTAGACTCCGAACCCTTTTACAAAATTTGGTTATTTTTTGTTTTTCTTTATTTCTCCTTAAAATAAAGATGGTAACTCTATTATACATATTTTGAATCCACAATTGAGGTCGGACGTATTCCACGCGCTTGAAAGGTTTTTTGAAACCACCCGCTTTCTTAGTAGCATGGGAGAGGTTGAAAAACAGGGCAGTTATAGTGGCGACTCTGCGAGGGATATTGTTTTTATTTTTAATAAAATAAAAATGGAGGACTAAACTCAGTTTGATATATATATATATATATATATATATATATATATATATATATATATATATATATATATATATATATATATATATATATATATATATAAAAGTTATATCTTTTGGATTTTGGCTAGATATGCTCGTTATATTTATTTAACAGTTTAAATATTGCATTTTTATATATATGTGTATATATGTGCGCATAACCGTGAAATCTTACAGCAGCTTCATTTTGGGTACCAGTGCAACCCGAAAAAAAAAAAGATAAGAAAAAAAAAAGAAAGCGGAGGCATTTTGTTGCTTTATTTTGTTTTATTCTATTATTATATTATTTCTGGCAAACATGTAAATATTCTTTTATTCTGTCATTTTATTTTGGGGATTAAGTCCAAATGTAATTAATAGGAACAAATAGTTTCCCCACTTTTCTTTCTATTTATTGATCTGAATGGCGGTCACGCTCGCTCACGCCGTTCTTTCGGGAATTCAAACTAATGTGCCGAGAAAATCAACAAATGAACAAAAAGACAGACCATAATTTATTGCTTTATTACTGTTTTATATCTGAAAAAGAAAAAAGAATTTTACTGCTTTTTAGCTAACGCACACACGCGCACTCATGTAGATATATTCTGACTGTTACCCTTCAACCCAATAAATACGCCGGGTATCCATGTTCTTGAAAAAAAACTAGGAAACTTAGGCCAAAATTATCGCATCCTGTGCCCCTTAATAAGGGGCCAACGAGGTGAAGCCAGCCTATCCCTGCATCAACCAACGTTTAAAAGCATATATATTTTTTAGGATAATTCATGGATCGGTCGGTTTTTATACCTCGAAATTGGAGGCCAATCCCTGTTGCAAAAAATATATACATAAATGAATAAAGATATATGCACATGGCCTGATCAATAATTTTTATGGTATTTATCCTAGACCATTTGAATGGTGGATCCCGGAAAGAGTATAGACCCTTCGCCTGAGATCTGTCTAATCTTGGGAAGTCGAAAGTTAGGTGGAATACGAAGGTTCTATACTCTGGATAAAAAATCTATTGTTTCAGGAAAAGTCCCGAGACTGTCAAAACAAAGCATATGCTTGTTCAATCAATTTTAGGGAAAATGAATAATAAAATAATAAAGGCACACTGTACTCAAATCCAAAAATCATGGAACCTTCCCTTCTGATACCTTCAACCCTTTTCCTCAAAAACCAAGCCCGAGTTTGGAAAGGAGGAGATATCACCGGTCATTTGATACGGGATACAGGCACAGAGGTCAGGTCAGAAAGTATAAGAATCAGTGCAGAGGGTATAGATTTGGGCAGAATGGCTGCCGAAAATGAACAGACTATCGTAAGTACTGATACAGGGGCTCAAGGGTACGCTCCTACTCCGGCTATGCAACAGTGGTTCGACCAGAATTTGGGTGCACATGTTGATCGCCTATTAGGCCATATAACAAACCTCATGCAAAACCCAAGACCCAATATGGAGGGAATCACTTTTCCAGCAACACCTCAAGAGGCATCAACTTCTCATACTCCTCTAAACCCAAACCTTCAGCCAAACACTAACCTTCCACCAAATACCAACATCCCAACCACTAGTTTCCCACCAAATATTTACTACCATAATTTTAACCCTTTCTAACCAAACCCATCATACCCTTTCCCAAATACCAATATTCCTCAAAATCCAATTGGTGTTTCCTTTCCCATCACCAACCCACTCTAAAACAACCACATATGGACCCTAGAAACTATACCCACCCAAGACAAGTGACGACTTATCTACCAATCAATGATTTTGGTCGTTAGGCAGAAGCTGCAAATATCCCACCTCCTCAAAATCCTTACCAAATACCTCAGGAAATCCCAGGAATAAACCCCGTTGCAGCAAATCCCACAAATATATACCATGCTCCGGCTCCACCCCTCACGAAAGTGGACACAGATGTTGAGAACCTCAAAGAAATGATGGTCAAGGTTCTAAACAAAGGAGAATTTTCTACGCAGTCTTTGATGCTACAACCCTCAGCTATGTTGGCATCAAAATTTAAAATACCTGATATAGAGAAATTCGATAGGATTGGTTGTCCTATATCCCACCAAAGTCTTACTCCACAACAATGCAGTCAAGGGGAGCTAGCTTCAAGGCTATGACTTCCAATTTCCATCTAACTTTAGTGGGGGTAACAAAGCTATGGCTTATGTTAACAGACAGTAGCACATTAAGTACTTGGGATCAAATAGCTAAGGAATTTCAAAAGAGATTCAAAGTTAACAGTAGCTCTGAGAATAAAAGGGAACTTGAGGCATGCACCCAAAAGGAAAAAGAAACCTGTGCAGATTTTGCAGCCAGGTGGAAAAGGAAAATAGCCCAAACACTGGACATACCCGATCCATCTGAATAAGCCCGATTGTTTATAAAAAACCTCCAACCAATTTAGCTTGAGCACATGAGGTACCTTTCCTACGGTGATTTCAATGCCATTGTTGAAGTATGAAATTGTATTGATGAAGAAGTACATACATGGGTTCCTAAAAATTGATACCCCTCCAAATTCATTATGCTACTCTGAATTGGAGGAATTGAAGCATCTACGAAAAAAGTCAACGTTGTCGAAAGAATTCCGACTGATAAGTACAATAATGTGCCATGGTCATATGGGACATATAAGTCTGCTAATTATGTTGGGGGAAACAGTGGTACTAACAAAAACTTCATAGGACCTTACAGAGGAAACAACAGGCATTACGATGAATTGCATGCCCCAATGTCCCTAATATTTCAAGGTTTAATGACATAAGGGGTCCTGAAAAAAATGGAGAATTACAAACCTTCAAACCCGCTACCAAGCACATGGAATGACTCCCAATATTGCGAGTACCACTGTTGCAATGGCCACCCCACCGACAAGTGTTATATGCTGAAAAGTGCCATCCAGGATCTTATTGATGGCCAGGTCATTGAGAAGCCGCATCCATTACCATAAATCAGCATGATCAAATTTGATGAAGAGGTCAGCCCACCAGACTAGGTTGAGAAAAAATATGCTCATTTGCCCTATATGGTCATCCCTCCATCTTCATAGAAGAAAGATTTTACAACATAAAGTAACATACTGAACAGTGGTCGAGCATCGCCTGAGAGAGAACTTGAATAGGGCAGAACGTCAGTACAAGAAGTTGTTGGTCACTCAGGGAAGGACAAGGGAAGACTTTGAGACTCATAGAACCCTAGAATACCCTTTTGTATACACCACCAAAAACCCTTTTACCTTTGAACCTCCTTTTGCCAAATAAAATCTTCAGGAAGCAACTTTTTTCAACTCAGCGTCGGTTTTCGTAGATTTTCCATATATATCTTTTTTCTTTTAAGGTCACCTATTTCTAAGTATCCCTGGATAGGATTTCTTCTCAAAGATGATAAATTGACTCACTTAAAAACACCTAAATCTACACGAGTTGATAATGAGTCATCTAGAAGATATAGACCCGCAAACTATTAAGAACACATGAAATCCAAAGCAGGCAAGTCGTCTTGACCAGAATCACCTTCGACCCATTGCGGTCGAGCTGTTAGTAGCGTGCTGGGGCTTCCTACCATAAAACCCCTCCAAAAAACCTGAAACCCTTTTAAGCCCACCATATGCCAAAACCCCTACTGAAAATAAGGCCTTCCAATATCTCCAGCCAAACAACTATCCCCATGATCCAACTTCCCAAAACCGGGCTATTTTACCTTTTATATCCATCAAAAGTGATTATCCTTTGCCCAAAAAGGAGAGAGGACATTCCTCGACTGCTATTATAATGCTCCAAAAAAAAAAAAAAAAAAAGAAGAAAAAAAAGAAAAAAGGAAGAGAGAAAGAAGAAGAAAAAAAAATCTCTCTGGAGCTAAGTCCATCATTTGTCTATCTCCCTCTTACACAAACTAACCTGGGCTTATTTTGGAAAAAACAACACATATATACTTCTTCAGGTGTGGATCAAAAACAAAAATGGCCAACTATACCTAAAGCCAAAGCCATACCCAAAGTCAAAGCCAAAAAGCCCACCATATTCAAAACCAAAAACCAATTGTCCATCTAAAACCCACAACCTAAAAAGCCAATCAACGATCAATTGTTGATTGCCTTTTTTTACAAAAACCAATCTCGTGAAAGACCTTCTAACCAGAGGCCAATCAAAAACCTCAAAACCAATCCATTCCCAAACATTTAAACAGTACACCCTGAACCAGTCGCGATCAACAGCTCTGCTTCAATCTGTTATAACGTGATATGAGTCAAAGATGAAACTCCTTGCTAAAACACATAAAAACATCAAAAGATAATTACCAAGTAGAGTCCATAAACCACCAAACCTGGTGATACTCAGGAATAAGGTGAACTATGAATTTTGGCTCTCTTTCTTGTTCATTAGAGTCATCCTCATATCATGTGCCTTTGATTTTCTCTTCAAAAAAAAAAATCCACCTAGGGGCTTTCCCTCCATCCACTTCTGGGATTATTCTCCATTCATATCCATAAAAACGTATCACTTGAATATGCTAGGGGATTTCGTATCATGTTTTGAAAATTTTGTTGATAAAGTCATCTTGAGGCTTTTCCCACCCAACTCATGAGTCTTGGCCATACAGTCTCCTATCCCATGTTCCTGAGCCATGAATTGTTGGTCATAACGAAGGATGCTCCGGTTGGGAAATTTTTAAAAATCTAAGTCTCGCTACAAGCAAGATAAGAAAAGTTATTCTTGGATTTAGTATAAAGAGAAATCATTTTGGAAACATATACTCTATCAACCGAGAAAGTTTCTGACTTAGCCTTATTCGACAAGGACTTCCTAGAATTGGTTGATAGGAACACTTATTATGCTTAACCCCCATTTGAAGCCAAGAATATCACAGATAACTTGTTGCGGAATTGATGCACTACTACAGGGTCCCTCATGATTTCTGCGAGCTAGGTGGATTGTTTCGGATACACTTTGCCCATACTTTCCTTTTTGATGTCGGACTGGTTGTCTACCAGTTTTTGTCTAGGATATCAAAAGTTGGGAACCTCACTTACAAGATTGGACTATTTGTTTCGCTTTGGACGTCGCGCCAGTTTCTTTAAGTTCTATCAGATCTTGCTTCTTGACCGCTGTGTTGTCTCGTTATATGGACCTGTTTTTTTGAAGACCCTTCTTACTTTCTTTGCCGAAAACCATGATATTTTGTTATCAAGTCAAAAAAAGAAATGTGAGACCCCATTAAATTTCTTCATTGAAAAACCCCACCAGATACCAGAAACCAAATAACATATATACATCATACCTCCTATGATTGTGGGCGAAGCTTCGAGTGAACCCTAATAAAGCGACAACCTCAGTCTTTTCACCCACCAACCAAAAAGTATAGTGTGTTTATAAAAGATAAATTAGTTTTCGCTTAATTTGCAATGAATATTGCATTCTAAATTAATGTCCTTCTCAAGGTGATGTAATGTATATGGCATCTAGGTGTTGCGGTAGTCTAAGAGTGATGCGATTAATATTGCATCAGATATTTGGTGTAGTTGCTCTGTTAGTAATGCAATGAATATTGCATCAGATACTTGCATTTACCCTTCGTGTTGCAATGAATATCGCATCACGTCCTTCTTACCCACATAACCTTTTTGTGCTGTAATGGATATTGCATCACGTCTTGTTAACCCACATTTACTTTCTATTTGCAATGAATATTGCATTCAGTCCCGTGTTTACCTTTCGTGTTGCAATGGATATTGCATCACCTCCTTTTTACATGCTTAACCTTTTGTGTTACAATGGATGTTGTATCACGAGCTTTATGCCTGCATTTACTCTTGTTGTCGCATGAATTATTGCATCTAGTCTTTGTGTTAAGTCTTTTGAGGATGCAATGGATATTGCATTAGTTTTTTTGTCAGCCTGATAATGATGCAATGGATATTGCACTAGATATTTGCATGCACTTTCTCTGTTGGTGATGCAACGGATATTGCATCAGAATTTTCTTAGGCATCTCTTTTAGTGATACAATGGATATTGCATCAGATATTAGCTTGAGTTTCTCTCATAATGATGCAATGCATATTGCATCAAATCTTACATCAAGTTTTGTGAAGATGCAATGGATTTTGTATCGGATTTCGTGTTAGTTTTGTGACAATGCAATGGATATTGCATCATATATTTTACATTAGGTTTTATGGTAATGCAATGGATATTGTATCGGATTTGGTGATAAATTTTGTGATAATGCAATGGATATTGCATCAACTTTGGTGATAGTCTTGTGGCGATGCAATGAATATTGCAGCTGGTCTTGTTGTGATGCAATGGATATTGCATCTGATTTTGCATTAAGTGGAGATGCAATGGATATTGCATCTGATTTTGTGTTAATGCAATGGATATTGCATCTGGTTTTGTGATAGTCTCGTGGCAATGCAATGGATATTGTATCCGGTCTTAATGTAATGCAATTGATATTGCATCTGATTTTGTGATAATGCAATGAATATTGCATATGGGTTCGTTAGTATCGTGGTGATGTAATGAATATTACATCTGGATCTGCATTTTACTTTCCCTGTCGTATGCATTTTATGCCATATCATTGCACATGTTGTTGTTGGATCCTTTCCACAAAGGGTACATACCCCGAGTCACGATGGAAAAGATCGGTTTCATGCTATCCCACCTGTTGTTGTTGGATCCTTTCCACAAGGGGTACATACCCAGGGTTACAACGAAAGGATCAGGTCCCATCTATCCCACCCAGTGCTTGTTGTTTGCTATCGGCTTGAGTCGAACTACATTTGGTTTGATTCCTAAAAAAGATACATAGGCAGCCTACTCAGCAGGCAGGACCATCAGAACATTTCATTTACATCATATCTGCTCTATCTCATCAGTCCATTTAAAATGTTTAGGGTATGAGAGAAACTGCGGCATCCTAAACTGTTGCACATTTGCATTCCTCCCTACTATAATTTTCATGAAATTTGGTAGTTTATTTCTTATCAACAATGTTCGTTTACTTGGTATGTTTCGGTTTACTCGTAAACTCCATCGTTGAGGGGCTTTGTAAACACTCCAATTTCGTACCCTTGTTATATGACATGTCATAAAATATCAAGACATGTTATAAGGACTAACAAATGTCAAGTTACAGAGTTTAAAATGCAAAAGAAAAGAAATAATGCATAAACAGTGAATTGCAGGGGCCAAAGTGCCAAAATTAGAAAGGAAAAAGGGCAGGGCACATCCTACCCTCATTCTAGGCGTCGCTCCCACATCCTCTATGGGCAGCGCCCACAGCCCTCCATTCATTGTAGCGTTTGGCTTTTGGTTCAACTCCTTAAGCACGCGATACAAGCAGTTGAAGCACAGTTGATGATACTTAATCACAAAGAAAACCAGGATTTCAGCCAATAAATAAAGACATCTATCACTCAGAAAAATGGGAGTTCACACAGTTACACTTCGCTATTTGTGAAAACTCTCTCGAAAGAACACCGAGGTTATTTCCCTTCTAACCCCGAAGCTCTACCGAGTTGCCAAATCTCACTCTAAACACTAAAATCCTCTAGCCAAAGTGAACCCTAGCTACCCAACTAGGTTTCTGCCCTATTTCATCGGTTCCAAAGAACCAAAAAGAGCAGTTGCCCTACCCGAATCCAGACGTCAAATCCAGCCAAAGCAGGCAGTTGCTCTACCCGATTTCAGACGCCAGAAAACAAGCAAAGCAAGAAAAAGCAATCAGTTGTGCCGCCCGGATCCCAAGGTGAAAACAACAAAAAGGAGCGGTTACGCTGCCCGAAATCCAGTAACAACAAAAGCAAAAGCAAAAGCAAAAAGACTCCATCACCTTGAAGGACAGAGCGAGCACGCCCTAAAGCCTACCAGAAGGAAGTTTGGTAGGGGATAAAACCCCCACGCTTCAAGAGGTAGGTACTTTAAAGTTTATTTACTTTTACCTTTAAAAAGTGTTATTTAAAATAGTAATATATTACGAAATAAACAGTTATGTTGCCCGAAATTCTATAACAAATAGCACTAAAATAAGTTGTTATTATGACAAAAACTTTATAAAGTATATTTGCAACTCTAAAATGAGGCTGCTATAAGTTTGTATTTATTTCATTATATATATATATTAAATGCTTTATTTAAATTGTTAATTTCATAAAAGAGCATATTTAACCACAAAACCTATTTTGAGACCAAAAGGGCGAGTTGGGTGCCTAACCCCTTCCCAACTCGTAACTTAGCCTCCGAACCCTTTTACAAATCTAGTTAGTTTTTATTTTTCTTTGTTTCTCCTTAAAATAAAGATGTCGACTCTGTTATACATATTTTGAGTCTACAATTGAGGCTAGGCGTATTCCACGTGCTTGAAAGATTTTTTTGAAACCACCCGCTTTCTCAGTAGCGGGGGAAAGATCGAAAACGGGGAACTCACACCAAGCTAATATACTATAATCAATTTTGGAACTGAAAATTTGAATTTCATAATCTTATGCAATAACCTTGTCTTTTATAGCCTTACAAAAAAGAAATCCTAATAGCTAGTCTGCTCACACTTTACAGTCCAAGATAATAATCTACTGGAAACAAATAACAGCTTAACTAAATCCTTGAAACTAGGGATTAATTTATTCGACTGACCTTAAAGACCAAAAGTGTACAACATGGACTTGGTAAACACCTGTTACACTGACTTGCAATGGAAAAGAACTCACGGCTCCATACACCAACAAGTATTGATGGAAACAATTTTATGACCAGGAAGCTAACCAACGTCTTTATATAACAAGCATATCTGCTAGTCCCCTCTAACGGAATTTGAACAGATCGACTAGCGTATAATTTCCAACCCATCAGAGCTCAATGTTCCCCAACAAAGTGTAACGTCAGAAACAAGATAAACTTAAGTCAACTCCCACTCTCAAGACACCCCATGCAATTTAGTATCCAAGAGCCTAGTATTCAGAATCCAGGTATTTCTCCTTCCTCTAGTTCCTCCTCCGCAGGGCAGATTTCAATGAAATCGTTAATATGATATGTTCTTTCCTATAGCATCATATCTTGAAGAAACACATGCACCCTCCAAATAAAAAAACGCATCAAGATTAGTATCAGGAATGAGATCTGGTGCATGACAAAACTGAGGAATTCCTTAGCATCTTCTTGCCTGGAAAATAGAATACCTTATTTGGGATATGTATCTCCAAGTTTATGCCTTTTTCTTTTGAAGCTTTAAGAAAGTACTTCTGCTGAATGCCCTAAATATGATACTATGTTTACCTTTTTTACTTCACTATTTTTTCCCACCTTTTCTGCTGTCAAATTTTAACTGCTTTTAGCATGTTGATCTTATTTCTAGCAATTATTCCATTTTTCTTAAAGTAATTAGATGACAAAAGATGACGATGTTAGTTCATACAATACGCATGAATTTCCCAACTCCATCGAATCATGACAATAGTTAATCACTTGTAAATACTAAAAAAATATGTGTAAGAGAAGTGCTAGGGATTCCAAAATTAATGCCAAATTTTGAATAAAAAATGATGTGGCTATCACTTTGATTGATCTGGTAACCACTCTTCTAGGACTCAGTAGCCATCCAATCAGGTGAAATACCTATCATTTGGGATTCAAAATTCGGCATAATTTAATGGGATATCTAGAGATGCATACCTGATCATTTGGTTCTATTTCTGCGAAAAGAATTTGGGTCATAGTCCAAGTTTAATTATGTGTTAATATAGTATTATGGAGTTATTTAGTTAGGTAACTTGTTTGATTGTTATCTTATGTCTTTGATAGGGCATTTGATTTTGTTTTCTCTGAACTCCTCAAAAGACTCTCATTGTGTATTTATTGGGTGCCTGCTATATTTGTGTTAGTACTTAGGTTTTACAACATCTCCAAGAACAATAAGATTGAGAGGATTATTCTCAGAAAAATACTACCATCTGATGGTTATCCCAATGTTTCTGCCAACTCTCCTCTTTCAGGTGATATGGGGGTAAAACGATCCTTTTGGCTTTAGCAGTATTTATTTTTGCTGACAAAGCTGACACATCCATATTTTCTTGATATTATCTGTTTCCAGACAATTTTTCTCAATTTGGCATTTGGTGTAGCTTTGGTGACTTTCTTAATGCTGGAAATAATTAGGGTAAGTTCTTCATGGAAATAATTAGGGTACATCTGTGTTAGAAAAAAAAAACACTGGTATGCTAGAGGATTACTCTAACTTTGCAGTATTTTCATCCCTTTATTTATTTTCTGGACATGCAATGATTTCCTCTAGCTTTGCAGTATTTTAAGCTGAGATCATGGATTTCAACTTTAGGTCTTGGAGGTCTGGGACTTTCCCTTTATGTGACGGAAGCCATGTCAAGCACAACAAAGCAACTGGGGATAATGCTAGGCCTCTACTATTAAAGAAGCAGTAGAAGTCATGGTATCATGTTATCCGTTGTTTTATTTGTCTCATTTGAACTTGACTATTGATAGTTGAAACTGTCCATCTCGTTGTTGTTGTATGCAGATGCCTAGTGATGTTTTGTCTTTGTCATTGGGTTGATTTAGGATATTCTCCTAGAGGTAAAACAATCTTTCCTGACTTATAGCTTCATAAATAGATAGACAAAAATTGATCAAAGTTGTGGAACCAAAAGAGGAGCTTCATGTTCAATATGGCCAGAAACTCATAATATTTCATCATCCTACTCTTGGGGATTTTAAACTACAGCATGTATGATGGTTGTTTGTTTAGTTTTTTGAATGGATTATCTATCTTCTCATTGGTTGATAACCAGTTTGCAAGCAATTTATTCTGTTTATCTATCATTTTATTGCAGTTACCAGTTGGTGTTAATGATGCTGAAGTTGATGACCGTATTATTCCGCACTTGGTTGCCGCCATTTCCATGGGAAGGACTCATGCATATTGGGCGTAGGGAAGGCTTAAAGAGTCGGTCTGCTAGTGGTTGTCCATAGTTCTGGTACTATTTCTCCTTCTCCTTCTCCTTCCCCAGTAGGAAGCGAAGTTGAGCCAGCGAATATTACTATTGTTAGTCTGTATGTCCCATTTGTTGTTGGAAGATTTGAATCAACGGAACACATGCCAATGTCCGGATTAGCTGTTGTCCCTAACCCACCATGAACTTTTGTTGAGAATAGGCCAGCATTAATAAATACTCTCAATGTCCATATGTTATGTATCTCTTTTGTCATTCCATACTCTCAATGTCCATATGTTATGTCTTCTTAATTAACATTTGTATATGTGATTCAACTATAATTAGATTATTTTTGTGTGTGGTCTTTTTGTAGCTGAATTGGAGTAGAATATGAATTGAGATATTGTTATTTACTTCAAAAACAATATAACGAGGATTACTTATGTTAGGTGTGGGTTCGAAACTGAAACAAATTGCGGTTTTTTTAAATAGCTATTACAACGTTTCTCATAAACGTTGTATTACACTTTAAAATATGGTCGTCCTATTTTCCTCTATTGATTTTATTGTTGTGCCATTTCTTGGTCCAAAAATAATGGTAAGAAGTTACTATATTGAATACCTTTCTTGGTCCTAAAGCTATGGTAAGTAGTTGCCATATTGAATACTTGCAAAAGCACTCAAAAATCCTTAATTGAGTTGGACAATATCTTTGGTAGATCTTTGAATTAAATTACGAAACTAATTTAGGAAACAAATCTTTTATTTCCTAACATTATGTTTCCTTGGAGTTGTTGGATTCTTATTTGTGCAGGATATATTATTTGACTTAAATTAGGAAACTATATTTGGAAATTAACTCTTTGGTTTTCCTATTCCTTTAGTTTCTTGGAGTTTTTTGCTTCCTAATTATATTGTAGGTCTCCACCAACATATATATATATATATATATATATATATATATATATATATATATATATATATATATGAAGTATGGCGTACAGAAGATGGAGAGGTAGAGTAGAATACATACAGAGAGACAGACGTTTAGATTGTGAGAAAAACAAAAAGCATTGCTGCTGCTGGAAAACTAGATGAAGCTTCGACGATAGCTTCATCGTGAACTACATTGCTGCTACTGCTGTTTGCATTCCTAGTTTCTAGGAAGCTTATTATTAATCCACATTTTCTATACCGTGTTTTTGTGGGTTTTCCTCTCCAGACTTGTTGTCTTGTGAGAGGTTTGATATTTTGGTGATTTCATAATTTGTTTTGTTAAACACATAGTTCTTTTTAGTGAAATCTTTTTGGTCATAATGCTAGATCTACAAGTATAGCTTGTAGATTGTTTGATAAATCCATGTTTTATTACTACCTTAAGTGTTTAAAATCTTCCGTTGCTTACATATTTGATTTTCTGGTCGATGCATCTCCGGATGCAGTTGCATCACTAGCTGCATTGACAGATTCTTTGAATCCTAGCTACTATTGATCTTTCAATTGGTATCATAGCCTCCTTTTTATGACACTAAGAGAAGATCTGGTTGTAGCCATGATGGATTCTCAATATGAGAATTTTGTTTGTCCTCCAACCTTAACGAATACGAATTACTCAAATTGGAATGTTGAAGAATTTGATTTTGATGAAGACTCAATAGATCTTTTAACAACAAAGTTTAAAAATATTTTGAAAGTCAAAGGACAAAATAGATCTCTTTTTTCAAGCACCAAAACTACTTTCAAACCTGAGCCTAGTAAGTTTGTTCCCAAAGAAGACTATTTCCATACCCCTGAAAAATCTTTTACCAACCCTTTTGCTAAATAGCCTACATCAAGGGATAAAAATATTGATTCTATTCAATGTAAGGCTTGTCAAGGGTGTGGTCATTTTTCTATTCAATATGCTAATACTTTGCGTAAAAAGGGATTGTTTGTGTTTGGTGATCTTGGGTCAATTTCAAAAAATTCAGATTCTGCAGCTGATGGACATTCAGACATTGTTCCAATTCCAGAAAAATACAATTGCTGCAAGTTCTGAAAATTCAGCAAATCAGGATGCAGCTTCGGATGCAGCTGCATCGGAAGGTGCATTGGTTAGAAATTATGAGGATGTTGAAACAGAAACTGAACAACCTGAAACACATTCCAGTGTGACTGATCGCAACCAAGATATTTCCAGCCGTATTCAGAAAGTTCATCCTTCTTCTCAAGTGATAGGTAATGTACATGATGGTATGTCTACTAGGAAGAAATGTAAGGTTGACTATAGGAAATTAGCTTGCTTATCCTTTCTTTAATGTGAAAATCAGGGCCGTTCCTGGGCATAGGCCTAAGGGGCGACCGCCTAGGGCCCAAAAAAATTAGGGGCCCAAAATTTATTTATATGTATAGTATATATATAATATATAAATATAATATTAATAAATATAAATAGGGAATATTGGAAACATGAAACGGCAAGCAGAAGCCTGATGCGGTCAAGGTGATGCCGGCAGACGAAAGGGCGATTAGACGAAGACGAAAGGATCAAGGATCGAACGAATCAACGGCGGCCCTCGACCTCGAGATTCACTCTTCAGTCTTCCCTATGCATCTATGGTCGCCAGATTAATTTCCTTTTTCTTCCACAGTTCCATTCCACCTTCAAGCTCCGCTTTAGTTCGATTTCAAAGGCTCAAAGCAAGAAAAATTCTTGCAGCTCTCACTCACTCACCACTCTGGCCTCTGGCCTCATCCTCGAACTCGAAGCCGCCAACGCCGGTGAAGGACTGATGATGCAAGTACTTGTCCAATTTTCCTTATTTCAATTTCAAATTTCAAAATTTTTCCCCTCTTCGAGCCCTTCTTTGCTTCTGCTTCAGATGAATCACGAATCAGACATTCAGATTTCAGTTCAGACCCTAAACCCTCAAAGGCTCAAACACATAGTCTAAAAATTTACAAATAGTCTGATTCACAAGATTTTAGTTTAGATTTCAGTTCAGTTCACATTTCGTAAATTAATTTTTTTGTTGATCCACAATTTTTTTTCAAAATCTCATAGTCTAAAAATTGTTAGTAGATAATAGATGAGAAATTTACAAATACTTTTTCTTTCTTATATATTGGTGCAGTAAATAATAGATTAGAAATTTACAAATACTTTTTCTTTCTTATATATGGGTGCAACATTGCCGCAAGCAATCGAGCTTGATTACTTGATTTGATCTCTGGATATTGGACTGTGAATCTCTCTACGTTGTTGATTGAGCCTGACTGAACTCCTGAATTGCATGATGTCTGCAGTCTGCTGAACAAAATTTTCATATTCCAGGTGCAGGTGCACTTGATTTTTTTAATACATTAAGAAGTTTATTTGGAAATTGAAAGTGTCATTGTTATTGATATTCACAACTATACAATTGTGTATTATCAATTTGTTGGGGCCCTTACTCGTTATTTTGCCCCGGGCCTTTGAAATGTCAAGAACGGCCCTGGTGAAAATTTTCATGTATTATGCTATGTGTCTAGCTACTATTGAACCAAAGAATGTGAATGAATCCTTAAAACATGAATGTTGGATCAATGTTATGCAAGAAGAGCTTGATCAATTTTCAAAAAATAATTTTGGTTCTTGGTTTAGTAAAAAACAGAACTATGTTGAGACAACTTTTATAAACCAAATGATCAATGATTAAGGCTTACACAGTGATGTAATCTCAAAACTACCCCCGATATACAAGTGAGGATTAATAGCGAGAGCACTAATAGTACTGAGATTAATAATACTGTTTATCCTTGTCCAACTACCAAATAAGCCCTAAGTGTTTAAAATCTTCCGCTGCTTACATATTTGATTATCTAAGTCGATGTACCTCCGAATGCAGTTGCATCACAAGCTGCATTGACATATTTTTTGAATCCTAGCTACTATTGATCCTTCAAAAACGTTGTCTTAGAGATTTTACAAGGTTTTTCAGAAAACGTTGTCTTTGAGATTTTACAACCTTTTTCAGAAAAGGTTGTCTTAGATCTTTACAACGTTTCACAAAACGTTGTCATTTGTTTTTTACAACGTTTTTGTAAATGTTGTGTAATAGAATTCGAGAAATAAAATGTTGTTGTGAACGGGTATATAACAACGTTTAAAAAAGCGTTGTAAAAAAACATACCTATTACAACGTTGCTTTTCACAACGTTTTGAGAAACGTTGTGAAACATCCATGACAACGTTTTTTAAGCGTTGTTAAAACCCTCTTTTATTGCAGAGCTATATTAATTCTACTTGATTCCCACCTTAATTACAATATCAAGAAAAATAAATGAAACTTTGACTACATAATATACAATGAACTAGTTAGTACAAAATAAAGAAGATTATATAATTACTCGTTTACAAATGTAATCATGATGCATGATTTTGTGCATCCAAATGCATAATTTTAAATTATGAGGCATAATTTTGCCTAAGTATCGTTCCGTGCGTGCGTGTTTTTCATTCATTATGGGTAACGTAGTCTTTTCGGTTTTCACCCCTAAAAATGTCTTTCTATGGTTAAGAATAAGTATAGGGTACTGTAGCGATCAAAACTTTTCAATGTGAACTGGCTCGAATTTCAACCATTGTTTTTTCTTATTCTATGGACTGAGTTAAACATGACATTAATTTTGGGATGGAGGGAGTCTTTGCAAAATGACTTCGCCAAAAATTAACTGCTACTCCTTTATACACCCTCAATTCTCAAATAATTGTCATATTTTTCTTTTTTATCAATTCCAAAAAAAATGTGATTTTTCTAAAATTTTCATTTTAGAAAACTATTATGCCATTATCTTTAATTTTTTTTCCTAATTTAATGATGGTCTCATACGCATACGACGTTAAATGAAATTACATTTTAAACCAAGATTTGTAGTAGCAAAATCAATCAGTTTTTCTTAATTAGGGAGAGTCAAAACTTTGACCAAGAGGCCTGACCTTTTATTAATTGTTCCCTCCCGGAGGGATTTTAATAATTGATCAAAGTTAGGACAAGTTTTAGATTTGCCCACTTATATTATGGTAGTTTTATTTTATAATCCTGAAGAGATTTTCAAAAGAATGTCAAAATAACAAATGATAACAAATTATATTATGGTAGTTTTATTTTATAATCGAATTGACCAAAGACAAAACAAGGTGCTAATCAATTAATTTTCTTCTCAACGTTTCTTTTAGAAAATAACAAATGATATAATGAGATAAAATTTATTGGCAAAAATTTGTGTAGAACGATAGATCCGTAAGATGGAGTCCCAAAAATAATAAAAGAAGGTTGATGGACCGGATAGTCCATCAACAAATACCACGTGATTATCCAATAAGAAATAAAATAAAAATATAAGTGAAAATGAGCTAAAAATTAAACAAATGAGATTGAAACCCGTGGATCAACTGGGATCCGATAACATAGCACGCATGTCACTCAAGAGGAACGGTGCCATGTGTCAACTCAACGAAGACGATAACACATTAATAAGAAATTTCTCATTTTACTCTGGTGCCCTTGTATTTTCAAAGTTTTCTGTCGAAATTATTATGTTTCCCATGTCTTGCACTTTCATTCTCTGTTAGCTCTGTTAGCCCTCCGTTAACCTTATTTGGTTTAGAATGTTTGACGGACCCTAATGGATTTTGATGAAACGCTAAGTGGCTAATTTTAAAGGCAAATGTGACACCTTTAATGCTAAAATGTGACATTTTAAGGTGTCACATTTTGAGGTCAAAAGTGACTCTTTTTATATTTAAAAAAATTCATTAAAATGTAAAGTAACACTCTTAATGCTAAAAATTGATACATTTAATACTAAAAAATGATACTTTAAAGCTAACAGTGATAATTTTAATAACATTTATAATGGAAAATAGCATTTTCCAAAGCAAAATTAACATATTTAAGACCAAAAGTAACGCATATTAAGGGTAAAAAGGAACACATTTAAAGCTAAAAAGTAACATCTTTTAAAGAGAAAAATGATATTTTTTATTAAAAACATAACGTGACACATTTTACGGTGAAATGTGACACAATTAATACTGAAAATTAATTAATATTTTAATACTAAAAAGTGACACTTTTCATTTATACACGTGAGGGGTGACATTGTAATTTTCAAAAGACGAGGGGTTGCATTGAGATTATTGAATCTAAACCTATTTAACATAGGATAAGTCCGTCTTACGGATTAAGCCTATAGGCCACAGGAACTTATATTATTTCTACAAGCTTTACGTGTTGTTATTTAATGGTTTTAACACAAATCTCCATACTTAATTATTGTGAAGTTGGTGATGATTTGGATATCTATTAAAATATAAAAATCTAAGAAAATTTGATCTCATTATATAGATGTCAAAGCTAATATAAATACTGATTTAATGGTATGAATGTCAAAAATGATATGAACATCACCCGCTTGAGCTTGTAAGATTAGATCTCTTAGAAAATTATTTTCTTTTATCTTTTATTTTTTAGTAAAATTTTCATCTGTCAGGGGAGTAAAACCTTTTTCAGACAAGTGGTTTTTAGAACATGACACATATCAATTTCAATCTTTGTCTTGATTTTTTTAGATTTTTGTTGACTACATGTTGTGTTCTAAATGCTGCTATTATGTAAAAAAGATTCTAGACCGCCGGTATACAAAAACAATAAAATAAATTGAATGAGACGAAGTGAACTAATAAAAGACTATTCAAAATCGAAATCACAAAGATTTTCGATGTATTTTACTTAAAAAGTCCACTTTTAAAAATTAAAGCATATAAGTGTAATTTTATTACTAACTAGATTTCGTGTTTGTGTTTACAATTTTTTTAAAAAAAGAAAGAAAGAAATTAAAAATACAAATATTTAAAATTAAAAAGTTAATTACATTAAACTTAAGAACAAATTTAAAAAAATAAATAAATCAAGGCCGAACAAAAATTTAATTGAGATTTTAATTGATTACCATAATAATTAATTAAGAAAATACAAACTAAATATTTGTAAAACAGTAAATCTAGGCTGCACAAAAAAAAAAAAAAATTAGAGATAATCATGGAGAAAGAAACTAGATAATTAAAGCGATAAGATTTGAGTAAAATAATAAATATCTAGTATAATCGGAAAAGAGTAAATCTTAGTTATGGACATAATTAAGGGACTTGCTTTAACTAAATGTTGCTAGAATTAAAATTTAATTTTGACCAATAGTTATATATGGTAAAAGTGTCAATTTATTAAAAAAAATATAACTTTGACTCTAGTAAGACTAATATTTAGGAACGAATATTATGGAGAAAAAAAACTCCGTTGACTAATCAATAGTATTGGCAAACAAAATCAATCCTTGGATCTTGTACATATCGTTACAATTGTACTAACCTTTTTCCCCATCCTACATGATTGTTACTTGTACCAAAAGCAAAGCTATATTTGAGGGCATGGCTCCCTCCATGCGTTACTATTTTTGAAAACAACTTTCCTAGTCAAATTCATCGTCTCTCTAAGGAAACTGTTGAAATTTCTCAAGAAATCTAATCTTCTCTCTCCTCCCTCCTTGAGTCCTTGGCTATAAAATGCCCCTAACATATCCACCCTTGTTCACTCACCACCAAGCCCAAGAACATGAATTCTCTTATGTTCTTGCTTGTTCCCTTTCTTCTCTTCAATTCTATCTCTTGTGCTTATCCTCCTCGTTATGATTCGGGTTCGCTCTATAACACCTTAATCCAATGCCTATCGAAAAGAACATCAAACAACCAAATCTCGTCGATAGTCTATAGCCAAACTAATCCCTCGTACACTTCTATATTGCAAGCTTACATAAAAAACAGCCGTTTCAATACCTCCACCACTCCAAAACCCATCCTCATTATCACCCCTCAACAACCATCCCATGTCCAAGCTACTGTTGTATGTGCGAAAGCCGCCGGGGTCCAAATCAAAATCCGGAGCGGGGGCCACGACTACGACGGGATCTCTTATGTCTCCTCCGACCCGAATTTCATTGTCCTCGATTTGTTCAATCTTAGAAGGTCTCGGTTGATATTCAATCCCAAAAAGCCTATGTTCAAGCGGGGGCTAATATTGGTGAACTTTGGTACAACATTTGGTTGAAAAGTAAAGTCCATGCATTCCCGGCTGGGGTTTGCCCAACCCTAGGGGTTGGTGGGCATATTAGTGGAGGCGGGTACGGTAACATGTTGAGGAAATTTGGGTTATCCGTGGATCATGTGATTGATGCGGAAATTGTTGATGTCAACGGGAGGATTTTGACTAGGCAAAGTATGGGAGAAGATCTATTTTGGGCTATTAGAGGTGGTGGAGGTGGTAGTTTCGGTGTCGTTTTATCGTATACAGTTGAGTTGGTTCAGGTACCAAAAACGGTTACGGTTTTCAAAGTTATGAAAACGTTGCAAGAAAACGCTACCAACGTTGTTTATAAGTGGCAATTCCTTCCAAATACTTTGGATCGTAACCTCTTCATTAGAGTACTTTTGCAACCTAGCAAGGATACGGTTCGGACAACGTTTATTGGAATGTTTCTTGGTGATTCTAATACTCTTTTGGGAGTAACCAATAAAGCTTTCCCTGAATTGGGTCTTAAAAAGGAGAATTGTGCCGAAATGAGTTGGATTCAGTCCGTACTTTATTGGGCTAATTTCGATAACACGACGTCCCCGGATATTTTGTTGAACCGGCATTCCGATACGGTGGGTTTCGGAAAACGGAGATCTGATTACATAAAGAATCCGATTCCCGTCAATGGGTTGGAGGCATTATGGAAGAAAATGATGGAATTGGGAAAGGTAGGGTTGGTATTCAACATGTATGGCGGAAGAATGAGCGATATTTCTGCATCGGCTACGCCGTTCCCTCACCGGGCAGGCAATTTATTCAAATTGCAATACTCCGTGAATTGGAAAGATGGAGGAGTGGAAGCAGAAAGAATTATTTGGCTCAAAGTAGAGCACTATATGATTTCATGACCCCTTACGTTTCAAAGAACCCAAGAGAGTCATTTCTTAACTATAGAGACCTTGATATTGGTGTTAATACTAAGAATAGTTATTATGAAGGAAAGGTATATGGGGAGAAATATTTTGTGGGTAATTTTGATAGGTTGGTGCAAGTCAAGACCAGGGTTGATCCAGATAATTTCTTCAGAAATGAACAGAGTATCCCAACTTTGAAAGGCAAGTAAAAATTAAGAGATATGAATAAATTTACCAATTGTTCTTAGCATATGACTTGATGTAGTATCGAAATTAATAATGATATTTCTTACCATTTTCTAATGAATACAATGTGGGTTTGTTTTTGATATTGTCTTTGGTAAATTATTTATTGGTCCATGCTACATGAATCTGACTTGTCTATTAGTCCTTTTGTTTCTGAATGAGCCTTAATTTTTAAAAGGGTTCATTTTCGTTGAATGAAAATGACTAATTTAAAACATGTCGTGCACGTGCACAGATTAAAGTCGCAAATTTTTATTTTGTTCAATTTTTTGCTTGAAAACATACGTTTTAAGCTTACATGGTGAAAGTCAGACAATCATGTGAGTAGCATGTGATGTCCGTAAAGGTATTTCTCATTTCTATAAATATTTAAAGTTTTTCATCCAAAAAATTTGATGAAGTGATATACATGCAATATATAGTCAAGTACAATGATTAAATTGAAGAAAAAATAATATAATTGACTTGTTACAAAAAGTGTGAAAGTATGGTGACCAAATTACGATTTAAGTCTTTTTAAAATAGACACTAGTTAAATGATGAAACATAGTAGAATACTAGGTTATACCCATATGATACACGGTTTTAAGATATTATTTTATCCTAAAAGTTGCTTATAATAAGATAATTTTTTCAAACTCATTATAATTGGAATCTTTTGAACTGATCTAAAATAGGGTAAATACTAAAATTAATATATGAATATTTAATACAATATAAAATAAACAATTTAATTAAATGAATCTATTATCTTATGAAATTGTTGCAGAAACGGGCGTGTAATATAAATTTCAAATGTAACTCAAGTTACTTCAAAATAAAATAAAATAATGACATTAATAGTTTCTTAAATTTTTATCAGAATAGTTAGTAATTTAAAAATAGTTAACAACTAAATACTTTATATCTTAAATTTAAACTAAATAAAAATTGAAAGAGTCTGAAAGTGAATTTTTTTTTAATAATTCCTAAAAATAACTAGCTTCCTTAATTATGATATTATGTTATTATTCAAATTTATGACCAATATTTAAAGATTCTTAATTGAAAACAACTTTATCTATCAAAAGTTTAAGATACACAAGAATCAAGAGATTTGAGCACATGATCTTTACATAGAACATAATATTGCATTAATCTTTACTTTATTTCTAGTTATAAAACTTACTAAAAATGGAGAAAGAGATATAACATTGTAAATGTCAATTAACCTGGTTAAAATATGGAATTCTTGAATATTATATTCTTTTATATACATACACATAGATGAGTTTAATAAATACAAAATGAAAATATGATTAGGCTCAATAACATCGATAAAAAAATAACATCGATATAAGAAAAAAAATAAAAATGGAACATTAGAAACATCTTCTCTTTATTAGATCTTGTGAAAGATTTCATTAGGATAAAAAAAAATATACAAAGTAAATATACCCAATAAATAAATAAATTAAATCTTATGTGATATATGCATGCCCAATTGTCCATAGTTAGCACAACACTCAATCTGTCCTTGCTCTAATGCATATCCTATTGAAAGAAAACTCTGTATAGCAGCATTAAAGAATTCTAAAGCATGTTATAATTGGTAAGTTAATCCATTATACTATAAAAAAAAGACACCCACACACAAACATATATGCGTCTTAATTTTCTCGTTCACTTTTAGCACGCATGTGTATTCTATTGTAAAACTTGTGAAGAAAAAAACTCAACTAAGCAATTTGAAAACAAAGAAATTTGAGAGAGGTAAGTTCAAATTTAAGAGGAATGGATTACAACAGTTAAACTCTCTTGCAAATGATGGTGGAGTGGACATTTCAATCACTTTAATATTAATTATAGATATAAGAACATTGGTTGTTTAGAGGAGATATCATAATTTGAATTTCAAAGAGATTGTTTAGAATGGAAAAATAAATTTGAATTAGAAAATATTTGTTTGTTAAAACTTAATAATAATAAAATAAATAAAAATCACGGAAATAGATTTTATCTTATTTGATTTGCACGGTGCATAAATATTTATCACGTAGTAATCGATTTTGACAGAAAAAATAAAAAAAAAATTATCTTTTACCATGAGAATTGAGAAGTCCATAAAATTTATCACGTATTCTCTATCATAAATTTGATGGTAAAACTATATCCTAAATCTGTTTTAAGATTTTTATCTTATCAAATTAGTTTTAGGATTTTTATCTTATCTAGTTAGCTTTGGGATTTTTATCTTAAACTAATTGATTTTGTAATTTTTTTTTTTTACCATTTTGTAGGTGACACGTGGCAACACAAAATATGTGTATAGCTTTTAGCATTTTACAGAAAACCGTCACCTGGCAGCAATGGTCCCCAATCCTTTTTCTTTTTAAAATTTGTAGAAGAAGATGAGAGTTGTTGTAAAATGTCATTATGGGGGTGAGTTTGTCGAGGAAAAGCCAATTAGATATACTAGCTCCATATTAAACAAGCACGTAGTGAGGAAGGGGGGACAACAAACATCTATCTCTACAATAAAAATGTGAGTTGTATCTTGAAAATTAATGTATTGGCAAAACTAACATTTCATCTAATAAACCATCCATCATTTATTTAATGACAAAAAAGTAAATTTATCATAATAAAAGATAATTTTGTACAAAAATAACCATAAATTTCATAAATCACTTACCATTGAATAATGTCAAATAAATAAATTTGTTATGGGATAATCATTTCCATGAATATATACCAAATTTAGTTGGCAAAGACTTGTATAGGACGGTCTTACGGATCCTAAATCCGTAAGACGGAGCTCCGATCATTTAGAAATTCGCAGGTTAATAACTAAACCTGTTAATATAAATCACAAAAGTTGGTTGGATGAGTTGATGAAGGGTGATCCTCAAAGGTTTATCCTGTGCGCTAGTCCAAGGTTCGACTCCCTCCATTAGCAAATTTATTTTTAATGTTCATTTCTTCTATTTGCTCCGGTGCCCCTCCACTTTCAATGTTTGTTAGCTCCATTAGCCATCCGTTAGCATCAATTGCCTTGGGATACTTGACAGATCCTAACGGACTTTGACGAAATGCTAAATGACACATTTAAAATCAAACGTAACACATTAAAAACACAAAAAGTGACACATTTTAATGTTAAAAGTGACACTATAAATGAAAATTTATTATAATTTTTATTAAAATACAAAGTGACACATTTAATACTAAAAAGTGACACTCTTAATACTAAAAAGTGACACTCTTCATACAAAAAGTGACACTTTAATACTAAAAAGTGACACTCTTAATACTAAAAAGTGACATATTTAATACTAAAAAGTGGCACTCTTCCTTAAAGAATTTACCGGACCAAAATGAATCATCTCGTGTTTCAAGTTCATCTACTACATACATTGATCCTGCTCGCTCTGTTACGAAGTGAATGAGAAAAAGAATTAAGGGAAGTATTGAAAATGGCAAGAAAAAGACTACTGATTTTCTGATTCACATCAAGCCAAGGAATTGAGTTCCAAGACTTCTAATGCTTAGTTATTTTAGACATATTTTCAGTAAAAATTTTAAGTTTGAGTAAGAAACATATACTTTACCTTGAAAAAGTTATGATTTTGTGTTTTTAACGATTGACACTTGAGATTATATACATTTCTATGAATGAGAAGATATATTTCAGTAGTGTTCAATTGGTTATTGTTGTTAAAATCACTAGCCCAAAAAGTGACACACTTTAGTCCTAAAGGTAGCACACTTCAAACCTAAAAGTGACACTCTTATTGATACAAATTGTATGATTATAAAAATGAGTTGTTTTACCAAAAGTGACACACCTAATGCCTAAAAGTGACACAATTAATACCTAAAAGTGACACACTAAACGTGACACTTATGAATAAAAATTTAAAGATGAAAAGTGATTTTTTTGCCAAAAGTGACACACGTAAAACTTAAAAGCGACACATTCTATGTTTAAAAGTGACACTCTAATTTAAAGTAATTAAGTAAAACTTAATCAAACCTAAGGCAACAATTATCCAAAAGTGACACACTTTTGTTCTCAAAGTGACACACACCAAGCCTAAAAGTAACACTCTGATTGACAGTAAATGTAAACAATGTCAATATGACACATCTCTGGTAATAAAACTTAAAAACAATCATAAGAGGTTTCAAACCTAAGACCTAACATGTTAATTCCCACAACTTATGAGATTCATTGTAGAACCATCTCACCATATTAGTTTTTATGAATTTTTATAATGTATTATTAATTTATTATGACCTGCAAATTTATAATTCTCATCAAGAAGAATTAAAACCAAATTACGTAGCTAAGGGGTTTTCAACTATCAACCTCTAGTCAACCAAATGTTCAAGCAACACTTCCATCCATCTTGCCAAACTCATGATTATGATTTTTATTAACATATTTAGTTATTAACCCGCGAATTCCTAAATGGGGCTCCGTCTTATGGATAAGGATCCGTAAGACCGTCTTATAGGAGACCATCTCAATTTAGTTTTTCCTCCAATTTTTCCACCAACCAATTTTGAATTATTTTGGCGTACATCTTTTTTAAACCTTTAAAGTGTTTCTCATCTTTTCAATGTGGAACAAAAGCTATCACTAATTATGCATATCTTATTCGCCTTTAAATCAATTTCTTTTCATTGTCGATGGTCCACTGAATTCCGATGCAAGCATCGAAAATTCTGATGCCGAATTGAATGCTCTTTTCATTCAAACTCCTTTGAAATCTTATTCCATTTGACCATTCCATTCAAATTATTTTCATTTTTCCCACCCAAATTTGCAGTCTCTCCGTCAACAAAGTCTCCAAACATCCCCTAGATGCGCATCCATTAATGGTGAGGTGAATCATACAAGTCAAACTGTAAAGAATAACAAATTTTATGGCTACGACCTGATTCAGGATTCCATCCAAATACATATATAAAAATATATAAAACTTTATTATTTATTGTGAAAAATATGCTTTAAAATCTTATATAGAACAATTTTCAAAAACCTATATAGTTTTTTCGTATATATATAAGAACAATAATTAAAATTAAACAAAAAAATGAAGACAAAACACTTTGCAAAAATCATTAAAAATACGTGCAACGCACGTCTACCTAACTAGTTATAATAAAGTAGTGGGGAAAGGGCCTAACATAATATTAAACACTAGTGCGGGACCAAAAAAATAAACTCCCAGCTTTATAACAAAGCCTATAACAAATCAAACCTTTTCTGGGACCATGTCACATAAAAAAACCATATTCATTCTCAATACATGCATGCATATACGTCAAAAACTACAAAAAAATAGAACAAAAGCTCTAATTTTACATCACATAAACCTTCACAAAATCACCAACACGGCATTTACATGAGCAAAAACTCTAATTTCTAAACATGAGATAAAAATTGAACAATACTAACCAATGTTATGTAAAGTTAACCAATACAACCCTATTTTCTAAGAAAAAATAGGATTTTTACAAGACCATAATTTGTTGACATGAGAAATTTCAATTTGTATAAAAACTACGCTTTGTTCTTGCTTACCTTTGATCCTTTGTGATTTCAACTTTTGTAAAATGAGACTCAGACTGGGACAGATTGACTTGTTCGACTAGGATTGTGCAAGTGCTGTATGTTCCAAAGGTAAGGGGGCATTTCTGTTTTTTTAAATATTTCGTCCATCTAACTAACGGAAATGATCCTCATTGACCTTGTTGGCTTGATTACCCAACTATAGTCACTAAATTGAGAAAAAAAAGTACAGTGAGCTTAACGAAAAAAGTTTAAAAGTAAAGTAACCAAATTGCAAAAAAAGCATATTATTATTAGTGTGAAAATCTTCGGTGAGTTGTTGGGCTAGAATTGTGATGATATTTGGGCTTGTGATGAAATTGAAGACCTATCAATCAAAATGAACCTCAATAGAATGTAGTGTTGGCCTTGCGAAGCCACTCTGACGTGATAATCAGTGTGTAAGTTTTGGATACTAAGACAAACTGATATAGTTTCGATATTAAAGAATATGTAACTTATGAAGGAAATGGAGAGGGGTTTATATAGCCCTGCGAATTACTGATAGAGTAGTGGGGGATAACTTGCAGATAACAGGTAGTTATCCCCAGCAACTGTCGGCCACGTTCACCAATTGTGATAATTGCACGGGGTTTGCTTCCTATGTTCAAGGAGCGGAAGTGGGCTCTTTGGAATCTTGTTCGTATAGTAGATTAACTTGTCCAGGAACATGTGCTCCTGTATGTTGTCATGCATGTCTGCTCTATAAGCATTATGTTCAGACTTTGGCCCCACACTTTGCACGTAATCTACTCTTGTGCTTTGCACACTGACGTGGTCTCGTGCTCAACACGTGATATCATTTTGTGTCGGGCACATCAATTATATATATGCAACATTCATATTACTTTCCTTTCTCTATTATTAACTCCACCATCAAAAGCAAATCGATGTACCATTTGCAAATAATTGATTCATCTAGTTTCCTAGTTGGAGTCTTGAAAGAAAATAATAACGGCTAACTTTTGAAATTTCTCAAGAAAATCCATTCTTTCTCCCTTATAAAATATTATGGCAACAACTAAGGAAAGACATTATTACGAGCATTTTAGGTAGGACAGATCACCTTTACTTTCCTTTACAATTTAAGATCCGTAAAACAGTCTCACAAGAGACCTACTCAAATGCTTTAAACTTGTTCATCCCTTCTTCAATCCCCTAAGAGCAAAACAGCGTGATGATGATTAGTTTTCTCCCCTTTCTTAAATAATCGTTATGTTTAATTGAGCACACGATTAAGTAACACTAATTGATTTTATTATAAATATTGATATAATATGTAGTCCCTTTAATAGCACTTGTGCACATGAAACATAATTAAAATAGGAAAAAAAAAGTAAATGTCAAATGATAAAAGTGTTTTTTTTAAAAGAAAAATTTAGAAACATGATAAATTTGTTGAAACAGGGAAAAAAAAAAAGTAAGAAAATTAATTGGGAACGATGAGATCGAGTATTATTTTCTAGCTCGTTCCTTCTCCTTTGCTTAATTCACTTTTTTCATATCCTTCTGCTTCGCCCTATTACACCTTTGTCAAATGCCTACATGATAGAACAACCCCACAATACCAAATTTCGTCCATAAGATATAGCCACAACACCAACGATGCCTCCTCTAGTTACACTTCTGACAAGTCACAGAGCCCGGGCGAAGATTAGATTTTGAGATTAATTAATACTCTCTACGTTCCGCATAAAGAGTCCTCGTTTGAAAGTCATATTTTTTTAAGAAAATGACATTTTTAGTAACTTTTTTTTTTATTAAAGCAGGGGGGTACCTACGCGGATTTTATTAAAATAAAAAAAGATACAAACTTAAGGGGGACAACCAGCCTTACCCGGTATAGGGTAGACAAAGGAGAGCCTTACCTCAAAAAGGGAATACAAAACTTGCCAAAAAGGAAAGACGTGAAATAAAACAAAACAGGAAAAGAGCCAAATTAAGAAACTCTAATGTTGGGAGTACCCTACCTATCGACAATAAGCTTCCCAAGAATGCAACTAGCAAGAGAGGAAAAGTCCAAAAACTCGAAGTCACTTCTTTGGTCACAACTGAAATTAGCAAGAGCATCAACCACCGCATTAGCTTCCCAAAAGCAATGAGAAAAGGAAAAGTTCATGGAAGCTTGGATCAATTGAATGATATGAAACTTATATAAGCAATTCCAATGAGGTCTAGTGTTACCAGTAAGGCAATCACAAAGAATCCCATAATCAAACCCTGGCTTTGAATGCCACGCCCTAAACCTGTCCTAACAGGGCCCTAGTTTGGGACGCGAACCCAGACTAACCAACCAACACAATAATAGAATTAAAATAATTACATGAAAACATTTTGAAAATATATCACTGAATAACAACGGAGTCATTCAAGACTCAATTGTTTACACCATAAACCCAAGATCAGATACCACATGTTTCCAAAAGAGTTACAAATCCAAAAGAAGACATATTTCAAATTGTGTTACATTATTCCAAAGGAAGACTACTTGTCTTCTTACACCCCACAAAAGAGATACTCAAAAATGCGAAAGCTACCCCAAAATAGACTTCACCCAACTAGCTCTCCGTAGATCGCTATCGCTCAACGTCTCACTTCGTTTTGATCTAAGGAAAACAAATATGACGGGGTGAGTCGAAACTCAACAGGGTTCAAGTGTACTTATATATGTTATGCATGTATTCAACATAATAACATGCCATGAGAATTAGTGATACATACGACTCAATATAGACATCACAACTAGTATTATTTACACAAGTAGTATACTGGATTGAGATACATCTCCAATCAACCACTACCCCAAACACCGCTTTTTATCTCGAACACGATCACAGATTATTCACAATTTGTCTGGGAAAGTTGCATCACAAGGCCAGGTCCCTACAACCCCGGTAGTCGTGACCAATAAGGGAAAATTACCCCAAAATAAAACGCAAGGTAGCCTTAAATAAATCTTAGTCATGGCCGTGACTAAGGTGAGCCCAATCAAACTCCGCTGCTAATCGGCACTGCACTCCGCCCCATGCTCTTGTTAGAGGATCATTTGGCGCTCAACAATACATGAGATTGTTCGTATACTTAAGATTATTTTCAATGTAATTCCACTTGTTGTTATTCAAAAAGGCCCATAGTTCTCATTTCATGATTATTCTAAAATTCTCAATTCACAATTCTCATTTTATGGTACAATGACTTATGAAGTAAAGTCATTGTTACCTACTTATACATGATTCCCAAATCCATATGTTGCTCACATAATTCACATGTAATTGTACACATTTCCAACTAATTCCATGGGATTATTCCAACATAGTTTTCACAAATAACACTACATCTCATTTATCCAAATACCCATTTAATTCACAATATCACCAATAATTCCACACATTTGTTTCAAATCACCAATTTGCATGTACACATTTTCCATCATATCATATCATATAGACTTCTTAAATCACTTTAATAAGCATATTAATTTGTGTATGAAACATCTATAAGTAAGAATCCACATACCTCAATAGTGGAGATTCCACAAACATCAATGCATGCAAGAGTTAATCGGACCAAAACGTAGCTCTAAGTGAGGAGAGCAACTTTGATGAAGGTTGAATGAACAAACATGGGATGGAAGCCTCCCAAAATCAAGCTAGAACTCAAGAACACTTGAGCCCCCTAATCTCACTTTAAGTAGGTGTAAATGTGTGTGTTTGATGTTTATGAAATTTGATTTTCTATGGTCCAACCCGAATAGAAAACTTATATATACTTGTTGACTTTTGTGAGAAATGACTAAAAAGGGTTTAATAATCTATGGGAAGATGCGGTTGCATCACCTCAAGCAATTCGGCCGCATCTCAACAATGCGGTCGCGTTGTCCCAATACAATGCGACCGCACCAACTACTGGGGCTTCCACAAAATACAAACCCCAGGATGCAGACACTTCACCTTAAGCAATGCGACCGCTTCCTCTATGATGTTGTTGCTTTCCAAGGAGGAATGCAGCCGCACAAACTACTGAGAGTTCAACCAAATTAAATGTCTATGATGCGGTCGCTTCCCCAGGGTGGATGCGACCGCATTGACTCCTGTTACCAATTTTTTACCAATTAAAGTCCAAAAATGACCAAATCAAATACCCAAACATATCAACACCAATTTAGCCATAATAATTGCTTCGAAACATAATCATAGGACCAATTTTACCAAGTCTAAACATACCACGTTTCATAGTAAACATTTTACCAAAACCAATTATACTCAATTCATGAAATTCAACATCAATTCAATTCAACTAACACATTGCCATTAATCCAAACACATTGTCATCATATAACACACAAAATTTATATTGAAATGAGTTTTGAAAATTCTCGGGTGTTACTTTGAAGCCATTTAATTCCCATGAAAACTCCCATGCATTCAGTAACAAAGCTAGTAGATAATCCATAAAAAAAAGGAGAAGGCATAGATTATGTCACCTATGGCATTACAAACAATACCCCCACCAGCACTCATCCCCAAATTTCCTCGACACGCTTTGTCAGTATTTAGTTTAACATTGCCACCCGGGGGTTTAGACTAGTCGAATGATTTTTTGTGTTTTGCGACCCAAGTGATGTAACGAGGTAGGAAGAAGCCAGCGTGTGCAGACCTGCGAGTAGAAAGCCCCATCGTGGGCAGGATGCTAAAAAGCTCATTTTTTATGCGAGCAATTAAGACCCAAGCTAGGCAACGAGACCTATCAAACAAGCCTTTATTGCAAAATTTCCAAAGCTCCCACATTATAATCGAAGGGGTAATAATGTGCAGAATATGAGGACCTATGTCTATGCCACCAAGAAAAGTAGTGTTGGTGGATAGAATCCGAGGCAGGGGCAACATCGCCAAGTTGAGAAAATTCAGCCAAAACCTGAAGAGCAATGAAGCTTTGCAAAAATATGTGAAGGTAATTTTTCAGATGCCTAACATTGCAACAGGAACATCGCGAGGCTAAAGAGAAACCTTTAGTAACTATACTTTCATCAATATCTAATCTGAAATGACAAAGTTTCCACATGAAGATACAAACTTAGCGAGGGAGATAACGATGCCAAATAAACTTTATGGAACCAAGAGAAGGATGAGGACTTCAAACAAGATGCCAAGTCAAGGATAAGGAGAAGATCCCATCAGAATTGGCACTCACACACATAATCAATATTATTAGTTAAACAAATTCCATGTCGAGCAACAATATCAATAGCAGTTGGGCCAATGGAAGAACGAGCATCATTCGAGATGGACGAGAAAGAACTGTAAAGAGCACTTAAACACAAGAGAGATTGATGGAAGCAGGCTGAACCAAATTAATTTCAGGCAACCAATTATCAAACCATATAGAACAATGGCACTGCCCAACAATCCATCTAATATTAGGCTCGACAATATTGCGTATGGAGCACATTCTATGCCAAATAATAGATGTCAAAGCAGGGGAAATTGTTGGATAAGAAATTGGGTAGTATTTAGCTTTCATAAATCTAGCCCACTGATTGTTTGTAGAGTAAAAACACCACCAGGTAATCAAGGAAAAGGCTCGTACAATATCATTGAGAGCTTGAATACCCAATCCTCCTTCGTCAACCGGACTACAACAGTGATCCCAAACAATTCAATGAGCCTTAAATTTATTGTCAATCGAGCCCCAAAAGAAATTAGCCATCAACCTATTGATAATCTTGAGGATAGAAACGGGGGGGGGGGGTCCAATATGGCAAGTTGATACATAATTATTTATTGAAGAACAAAATTGATCAAAGTTACCTTACCTGCTTGATTGAGAAGAGCACCAACCTAGGAACTGATCTTACCTTGCAATTTAGCAATCAATGGATCAAAAAAACTTTTCTTTTTCTGGCCTCAAACAAACGACAACCCAGATAGGTAACCGGAAAACCTTTGAACATAAAACCCAAGTTACAACGAATGGTAGGAATGCGAGCAAGAGATATACAGGAAGAGGTCATGAAGCAGCTTTTGTAAGAGTTAATTAATTGGCTTGAGCAACTCTCATGCTGAGATAGTAGAGCTTTATGATGCGATAAAGATTGCTTACTCCCATTGCATAAAATTACAACATCATGAGCAAAGGTCAGGTGCGAGATAATAGGACATCCGGTAGTAGTAGAGAAAGCGTAGTGAGGATGGTCAACTTGCAATTTATTCAACCCACGGCTAATAACTTTAGCAGCAAGAATAAATAGACTTGGGGAGAGAGGGTCTCCTTGGCGAAGCCCACTCAAAGAAGGGAAACCTCCCCCCCCAAATCGAATCACCATTAAGCAAGACAGAAAAACGAGTTGTTTAAGAAAATTTGCCGATCAAATCAATAAAAACCTCACTAAAACCAAACTTACGAAGAACTTTGATCAAGAAAAAGCATGAAACCCAGTCAAAAGCTTTAGCCATATCATTCTTGATAATATTATTAGAACCATTTTTCCCCAAAAGATGATTCATTCATGAGCAAGGAGGAGATTATCTTGAATAATAAATGGCAGGACCCGAGCCAATCTAATCGAGAGAATCTTCGTAACCACTTTGTTGTATAAGTTACAAAGACTAATAGGCCGAAGATATTTGAAAGAAGAGACTTTCTCAGTTTTAGGAATAGTGACGATAAGAGTGCTCGTCCAGGATTTGGGCGTACTAAAACCCGCAAAATATTGTAGAATAGCCGAATGCAAATATGCTAAAATGAGCTCCCAACAAGCTGAATAATTTTTTTTGGAAAAAACAGTCGGGTCTAGCATCACTATTTGTAAGGGAAAAATAGGCATGTCCTATTTTTGGTCTTGTTTTAACCTTTCTTGGTCCCAAAGTTTTGGTAAGAAATTACCATATTTAATCCTTTCCTAAAAACTCTCATAGAGTCCATATATTTGGTTATAAAATATATGTAATAAAGTGGTTTAATTGTTTATGGAAACTAACACCTTGCTTCCTAATCCTTTAGTGTTTTGGAGTGTCTTTTGTTTCCTAATTAAATTGTAGGTCTCCACCAACATATATATATGGAGCATGGCGTATAGAAGAGGGTGTGCACAACAGAGAGTGCAGAGTAGTATACGCCTAAGAGCATATAGAATACAATTTGAGAGAAAATTCAGAAAGTCATGTTGTTGCTGAAATTTGGTTGAAACTTCGAGTGTAGCTTCATCGCGAACTACATTGGAATTGTTGTTGCTGTTTGCTTTCCTAGTTTTCTAGGAAGCTCATTTTTTAATCCCACGTTTTCTCTACCCTTGTTTTTGTGGGTTTTTCTCTCCAAGACGTGTTGTCTTGTGAGAGCTTTGGTTTTGGTGATTTCAAATTTTGTCTTGTTAAAACACTCCATCTTTTTAGTGAAATCTTTTTTTGTCATAAGGCTGGATCTACAAGCATAAGCTTGTAGATTGTTTGATAAACATATGTTTTTATTATTGCTTTAATTTAAGTCTTCCGTTGTTTTACATATTCTAAATTTCTGGTCAATGCACTTCCGAGTGTAGCTACAATACAAGCTACATCACGAACTGCATTGACAGATTCCATGAATCCTAGCTACTATCGATCTTTCAATTAGTATCAGAGCCTTCTCTTGATGCCACTAAGAGTTGATTCCAGTTGTAGCCATGATGGATTCTCAATAGGAGAATGTTGTTCATCCTCCTACCTTGACTAATGTTAATTATTATATTTGGAAAGTTAAGATGCGTATCTTCATCAAATCAATTGATGAGAGAGCGTGGCTTGCTGTTCTAAACGGTTGGACTCCTCCTAAGACTACTAATAATGATGGTGATGTAAAAATCACTAAAGAAGCAGATTGAACTAATGAAGATAGAAACACAACCTCCTTCAATTCAAAGGCTTTGTCAGCCATATACAAAGCCTTAGATGCCAACATATTTAGGGTAATTGCTAATTATGAATCTTCTAAGGATGTGTGGGAGGCCTTTCAAACCTTTTGTGAAGGACCTGCCAGTGTTCGTGCTTCAAAACTTAGGTTGCTTACCACACAATTTGAGAGAACTAGAATGAATGAAACTGGGGATATCATGTCTTACTATGGTAGGTTGCTTGATATGTCTAATTCTACTTTTGCCTTAGGTGATCCTATCGCCAATGATCGTCTTGTTAGCAAGATGATACGCACTTTTCCTAAAAGATTTCATGCAAAAATTTGTGTTATTGAGGAAGCTCATGATATTGATAAAATGGGTTTTGACAGACTTGCTGGTATTCTCCAAAACTTTGAATTAAACCTCAATGAACAAATTAAGCAAAAAGGCAAAGATGCATCATCCTCTAGTCCTTCTGTGAAAAGCATTGCTTTGCCATCTGTTATTGATGTTTCCCCTGATCTGCTTGAATTACAAAAAGAAATTGAAGAGTCTGACTTTGAAGAAGATTCTATGGCTCTTTTGACTACCAAGTTTAAAAACATTTTGAAAGCCGAAGGTTAAAATAGAACTTCATCTTCAAACTCCAAAACCTCTTTTAAACCTGAGCCTAGAAAGTTTGCTCTCAAAGAAAACTCTTTTCAAACTTCTGAAAAACCTTTTACCAACCCTTTTGCTACAAAATCTACTTATAGTGGAAAGAATATTGATTCTATTCAGTGTAGCGAATGTCAAGGATTTGTTCATTATGCTAATCAATGTGATAATACCTTAAGAAAGAAGGGTCTAAATTTTTCTAATTCTCTGAGTGATAGTGATGATGAAGATCCAGGTGATCTCATCACTCTCATAACTGTATACAATGTTCAGACTGATTTTGCAAGTTTTTTGGGTGATGTGTCTCCGGGTGTAGTTGCTTCACAAACTACATCGGAAGCTACATCAGACAGAAGCTGGGATGACCTTTGTTTCCCTAACTCTTCTGTCACTGAAGATGGTGCAGAATCTGACACAGAACTGCTAGAAGCCTATAAAGAGTTGTACAAAGATTGGGAAAAAGAGCTTTATAAGTTACAATCCTTGGAAAGTCAAGTGAAACACTCAAGAAAGTGAATGAAGATAAGAACGAACGAATCACTAGACTAGAGTGTTTGCTTACTAAAAAGGATGTTGAGCTTGAAAATCTGAAAGAAGAACTGAACAATGCTAATGAGACCGTGGCAATATGGAATTCAAGTCAACACAAACTTGATGATATGTTGAAGTCCGGGAATAATGGTAATTATGGACTTGGATTCATGTCAAAGACATTTGTTAAAGAGGATGAAGGTACAACTTATGAACCAAAATAGTTTACACAAAATTTTCAAAAACCAACTTTCTTTGAAAAACCAAAAACTAGAAAAAGAAACTTTGTGTGTCATTACTGCCACAAACCTGGTCATATCCAGCCCTTTTGTTATCTGAAAAAGGCAAACCATGCTGAGGAGGTTAGACAAGCATACCTGGTCCAAAACTCTTGCATTTGAAACATGCTTTCTGATTGTTTGAACCACTTGGCTTCACAAAACCAGCATTCTTTTCCATACTTGCAGCACTTTTTTGCTTTCCGTCCTGTGTTGTTGTCGTGTTCTTGGAAGTGGCTGCACTCCCTCGGTTGGAAATAGCACCACTTTGAGAAAAACGTCCACCAAACCGACGTGCTTCTTTTTGTTGTTTTTCAACCTTGAGAGACAGTTTACACACATCGTTGTAAGTCCAATATGGCTACAATTGGACAACATTTCCAATTTCGTATCGAATCCCTCCAAGGAAACGAGCAATAGTTTGCTCTTCCGGCTCCACAATATCACATCTCATCATGAGATTCTCAAACTCTGAAATATAATCTTCCACAGACAGGTCTTTTTGCTTAAAACTGTGGTATTTGAGAAAAGCTTCATGACGATAATTGTTTGGTAAAAATTTTCTCAGATAGTTCCTTCTTCATCTTGTCCCACGTTCGGATCCCTTGCTTGCCATCACGAGCACGTTGTTTCTTCAAATGCTCCCACCACATTGATGCATATTTCTTCAACTTAATAGCAACGAACTTGACCTTACTATCTTCTGGAATCTCCACGAATTCAAAGACTTTCTCAACGAGTTGAGCCAATCAATGAACTCATTGGGATCATTTCGCCATCAAATTTTGGAATATCAACTTTAAAGTCGAAAAAATTGTCACGAACGTTGTTCCTTCGAAATCCTTGACCATGAGAGATCGATGTTGTCACTTAAAATTTCACCATGAAACGGATTGAATTCCATTTCATTATTGGTATAATCAGCCTCCGAAACATGACCCTCAACATCACGTTCCATAGGTTCGCAACGTGTAAGACGATGCTCGAGCTATTGCACTTGTCTCCTTAATTCTTCCAACTCGATATCACGAAGGTCCCTTTGACGAGCAGGTTGACGATGCCGGAGAGGCATGGCTGCCAAAGGAAGAAATAGATCTTCTTAACAAGCTGAAAAGCTCACAAAATATCTATTCATAATGTGTTTTGTTCATTACCCTTTTAAAATAGGCAAACTTGAACAACCCTCCAAGATAAGACCATGAACAAAAATACTAAGGGGTCGCCATCATTTTCCTAAGTGTCGAAATGAGAATCACATAATTCCAAAAGTTTGAGGACTCTTCAAATTTACGCGGCAGTATTATTCCTTTTAAAGGCAACAATGCGCAACTCTTCAAATGACACGTAAAAGTTGCGCATTGTTGCCGAAGTTCGTGGAATAATACTGGCCGCATAAATTTGAAGAGTCCTTCCAACTTTTGGTATTACGTGATTCTCTCATTCTGGACACTTAAGAAAATGAGCAGCCTCACCTTTAGTATTTTGTTCATTGACTTATCTTGGAGGGTTGTTCCAAGTTTACCTATAAAAGGGTTATTTTGTAATGAACAAAACACAGATTATGAATAAATATTTTGTGAGCTTTTCAGCTTGTTAAAAAGATCTGTTTCTTCTTATATCTAACTCTAAACTCTTTGGTGGACTCCTAGAGTGGTGAGTGTTGAGTGTTGAGTGTGCCTTGTATTTCCTCCTACTTCCCCTACTTTCTAGTGTCGCTACCAATTTGACATTAAGGTGCACATGAGATTTCACGTAGGGCATAGGGCATTTTGTCATTTTTGGCAACGTTTCTCCGCTTTTATATTACCCAAAGAGAAACTTATTTTTCTTCTTCTCCAACAACTCTTTTCTCCGCTTCTTCTCCATCAATGACCTCTTATGTAAATTTTAATTGAGATAAAACTCAAGAGAGTATGAATCTTTTATTCAAAATTTTCTATTGAAAAATAAATAAAAATAGAGCGGAATCATATCGATATTAGAGAGATATAATCAAGATCGATAATCACAATCAAAGGCCAAGGCACCACGAATAAGAACCCACAAAAAATTAAAGTTGTCACGGCCCTCGACATTTCTCCTTTCTCTCTCGTACAACATAATACACAAACATACACCACGAATTTCAAAACTCATATTTGAACGAATCACAAATGTATACGACAAAGATGAGGCACGACATGGTTCAATCCTTCTTTATCGTCCCTAGCTTAAACTCTAATAAATTTCTCATCGGCACCGTTTATATTGTTTTTGAACTACTTTCGATTGGGCCAAAATATGATTAACTCTCAAAATTACACAATAAATCTCACATTGCACCCCAACCTACGAAGTGTCTCACTTCCATACCTTATTGTTCTATTTGTCCCACTTTACCCCTTCCGTCTCGCTGGGTGTGAAAATAGTAACGAAAAATGGTATGTGCATGTCACATGAAGATTATTTTAATCATTTTTCTTGGGGTTCACAATGAGATTTGATTATAACTTCATTATTTAGTTACCCATTTAGTATTTAGGGATAAGTGTACCATTAGTCCTTGAACTTTGGCCAAACACATCATTAGTCCCCAAACTTTCAAAAGTTTCACCACTGACCTAAGTAGGCCTTTTTTGCTCATCGAAGGTCCCTAGCCCTAACGTCGTTTGTTTATTTCCGTTAAGTGAACATGTGCCACTCACATTGCACAAAATAAGGGAGTTATATGTAGCATTGTGACGACCCGACCCGGACTCCGATGCGGAATCCCAAGGTCGTGCCATCAAGACAAGCTAAAGACGGACAAGCACCTTAAGCGTGGTGGTGCGATTCAAGAAGTTAAACCAACAAACTCTAAACGAGAATGTAAAGCCATACGGCGATACGGAACAACCAAAAACTAAGATGACCGGAAGCAAATCATAAGTGGAACCCAAACTTATAATTAAACTAAGGAATACAAGGCGAGAAGCGACTATCTCTCGACAAATCTACGACTCGCGTGGCGCAACATTGCGCCGCATTACAACAAACCATCGGCAACTAAAGTAGGCGCATCAACATAGTACCAACGATAAACAACCACTCAGCGGCTACAACATGCCGGAGGACAAATCAACTAAGCGAATAAGATAATAAATACTAGCGACTAAACCAATGTCTCTCGACTAAAGTTGTCGGAGGCGAGAAATAACCATAACATAATACTACTAGAACATGCGAGCTAAACTTGCTCGGAAAGACAACGAAATAACTTCTAATTAAATAAATACAATGGCTCGACCCGACAAGTCGGCTCCCAAAATAAACGACAATAAAATACCGACATAACTACTCAAGTAAAGTTTATACATAACTTCACATCCGTGTCTCACAAGATAATAAATACAATAATACTAATAACCCCAAGCTATTGCCCTAAGACCACTCGATCGA
>CM028379.1:59122535-59157691 GCA_013146195.2 Codonopsis lanceolata | reverse complement strand
GGGCATTTTGGTCATTTTTAAGCAACGTTTTCTCCGCTTTATATTACCCAAAGAGAAACTTATTTTTCTTCTTCTCCAACAACTTTTCTCTCTTCTTCTCCATCAATGACCTCTTATGTAAATTTTAATTGAGATAAAACTCAAGAGAGTATGAATCTTTTATTCAAAAATTTTCTATTGAAAAATAAATAAAAATAGAGCGGAATCATATCGATATTAGAGATATAATCGAAGATCGATAATCACAATCAAAGGCCAAGGCAAACAACGAATAAGAACCCACAAAAATTAAAAGTTGTCACTGCCTCGACATTTCTCCCTTCTCTCTATACAACATAATACACAAACATACACACGCATTTCAAAACTCATATTTGAACGAATCACAAATGTATACGACAAAGATGAGGCACCGACATGGTTCAATCCTTCTTTATCGTCCCTAGCTTAAACTCTAATAAATTTCTCATCGGCACCGTTATATTGTTTTTGAACTACTTTCGATTGGGCCAAATATGATTAACTCCTCAAAATTACACAATAAATCTCACATTGCACTCCCAAATCCCACGAAGTGTCTCACTTCCATACCTTATTGTTCTATTTGTCCCACTTTACCCCTTCCGTCTGTGGGCCGAAAATAGTAACGAAAATGGTATGTGCATGTCACATGAAGATTATTTTAATCATTTTTCTTGGGGTTCACAATGAGATTTGATTATAACTTCATTATTTAGTTACCCATTTAGTATTTAGGATAAGTGTACCATTAGTCCTTGAACTTTGGCCAAACACATCATTAGTCCCCAAACTTTCAAAAGTTTCACCACCGACCTAAGTAGGCCTTTTTTGCTCATCGAAGGTCCCTAGCCCTAACGCCGCTTTTGTTTATTTCCGTTATGAACATGTGCCACTCACATTGCACAAAAATAAGGGAGTTATATGTAGCACAGACGACCGACCCGACCTCCGGCGCGGAATCCCAAGGTGGGCCATCAAGACAAGCTAAAGACGGACAAGCACCCACTAAGCGTGGTGGTGCGATTCAAGAGTTAAACCAACAAACTCTAAACAGAATGTAAAGCCATAACGGCGATACGGAACAACCAAAACTAAGATTCGGAAGCAAATCATAAGTGGAACCCAAACTTATAATTATAAACTAAGGAATATACAACAGAGACTACTATCTCGACAAATCTACGACTCGTGACGCAAACATCAAACGCACAACAAACCATCGGCAACCTGCTTCCGGCGATCAACATAGTACCAACCTCCGATAAACAACCACCAACGGCTACAACATGCCTGAGGGACAAATCAACTAAACGAATAAGATAATAAATACTAACAGTTTAAAACCAATGTCTCTAACTAAAGTTGTCGGAGACGTAAATAACCATAACATAATACTAGAACATGCGAGCTAAACTTGCTCTAAAGACAACGAAATAACTTCTAATTAAATACAAAACCCAACAAGTCGGCTCCCCAAAATAAACGACAATAAAATACCGACATAACTACCCAAGTAAAGTTTACATAACTTCACATCCGTGTCTCACAAGATAATAAATACAATAATACTAATAACCCCAAGCTATTGCCCTAAGACCACTCGATATCGAAGCGCCCGAACGCACCTTCTTGACTAACCTGCTTGAGGTGCCGATCGCCTCTAACATCATTATTTCTATCGCCTTCGACATTCTCTTTTGGCGTATTCTCCGATGTCCAACTCCATCGCATATGCACGATCCACGCCTTGAAATCAGTAGCGTAATGGAATAAGTCGCCACGATATTTCGCTCGCCTTTCACAAAACCTCTCTCGGTCTTCCTAGCCTCATCGGCACCCTCTACCAGAATGAGCCAACTCCATAAACTTTGTTGAATACCGAGCCACGGTCATATCTCCTTGTTCTAACACTAGAATTCCATCTCTCTTCCTTCTCGAAGACCTCGCCGAACTAAACCGTACTCAAAATCCCTCGACAAAGTTCTTCCCACACTCGAGGCACTCCATGCCGCCTCCAACGATCTCGCATCAAGCCACCAATGTTCGGCCGCACCATCCAATCTAAACACCGCTAAGGTAACTATTTCTTTCGATGTACAACCCAAACTACAAAGATCTTCTCCATACTTTCTAGCCAATGTTTCGCCTCAATAGTATCTCGACTCTCCATCGAAACTTTCCGGTTAAACTTCAAGAATTTTCGCAAGGACAAGAGAGTCGCTCTTCCAAATTCCAAACATCCGTTGAGGAGTCACACGCGACGTTAATATTTTCTTCTCGCCGCCACGAGCCGCACTCGAACAAGGTATAATAACTAGCTCCACTCCAAGTTCCCGACATAATACGCCTACAAAGAAGCATTAACTCAACAATAAACCCAACCCAAACAAGGCCAAGGAACCTATCTCGCGAAATAGCTAACCTATAGCTCGATAACCAACCGTGACTCCTCAACGGATGTTTGGACTGAAGACGACTCTACTGTCTCTTGCGAAATTCCTGAAGTTTAAACCGAAAGTTTCGATGGAGAGTCGATACTATTGAGGCGAAACATTGGCTAGAAAGTATGGAGAAGATCTTTGTAGTTTGGGTTGTACATTCAAGAAATGGTTACCTTAATGTAAGCTTAGATTGATGGTGCGCCGAACATTGGTGGCTTGAATTACGAGATCGTGAGACGCATGGAGTGCCTCGAGTGTGGGAGAACTTTGTCAAGGAGTTTTGGTACGGCTTAGTCCCAAGCAAGAATTGAGAAGGAAGAGAGATGGATTCCTAGTGTTAGAACATGAGATATGACCGTGGCTCAAGATTCAACAAAGTTTATGGAGTTGGCTCATCAGAGTTACTTGTGCCGATGAGGCTAGGAAGACCGAGAGGTTTGTGAAAGGCTCCGAAGACGAAATATCGTAGGCGCCTTTATTCCATTATCGCCACGGATTTCAAGGGCCGTGGATCGTGCATACGCGATGGAGTTGACATCGAGGAGTACGCCCAAAAGAGAATGTCAAGACCGATAGAAGCAATGATGTTAGAGAGGACACGGGCACCTCAAACAGCTTAGTCAAGGAAAGGTGCTCGAGCTTGTTCGATATCGTGGTCAGCAATAGCTTGGGGTTATTGTATTATTGTATTTATTATCTTGTGAGACATTTGATGTGAAGTTATGTAAACTTTACTGTAGTTATGTCAAGATTTTATTGTCGCTTATTTTGGGAGCCGACTTGTCAATGAGCCGTTGTATTTAATTAGAAGTTATTCGTTGTCTTTCCGAGCAAGTTTAGCTCGCATGTTCTAGTATTATGTTATGAAGTTATTTTCGCCTCCCACAACTTAGTCGAGAGACATTGGTTTAGCTGTTAGTATTTATTATCTTATTCGTTAGTTGATTTTGTCCCTCCCGCATGTTGTTGTAGCCGCGAGTGGTTGTTTATCGAGTTGGTACTGCTGATGCGCCGGCCTTAGTTGCCGATGGTTTGTTGTACGTGCGCAATGTTGCGCTACTGGAAGTCATAGATTTGTCGAGATAGTCGCCTCTCCTTGTATTCCTTAGTTTATAATTATAAGTTTGGGTTCCACTTATGATTTGCTTCCGCATCTTTTAAGTTTTGGTTGTTCGCACGCCGTTATGGCTTTACATTCCCTGCTTAGAGTTTGTTGGTTTAATCTCTGAATCGGCACTACCACGCTTTCAGGTGTTTGTCTGGGTTTTAGCTTGTTCATGGCACGACTGGGATTCCGCAGACGGAGTCCTGCCCGTGTCATAAGCATCATCAAAATGGGGCAAAGTAATTTATAAACTATTTTTTTTCCAATCTATTCTCATGTATTTCTTATTTTATCAAATTCTACACTATCAACAGAGTGAACTCCTGACTGTGCTTCAATGGACTCTCTGACTTTCGGTTCAAAATCCCTAAATTCAACTTCATTATTCTCGTACCTACTACTATTATTCTCTTCAATTCCATTATTGAGCCTTGATTGCCCAATTGATTCTCACTCTTTTGATCGATCTCTTCGATTTTGACTTCTGCATCTTTGAAATCGAGATTATCTTCTGACTCGAGTGTGTTGGGTCTCGCGGCAATCAACAACAAAGACCTTAACCCGAACCACCGGTAACGAGGTTGGTCACGGCCGATGGTTCTGCCGCCGCCGCTAAACCTCTCAACCGAGTCGATTTTTCTGTACCACGGGCTCTCCGACCTCTTTAACGTATTATGATAATTTGCTCTCAGGGGACTCGAGCATCTGACGGGCGGCTCCCTACTCACAGCGGCTCGACGAGTTTGTAGATTGCAAGGCCGGTGTGGAATTGAATTGGGATTGGGGTCGACACCGCAACCACCGCCGTGGTTTCTCCTCTTCAATCATGGAAATTTTCATTCTATCAGCGGTGATGCGAAGATCGAGCATGACCTTCTCGTGAACCGCCTCGATTCCATCATCGATGTTGCTCAACAGCGATTTGGGATGGGGAGAAGATCTCATGGCGGGTGGTTAGTTGTTGTGTTCCTGGCGGGACGGAGGTTGACGCCCCGATCCCGATTGGGATTGAGATGGGTGTCGCCGATTTTCATGCACGGAGGTAGCGTTGGTTGCCCCAACGCAACATGGGTAAGGTGAAGTTGTGAAGAAGACGTGATCTCTCCGGTGGCAACGCCATAAATGAGCTCTCTGCTCGTTTTTTCTTCCCACCACTAACCGAAAACTCACCAATTAACTTTCTTTCTATTCTAGAAAAGAAAGTTAGACGAGAGAGGTGGGGAATGGTGGAGCTCAAGAAGAACAAAGAATGGCGAAATTCAAAGACTTTGTAACGTTGCTTGTTGGAGTGAAAGAGAGAGAGAGAGAGAGATTTTGAAATTGGGGGCGTGGGTTTTCAAAAACATGGAAGGGAATGAGAAGGAAAAGAAAGGGAGAGATTGAGAATTGTTGTTGACTGGATCGTGGTTGAGGAGGTCGGAATTAGGGATGGGGTTCGGCCAGGGAGGGGAGAAGGCGGAGAGGACGAAACAACAATGAATCTGCAACCTCTCTATTTTTAAAATTTTCTTTTGGATTTAAAATTTTCACATTACCCCCCTATTTTGATGATACACATAATTTTGTGCATGTGAGTGGCATATGTTCACTTAACGGAAATAAACAAACGACGTTAGGGCTAGGGACCTCCGATGAGCAAAAAAGGCCTACTTAGGTCGTGGTGAAACTTTTGAAAGTTTGGGGACTAATGATGCTTGGCCAAAGTTCAGGGACTAATGATACACTTATCCCTAGTATTTAAAATATGTTTTTAAATAAAATAATAAATAATTGTTTTAATAATCCAAAAATAATTATATGGCCAATTTACAATTCCCCATAAGTATCCACCAAATCGCATAGTACACCCTAACCTAAGGTTTGTCCCATAATGGTATGTGATGCTATATTGTTTTCCATTTTCCACCCTACCCCTTGACGAACGTTAGAAAAATCACTTTAAATAGGGCGTGGTCTTCCACGTGCGGGGAAAAATGACATTTCCCTTATCTGGCTAAAGAGTAAATGCATTAAAAGGAAAAACTCTAATCTCACATCGTCTTATTCTCTCATCTCCTGGTGCAATCCCATCTTCGGCTCCATCGTAATAGCCGCCATCTCTAGCCCCACCATATATAGAAGCCGCCATCTCCACCTTAAACCCTTCCACACTCCACTCCTATCACAACTCGACGCCTACCTCTTATGATTTTAGCCAAATTCTATCTTCGATCTCCTCATTCTCGTCCCTCGCAAAGTCGCGAAGTAAGTAGCAATCGAGGCTATAGAGTATACTTACTAAAAACCCTTATAAAAACATGGTATTAATAGAAAACCAATAACACATATCGTCAATTCATTTGAAAGAGAGTCGGACATGAATTAAGAGAAATGGTGAAAGGGTTTTATTGAAATACTCTTCAATTTTTTGGAGAAAATTGGACATACGACCGGCTTGCATATGGCTTAAAACATAGTATCGAAATTGAGAGGATGTTGTAGAAGCTATGGTTCTAGATGATTTCGACCTCATAGCAAATTGTCATGGTGGTCGAGGTTGAGTTATTTAAAGAATTATGAGAGAAAAAATTAAGTTAAGCTAAGTCATGTAAGAGGATGAAATGGGGGATGAGAAATTGATTGATTTCAGTGGTGGTTTCGGAGAAGGTGAGTGGATCCAATTTCATACAAGAAATCGGAGATGGGCCGGGTATCTATGGATAAAAGTTTTTCATATCTTTTGTTTGTGTACTTTGTTTTCATCATCAAGATAAAAAAATTGATAATGAAACCAACGTGTATCTATCTTTTGGTTTAAGAGAGATAAATTTAAGAGAGGACAAAACCCAGATCGGGTTCTGGGTTAATTTTTGTTTTGGGGACGATCAAGATCGAAAAACATGGTGGGTCTTTTCTCTACATTTTTTTTTAGCAAGAAAAAAAGGAATGGTGGACCTCCACTCCATTTTTTTTAACATTTTAACTTTACACACACATTTATATAATTTTTTTAGAAAATTATATTTTATTTCTTAATTTTTATTAGGCTAAAATACATTTAGCACCCCCAAAGTTTACACAAAATTCCTAATATTTCCCTCGAGTTAACATCCACAAGGAAATGTCAAATTAACGTGACTTTTCTAATGGTTGTGGTTAGGGTGAAAAATAGGGTTTAAAAAATAACGTCAGATACTATTATGGGACAAACCTTAGGGTTGGGGTGCACAATGTGATTTGGTGGATACTTTTGAGGGGAATTGTAATTTGGCATAATTATAAGGAAAATGTTATCCTTACAACTAATTATATTACTTTCCTAACAACTAAGTTTTGAATAACTGCAAAGTTGTTTTGGACAAAGACATTTTTTTTTTTTTCAAGGCTTAGTTGTAAGGAAATTTATAAAATTAGTTGTAAGGCTAGCAACGTTGCTGTTATAATTTTTCTAATATTTAAATTAAAAATTACATTACTCTCCAAAATGAAATTTAAAATTAATTTAATTTATTTTGTTATCAATGGTTTTCTTCCATCAATCTCATCATTCATAGACTCACCACCATTATCACCTCAAATAACACCATTAACCCAAAAATATATTTTTGATTTTTTTGTCTAATTCTTTACTCCTTCGTTCAAATTAACCTATATGCAAAACTCGTCATTTATAGACCTACCACCACTACAACCTTAAATTTCACTATTTACAAATCCAAATTAATTTTTTTGAATTTTCAAATTTGAAGATTGAAACTCAAACCGATATGAAGATTTGAAAATTTGATGATTTGGAAATCTAACAATGTCATATTTCACCGAAACCACCATTGTTATGCTTACAATCACCCCCAAACACCACTCCTAACCCCACCATCACCATCCCTGCAATCGCCGCCACCGTTAGTCACCACAACAAAAAAAAAAAAAAACGCGTTCGTCTTGCTTTGCTAAAACGAAAAAATAAAATATCTTTAGCTTCCGTTAAGTCACCATTAAAATTGGATGACAGTTAGGGATAATAACGAAATTGTATATATCTTTAAAAGTATAATGAAAATTTCGCTCGAAACATAGTATAGTGGCAAAATGTAACAATTAATCAAAGTACAGTGGCAAAAGTAACCATTTTTCCCCCCCAAAAGTTAATTTTTTATTTGATTTGATTCCTCTTTTAATTCTTTACTCCTTCCTTCAAAATAACTAATTTGAAAAACTCATCATTTATAGACACATCATCACACAACTTTGAATTTCACTTTTTACAAACTCAAATTCAATTCGTATTTTTGAATTTGAAAATATAATAATTTGGAAATCTCACAATGTTTTACTAACTCGACTGAGTACGGGTGTTTTTGTCATCTTAGAAAATATTGGGTGACATTTGTAACGATAATGGTAAGAGAGGGAAACTGATAAGAAAATCAAAATATAAGACGAAATGAATAGAATTAAAAAACGTAGGATCTATCTTTAAAATAGGTACAAGTCAAGGGATCAATTTATTATTTAATTATTCATGAAATTAATTTGCTTATGACAAATTTACTCTTTTGGCCTTAATTCATGGCAAGTGATTTATAATATTTATGGCAATTTTTTTCTAATCATTATTGTTTGGCATAATAAATTTATGTGTATTGTCCTTAACAAAAGGCACAAATTCATCAAATGATTCTTCATTTTTTTCATCTTCTTGACATTATGACACATTTTCTTAACTTATTTCTCTTATTTTATTCATGGGTAATAACTAAACATGTTACAAATTTTCTTAATATCTCGATACTAACCGAAAATTTTATTACTATAGATACAATTTTTCATATAAATCTTATAATGTCTTTCCCGAACATATTTAAGAAAGTAAAACCATATTATTTTTTAGTTTCCAATAAAGTTATAGTGTCTCAACCGAGTAAGGGTATTTTTGTCATTTCAAAAAATATTGGGCGACATTTGTAACGCTTCTTGTAGGTTGGGAAATTGATAAGAAAATCAAAATACAAGATGAAATGAATTGAATTAAATAATGTAGGACCTAACTTTAAAATAGGTACAAGTTAAGGATCAAATTATTATTTAATTATTCATTGAATTAATTAGTTTATGACAAATTTACTTTTTTGCCTTAATTAATTAATGGTGAGTGATTTATTAAGTTAAAGGGTAGGTTTGTCCATACATTAAGTTGTAAGAGAAAACCTACACTTTTATGAGTTGTTAGATTAGATTAGATAGATTGGATTAGATTAGATTAAATTAAATTGTATTACTATTGATACAATTTTTCATATAAATCTTATAATGTCTTTCCCGAACATATTTAAGAAAGTAAAACAATATTATTTTTTTAGTTTCGAATAAAGTTTTAGTGTCTCAACCGAGTAAGGGTATTTTTGTCTTACAGAAAATATTGGGCGACATTTCAATTTATTATTTAATTATTCATGAAATTAATTTGCTTATGACAAATTTACTCTTTTGGCCTTAATTCATGGCAAGTGATTTATAATATTTATGACACTTTTTTCTAATCATTATTGTTTGGCATGATAAATTTATGTGTATTGTCCTTAACAAAAGGAACAAATTCATCAAATGATACTTCATTTTTTCATCTTCTTGACATTATAACACATTTTTAAAACTTATTTATCTTATTTTATTCATGGGTAATAACTAAACATGCTACAAATTTGCTTAATATCTCGATACTAACCGACAAATCTATTACTATAGATATAATTTTTCATATAAATCTTATAATGTCTTTCTTGAATATATTTAAGAAAGTAAAACCATATTATTTTTTTAGTTTCAAATAAGGTTTTAGTGTCTCAACCGAGTAAGGGTATTTTTGTCATTTCAGAAAATATTGGGCGACATTTGTAACGATCCTGGTAGGTGGGGGAAATTGATAAAAAAATCAAAATGCAAGAAGAAATGAATTGAATTAAATAATGTAGGACCTAACTTTAAAATAGGTACAAGTTAAGGGATCAAACTATTATTTAATTATTCATTGAATTAATTAGTCTATAACAAATTTACTCTTTTGACCTTAATTAATGGTGAGTGATTTATTAAGTTAAAGGGTAGATCTGTCCATACATTAAGTAATAAAAGACAAACTACCTTTTTATAAGTAGTTAGATTAGATTAAATTAAATTGTATTATTATTATTGATACAATTTTTCATATAATTCTTACAATGTCTTTCCCGAACATATTTAAGAAAGTAAAATCATATTATTTTTTTAGTTTCGAATAAAGTTGTAGTGTCTCAACCGAGTAAGGGTATTTTTGTCTTTTAGAAAATATTGGGCGACATTTCAATTTATTATTTAATTATTCATGAAATTAATTTGCTTATGAAAAAATTTACTCTCTTGGCATTAATTCATGGCAAGTGATTTATAATATTTATGACACTTTTTTTCTAATCATTATTGTTTGCCATGATAAATTTATGTGTATTGTCCTTAACAGAAGGCACAAATTCATCAAATGATACTTCATTTTTTCATCTTCTTGACATTATGACACATTTTTTTAGCTTATTTATATTATTTTATTCATGGGTAATAACTAAACATGCTACAAATTTCTTTAATATCTCGATACTAACCGACAATTTTATTACTATAGATACAATTTTTCATATAAATCTTATAATGTCTTTCTCGAACATATTTAAGAAAGTAAAACCATATTATTTTTTCAGTTTCCAATAAAGTTATAGTGTCTCAACCGAGTAAGGGGATTTTTGTCATTTCAGAAAATATTAGGCGACATTTGTAACGATCCTGGTAGGTGGGGGAAATTGATAAAAAAAATCAAAATACAAGACGAAATGAATTGAATTAAATAATGTAGGACCTAATTTTAAAATAAATACAAGTTAAGAGATCAAACTATTATTTAACTATTCATTGAATTAATTGGTCTATAACAAATTTACTCTTTTGACCTTAATTAATGGTGAGTGATTTATTATGTTAAAGTGTCGATACATTAAGTTGTAAGAGACAACCTACACATTTATAAGTAGTTAGATTAGATTAGATTAGATTAGATTAGATTAGATTAGATTAAATAGATTATATTAGATTATATTAGATTAGATTACTATTGATACAATTTTTCATATAAATCTTATAATGTTTTTTTCCCGAACATATTTAAGAAAGTAAAATCATATTATTTTTTTAGTTTCGAATAATGTTGTAGTGTCTCAACCGAATAAGGGTATTTTTTTTTTTTAGAAAATATTGGACGACATTTCAATTTATTATTTAATTATTCATGAAATTAATTTGCTTATGAAAAATTTACTCTTTTGGCCTTAATTCATGGGAAGTGATTTATAATATTTATGACACTTTTTGCTAATCATTATTATTTGGCATGATAAATTTATGTGTATTGTCCTTAACAAAAGGCACAAATTCATCAAATGATACTTCATTTTTTCATTTTGTTGACATTATGACACATTTTTTAAACTTATTTATCTTATTTTATTCATGGATAATAACTAAACATGCTACAAATTTGTTTAATATCTCGATACTAACCGACAATTTTATTACTATAGATACAATTTTTCATATAAATCTTATAATGTCTTTCCCGAACATATTTAAACCATATTATTTTTTAGTTTCAAATAAGGTTTTAGTGTCTCAACCGAGTAAGGGTATTTTTGTCATTTCAGAAAATATTGGGCGACATTTGTAACGATCTTGGTAGGTGGGGGAAATTGATAAAAAATCAAAATACAAGACGAAATGAATTGAATTAAATAATGTAAGACCTAACTTTAAAATAGGTACAAGTTAAGGGATCAAACTATTATTTATTTATTCATTGAATTAATTAGTCTATAACAAATTTACTATTTTGACTTTAATTAATGGTGAGTGATTTATTAAGTTAAAGGGTACATTTATATATTAGATTAGATTAAATTAAATTAAATTGTATTACTATTGATACAATTTTTCATATAAATCTTATAATGTCTTTCCCGAACATATTTAAGAAACTAAAACCATATTATTTTTTTAGTTTCGAATAAAGTTGTAGTGTCTCAACCGAGTAAGGGTATTTTTGTCATTTCAGAAAATATTGGGCGACATTTGTAACGATCTTGGTAGGTGGGGGAAATTGATAAAAAAATCAAAATACAAGACGAAATGAATTGAATTAAATAATGTAAGACCTAACTTTAAAATAGGTACAAGTTAAGGGATCAAACTATTATTTATTTATTCATTGAATTAATTAGTCTATAACAAATTTACTCTTTTGACTTTAATTAATGGTGAGTGATTTATTAAGTTAAAGGGTACATTTATATATTAGATTAGATTAGATTAAATTAAATTGTATTACTATTGATACAATTTTTCATATAAATCTTATAATGTCTTTCCCGAACATATTTAAGAAAGTAAAACCATATTTTTTTTTTAGTTTCGAATAAAGTTGTAGTGTCTCAACCGAGTAAGGGTATTTTTGTCTTTTAGAAAATATTGGGCAACATTTCAATTTATTATTTAATTATTCATGAAATTAATTTGCTTATGACAAATTTACTCTTTTGGCCTTAATTCATGGCAACTGATTTATAATATTTATGACACTTTTTGCTAATCATTATTATTTGGCATGATAAATTTATATGTATTGTCCTTAACAAAAGGCACAAATTCATCAAACGATACTTCATTTTTTCATCTTGTTGACATTATGACACATTTTTTAAACGTATTTATCTTATTTTATTCATGGATAATAACTAAACATGCTACAAATTTGCTTAATATCTCGATACTAACCGACAATTTTATTACTATAGATACAATTTTTCATATAAATCTTATAATGTGTTTCCCGAACATATTTAAACCATATTTTTTTTTAGTTTCAAATAAGGTCTTAGTGTCTCAACTGAGTAAGGGTATTTTTGTCATTTTAGAAAATATTGGGCGACGTTTGTATCGATCCTGGTAGGTGGGGGAAATTGATAAAAAAATTAAAATACAAGACGAAATGAATTGAATTAAATAATGTAGGACATAATTTTAAAATAGGTACAAGTTAAGGGATCAAATTATTATTTAATTATTCATTGAATTAATTAGTCTATAACAAATTTACTCTTTTGACCTTAATTAATGGTGAGTGATTTATTAAGTTAATAGATAGATTTGTCCATATATTAAATTATAAGAGACAACATACACTTTTATCAGTAATTAGATTAAATTATATTAGATTAGATAGTTAGATTAGATTAGATTAGATAAGTGGAACTAAAACTTATTGATTTAGATAATTATAGTATTATTAATTTAATAGAAATCATATCCTTATCATTCCTATGCATGTTGCCGAGTAAAAGAGTGGACGGGTTGTACTATTTTAGTGCTTTTTACCTTGACAATTCATGCTACAAATTGAGATGACTCACCTCATGCTATTATTATGACTCACCACTTCATAGCTCTAGGAGACTTTAAGGATTAAGTTTCTCTCCATTTCCTTCATCAGTCGAGAGTAAGAGAGAGCGAGCCATTTGTGTGCGTGTGTATTCGTGCGTTATCATTTTGACCGAGACTTGATTAATTTTATCAGTAAAAGTTGCGGTTTGACTAGAATTATTATGGAAGGTTTCTAATGTGTTTTTATCTGTGGATATTATCTTGTTTTGAGGTAAGGGAGACTATGCAGCACTAATTTTGTGTCAATTATTTTTTATAATATCTTTGTTTGATTCGTACTCATGTTATTGAAACGTATTTATTGTTATCGGTATACCTTCATTATTGATTTATCTTTGAAATTATTGCATGATAATAATCCGTGGATTTTCCTGAAAAGTTGTTGTTTTAAACTACTCCATATAATTGAGCAATTGACTATTTGGGATAGTTTAGTGAGACTAATCAATGGAACGGTCAGAAACAATCTGGTAATTTTTTTGGGACTCATATTATTGATTCCCCATGTGATTGGGTTGGTGGGCTCTAATAATGACCACCAACATTTGAATAATTTGTTATTATTGAGATGTTACGTGGCTAAAACTGAGTAGTATCTTGAATTATTATTTGTGAGCACTTGTAATTTGAATAATACTCGGTATCATTTTGAAGGTAATAATCGTTGGTCCATATTTTTATTTTCATGGACTTTGGTATTTGAATCATATGTCTTGTTTTATTTTATGATGTTGTGTATCCCATTTCTTAATGGGCTCACAAGCTCGTCCCCTTACAGTTTCTAGTTGTGCAGATTGAGATTTGATCGGAATTCGGATAGCAGCTATGTGCACGGGATTTATCGGAGAGCCCAGTTTTGAAAGAAATTATTTATGTATTATTTTTGGATTGTCTCAATATTGTAAAGAAATTATGTTTTATATAATATTGATGATTGTTGGTGTCGAAGGGGATCAAACTAGACTAGAAAGGGGGGTTGAATAGCCTTGTGACAAATTTAAAATTTATCACAAGGTTTTCTTATCTTTAAAAAAAATACAACCAACTTATGAATTAAGTTGGGGCAGTGGAAAATTAGAGAAAGAAAAACAGTTAGAGGGCTGTTGACTATAATGAAGTATAGCAACAGTCTTCTTTGAGCAAAACTGAGTGCAATTGATAGATCAATAAGAAAATAAAATCGAAGAGAAATAGTCAAGACAATACACAAGAATTAGAAGTGGTTCGTATTATTAAGTACTACGTCCACTACCAAAGTGTTTAGCCTTGGAATTTGAAAGGTGCATTAGTTTATCCACTACAGTAATTACACGTAGATCAATAATGGATAGTGTACAAAAGATTTTTAACCTAGTGTATATTGATCAAGAGGAATAATCAATGAAAATGTATTCACTCTCAAGTGCTAAGTAACAAAACAGTAAATGCAAACTAAAAAAGCTGAGATGAGTTCAGAAGTGGAGGATTACAGCTTCAATGAGTTTGGTAGAGTGTTAGTTCTTGTCCTTATCAATCTCTTGAATGCTTGAAGGTTGGTAGATTAATGGCTGAGTATTGAATGTTCAAGAGTTTTTTCTTCAAGTCTTCAAGACTGGAATATATACTTAGGGAGATCTTAAGGACCGTTGGGTTCAGATATGGAAGATGTCTCAATGATAAAATGCATTAAATGCATTTGGCGCTCAGAGGTTTTGTCCAGTGGATAAGTAGCAGAGTTAAACATGACGAATAGAAGGGCAGTCAAGTTGCAGGTGTGCAGAGTCTGAAAGTCCTCTTAGCCAAATAAGGTAATGTCTTTAGACATGTTGTACTTCACTCAGAGTGACGGATGTACAACTGTTTGGAGTAGACCAGTCAATGCATCCTAGCTGTCCTTTTGGAGGAAAATTTGATGAAGATAAAAATTGAATATTATGAACTAGATATTAAAATATATAGATTAATAATATATGATCTGGAAGCCACGTGTTGAAAAATCTTCATGTCACCCCAAAGCAGACTTGGAGGACTGCTGGTGAAGGAAGATCTCAGGGTCTGCTGTCAAAGATTGTTGGTCCGCGCCTTGGAGAAATTAACACTAAACATATTATATTACAAACTTTGATTCTAAGACAGTTTCCACGCTAACCGGTACGAAGACCTTTTAACCACTCTACAATAAAATTAATTAGATGACTCAACCAAATCTAGAACCTATGAGGATCAATAATTATTTTTGGAAAATACTATTCATTTCTTTCTTCCGCAACGAGTTACATGTTCTTAATTGGAGTTATTTGTCGTTTGAATTTTTGGAACACCTAGCGGACCCGGTCTCGTTTGGACTCGAGATCAGGGTCATCACAATGACCGTCAAGGTTCAAAGCCTCAAGAGAAGATGAAACACGATGTCCCTCATCATTATCTTCAAAAACTTCCAGTACCACAAATCGATTTGGAGAGATGGGAATATGGTTGTTTACCCCTTCAGAATTGACTTGAGACGGAGGAGGAAGATTAATATCCAAACTATCATTGTTATCAACAAAAATATTAGTGGGGTTTAGGACCGCTTAAGAACTTGATACTACATTAGGGTAATCACCCACACTAGGCTAGGGTTTAGGATCCCTTGAGGAGCTTCTTCAACAGTAGGACTTACACCATCATGATTAGGATCCTCTTCCATGATAATGGGATGAGATGAGGCTCCCTCATTATTGGGAATGAGAATAGGGCTTTCTTCCGGAGTAACAACTGTAGGGTTTTGCATGTGAGTGACAACAGTAGGTTCCTTTGGTTTCCATGTAGTGGATGATTTTTGAGTAGTGGGCCTTAGATTTTCCACATTATAGAGAGAGATGAGTTCTTTTCCTTTTACAGTATTTCTGTTATAGACCTTACACGAGTCACTGTCATGGCCTTAACGATGACAGAATGTGTAATACAAAGGGAGCCTTTTTGCTTCAATACGAAAAGCCCTCCGAAGGGGAACCACTGTCAATCCAGATTCTATTAGGCAAAGGTTTTGTAAGGATAATCTCAATGCAAATGCAAGCCACACTGGGACGTGACAGATTGGTAGTGGGAGAGTCAAGAAGCAAAGGTTTTCCAAACATGTTCGCCAATGAGAAAAGTGCATGTTTATGGAAAAGATAAATTGGAAGACTAGGCAATGCAAACCACACCGGAACGATAGGGCTTTCAACGTCCGACCTGAATTCAAGAGTCCACTTAAATACACACATCGGGTAAGATCCAACAAACCACTGATCCTTCCAAAGGCGTTGGAAATCAACTTCATGATGCGCTTGAATTAGCATATGTTTAGCGTCATATTCCCTAGAGTGACATTGGGTTTAAGGCCAAAGGTGAGAAATTCCTTGCACATGATTTCCATTGTGGGACGGCCATGAGAGAATTTTCCAACTAGGGCTAGTTGGAAAGGCTTAGAGAGAGATATGATAATATCATGTGTGAGACGGAGGGCAAGCTCTCCCTTGTAAGTCGAGGGAGGGATAGGGGGAAGGTTAATATAAGAATCAGTAACAATGGTTGCAAAAGATTTTTTAGCAGAAGGAGAGGGAGGTGTCGACTGCAAGGGGGCCTCGGCCGAAGCCATTGCCACGAAGCCCTAGCCGAAACCCTAGAGAGAGAAACGACACAAAAAAAAATAGGGTGACTCTTAGTAACATATTAGTAATAAAATAACACTTTTATGTCTTAATTTTTGAAAGCGAACTCTTATATTGGTTTCAATTGTTGTAGTAAATTTAGTGAAACATCCAAAAATGGAATAGTGAACTCTTTACCCGGAACGGAGGGGGTACATTTTTTGTCAATATGAGATACATCTCTTATATTGATTTCAATTGTTATAGTAAATTAATATTTTCTATTAGTAATAATAATAAGTCTTTTATCTGAAACTTTTAAAATCAATATCATTTTCTAATAACCAATGGAGCATACATCTCTTCTATTGGTTTCAATGGTTATAATAATTTAATCTTTTTATTGAGAATAATGGTAGAAATCTTTAATTTAAAGTCTTTGAACATCACTTTCTAATCAATGTGGAATACTTCTCTTTTGGTAATATAGTAGAAATTTTTCATCTTAACCCTTTTAAAATTAACATCACTTTCTAACTAACGTGAGATACATCTCTTCTGTTATAATAGTAATAGAAGTCTTTAAGTTTACTTTCTGTTGGAGTAAAATACTCCTACATGTTTATTATTTTCCTCTCCTACGGGTTTATTATAAGGCAAATACTTGATTAGAACAGGTCTTACGGATCCTAAATCCGTAAGACGGAGCTCCATTTAGGAATTCGCGGGTTAATAATTAAACATGATAATAAAAATCACAATAACAGGTTAGCCGAGTTGGTTAGCGGTGACGATTAAAGGCTTAGCCCAAGGAGCGATGAGCCCCAGCTACACTATTATTTAGTTTTAATGCTCATTAATGAGAAGTTCCTCTATTTGCTCCGGTGCCCCTACGCTTTCAGTGTTTGCCGCCAAAATTCTTTTGTTTCCCACGCCTTACAGTTTAATCATTTGTCAGCTCCGTTAGCATCAATTGCCTTGGGATACTTGACGGATGCTAACAGACGTTGATGAAATGCTAAATGACACATTTAAAGTCAAACGTGACACATTGAAAACTCAAAAGTGACACATTTTAATGTTAAAAGTGATACTATAAAGGGAAATTTATTATAATTCTCATTAAAATACAAAGTAACACTCTTAATACTAAAAAGTAACAATCTTAATACTAAAAGGTGACACTCTTAATACTAAAAAGTGACACATCTATAATACAATATAGCTCATAGTCGCACATCTGCAATTGACTAAAGCTATTTAGGGGCTGAGATTGATTAATTTACTGGGATCCTACGATCATTATCACTCCCCGAGTTCACATGTGTGAACGGCGGTTGAGCAACTACCCCCTCTCTCTCTCTCCAACTCCCCCTACTATTCACGATTGGTGGCCGCTAATCCTTTCTCCACCAAACTCACGTCCCTTTTCTTTTCGATATTTTAATTAATTAATCAATTTTATGCAAAAAAAAAATATTAAGTTTTATTATTTGAAATATTTTTTTCTTTTTAACTGTTATCGTAATTAACTTAATCAATTTATTTTTTGAAATTGAATTCCAATTTAATTTATGTCTAAGTTTTGAATATTTCTATTTTATTTTTTTTCTTTTTAATTTTTATCGTAATTAACTTAATCAATTTAATATTTTTTCGGCCCGCAATTTCGCATACAAATAATTTTTAAAAAAAAATCGTAAGTTTTGTAATTTGAAATATTTGTTTTTTTTTCTTTTTAACTGTTATCATAATTAACTTAGACAAATTATAAGTAAATATTAATTTATTTTCACATTATCTACTTCATTTATTGATAAATTCACAAACTGGCGTCGTGCCATCGGCACAGGCAAGAGTACTAGTTTAATTCTAAAAAGTATCACTTTAAAACTAACATTGACTGCCAAAAGTGACACATTTAATACTAAAACGTGACATTTACAATGCTAAAAAGTGACACTTTTAAGGTCAATAACGACGATTTTTATTTATAAGGCAAAATGACACTTGTATTGTCAAAAGTAACACATTTAATTCTAAAAAGTGACACTTTTAATGTTATAAAGTAACAATTTAATGTCAAACATAATGATTTTTATTGATAAAAAAATGAGACACTTTTCAAAGTGAAAGTAATACATTTAAGACTAAAAGTGACACATTTAAGCCCAAAAAGTAACACTTTTTTAGGAAAAAATTATAATTTTCATTAAAAATGCAAAGTGACACTTCTAAGACCAAAAGCAACACATTTTATACTATAAAGTGACAATGTTAATAGTAAAAAGTGGCACTCTGCATATATAAACATGAGGAGTGGCGCTGTAATTTTCAAAAACTAAGGGGTTGCATTGAGATTTTTGAATTTTGCCCCATTTAACTTGGATAGATCCGTCTTACGGATAAGGATCCGTAAGACCGTCTTACAAGAGACCGCCTCTTATTATTTTTCCTCTATGACGTGTCCTATCTTTTAGGAGTATAGATTGTTATCACTTTTACTTCCTTGGTAGGTTGATCAGGGCCGGTCTTGACATTTTGAAGGCCCCGTCTTTAATTTAATAATAGGCCCAAAATTGACAAAAGATAATTACTAAAAATTAAAAATAGATTACATATTTGATAATGTTATAAGATTCAAACTTTTTTCCTTACGAACGAAGTACAAAAATAACTAAATTTCTAAATTACTATCAAACTTTTTATTTGAAAAGTATCATCCTTCTAACATTTCTTGATGCAAAATCTTCAATCAAATCTTCATAATCAATCTTTTCCAGAAAATCATCCTCAATTGATATGAGCGCCAATCCATTAAGTCTTTCTTGTGTCATTGTAGAACGCAAGTAGGACTTTAATAACTTCAATTTTGAGAAGCTTCTTTCTGCATATGCAACTGTTACTGGAAGAGTCAACAAAATTCTATATGCAATAATTGTATTAGGAAAAAAATCCACACGCTTTCAAAAAATTTAAAATATCAATAGGTCACATCTTTTCCTTAGGTAAGAATTCTTGGATTAACTTTAATTCCATATATAATTCATTCGCATCAATGTCAGATTGTTCATCTTTCTTAAGTGCACCTTCAAATCGACTACAACAAGACTTTAAACCCATATCATCCAATGAATGCAATTTATCAGAAGTAAATAAGAAACTAAAAATATTTTCATATTTTTGATATTGTTCAAATCTCCTAGTTAGTGAAACAATCGCTTGATCAACAATGTATATGAAATAATTAACCCTAAATGACTCATCTTCAGATTCTGAATCATTAGACAATGCATCAATTGGAGTTTCATCAAAATATTTTTTTCTTCAAATTGGACTCTTTTTGGGGAACACGGGATCAACATTTATTTCAATTGCAAGTTCCTTCGTAGTTTTCAACGCATTTAAAAATCTTGTCTCTCTGTATTCTTCAAAAAAATGTTATCAACCATTTTACTTCTTCAATGGCAACATCAATAAGCATATCCCTTGATTGTAAATGTTTGCTAACCAAATTAACTACATATAATATTTCATACCAAATGACTATTGCAAGTAAAAATTCAAAATCACCAAACTCATTTTTGCTAAGGATTTAGCTTCACTTCTAATTTTTGAATCATTATCACTTTCTGCTACTTGAAGTAAAGCTTCTTGTATATCCAAAACTTGAAATCTTATGGCTTTAACACTATCAACGCGACTCTCTCAACGGGTGGATGATAATGATTTAAGTGTCAAACCTTTTACATTATCTTTCAAAATATGCCATCATTTGGAAGAATTTGCAAATATTGTGTAAAGACGTTGTATGACTCCAAAAAAATCTCGAGCTTTACCACTAGTGTTAGCCATGTCACATAATATCAAATTGAGACTATGACAACCACAAGGAGTATAAAATGTTCTTGGATTTATATCTAAAAGTTTTTTTTGCACTCCTTGATGTTTTCCTTTCATATTTGACCCATTATCATAGCCTTGCCCACGCACATTATATATATCAAGATCAAGAAACGTTAATTCATTTTGTAAAACATCAAAAAGTCCTTGGCCAGTTGTATCATTCATTCACATCCAAAAATCCTAAAAGGATTCTTCAATGCTAATAGAATTTGAAGACACATCCAAATATCTTATTATAAAAGTCATTTGTTCTTGGTGGCTTATATCAGGAGTACAATCAAGTATAACTGAGAAATATTTTGCTTGTTTTATTTTCTTAATGATTTCAGATTTAATAGAAGAAGCAAGTAATAGTATTAACTCATTTTGGATTTTATGACCAAGATAGTTATAATGAATTTTATCATTTGTAATACGTTGAACATGCTCTTGAACAACAAGGTCAAACTCGGCCAACATTTCAACCAAACCTAAGAAATTACCGTTGCTACTTTGATAAATTCTCTCATTAGTGCCACGAAATGCTAGATTATGTTTTGCAAGGAATTTTACAGCCGAAATAATTCTAAACAAGACTTTTTCCAGTGATCTTTTTCTATCTCAAGTTGTTTTTTAGCCACTTTATCAATGGTTTCATTATTTTGGAGTCTCAAACGCAATTCATACCAACTAGTCATATTCTTAACATGTTCTGCACTAGTTTCATGTTCTTTAAGTCTAATACTTAGATGTAACCAATCTCTGAAACCCTCATTTGCTAATTGACCTCTTCCACACCCTTTTTTAAATATTTTACAACAAAAACTGAATATTTTATCAAGCTCTTTCGAATACACTAGCCAATCTCTATCAAACTTTTCTCCATTTGACAAAACTCTAGTATAAGATGTTGAAGAAAATCGTCTAGAAAGTTTATCTTTAGGCCCTTTTCGAATAGACAAATCTCTTTTAGGACCCTTTGCCACTAAAATATCAATCATATTAGAATCGATAGCATCCCAATTTCTTGGATCAAATATAACAAGCATATGAAAAGCATTTGCATCCAAATTATCAAAACTCTCAACATCATTAGTATCAATATTAACATCATCAACAGTGACATTAACACCATCATCATAGTTAACATCCAAATTTTCAAAATTCTCAACATCATTATTTTGAAAATTAGGTGAAGTGATGACGTTAGCATCATCAGCATTAACATCAATACCACCATCAACATTAGCATGATTTTCATTTTCAGAAGATACTTGTGATTCTATTATAATAAACTTTTCAAGAGCTCCTCTTTGAGACTGTTTCAATTGTTCAATTCTTTTTTTCTTTTTACGTTTTTCATGTCCAGATTCGAATTTCCTTTTCAAAGGCATAATTGAAAAAAAAAATGGATTAATAACAAATCACAACAATAAAATACTAGTAATAACAAGCCAAAATCATATTAAAAGTAACTATGAAAGGAGCGAAAGAACCTGGTTTATCAACTCTATCGAGTATCGAGTTCCGAGTTCCTCCCAAATCATAATTAAAAACTTGCGAAAAATTTCCACCGTCACTGAAATAATGAAATTGCAAAATCTGAAACAATGAATTATGAATCATAGTATTAGTTGAGTAATCAAAATCTGAAACAATGAATTAGAAGTTCTTAATTAATTTTGCTCACTTTAGCTTGAACAAAATTTTGAAAAGGAATTAAGCTGGGTTTTTATACAGGGGCCCAATGTTGCTGCCTATAGGTACATGAATGTCTTTCATAGTATGTGTTAACTGTTAACTGAATAATCAATTGAATTTCTAATTTTCTATGATATGAACATTGAACAGACAAACACTCAAACAATACTGAACTATTGAACTAAGAGTCTAAGATTGAGATTACAATTTTGTAATTTACAAACCCAAACAAAGGAAAATTATGAAATTAAGAAATCGAAGTGAACACTTACCCGATTACACCACGAAAGTCGAAAGCAAACAATTGAACTTCGAACCTTCAAACAAATAAGCTCGATGAATGCTCGATCTATAATAGCCCCCAAGGCGAGGCCCCAATCAAATCGCTGACGCCGGATTAGGAGCCAAACGACCCCCAACACTGATCTAATATTGTGCTATTTACTCTTCAGCTCTTGTAAAGAAAAAAATTGAGAATCGCTGGGCTCGGAAAGAAGATTTGAATAAAAATTGGTTGTTGTAAGTGGGCGGAAGTGTGGAAGTTTCTAGGGAATCCAACCGATATTGATTTACCATTATGGAGGGAAGTTGGCGAGATGTGGCGGTGATTTCGGTGGGTAGATCGAGAGAAACGAGAGAGAGGGAGTGATTGATGGAACAAATTCGCTAATTTGCGTGATGTGAACAGTGAGGCTGATTAAATTTTTTACATTGGAGGCTTGGAGCTGTCTCTAGGCACTAGGCTTGATGTTTGACAATTTGGGTTATGTACAATATACAAGGTAACTTAAAAATAATTGGACCCTCTTCAATTTGTGGCCCTGTTCCGTCGGGCACCTTGAACTTGCTCAAAACCGGGCCTAAGTTTGATTAGTTGTTAACTTATTTAGGGACTCTTTTAGAGATATATCTAATTTATAGGAATCATAGATTTAATCTCAAGATAACTCTTCCTAATCTTATCTTTACCGTGTGAAGTTGTTTAACTATTGGACAGGGTCTCTAGGAGCTATATATAAGTATGAATCAGTCTTGGACGAAGTAATCGAAGCAAAGATTTAAGAAGAGAAGTTTTTGCACATGATGCTGTCAGGAAACCTGTGAGCCATTGAATGATTCATCATCAGAAGGCTGATCTGTTTCGTTGCTTTCTTAATCAGTCTCCTTTAATGGCTTTATCATGAATGACTGGTGCATTCATGGATGTTAAGCATAGATTAGATACATCTTCTCACTTAGGAGTTTTCGTAATGATTTCCACTCTCTAAACGGTTTGGTTTCATATTGTAAGCAATTGCAATCTTTTAATCTAGTGGAAGTTTTGCTATGAGGCATCATCTAAAAGTGTTTTACTTGTAAACATAAATTATAGCTTAGTGTCACTCTATTTGATTCGTTTATTATTTATTACGCAGTTGTTTACACTTGATGACTCATGAAATGATGTATTATTGGATACATCATTGGTGACTGCTTCAACAAGTGTTGTCTATTTACGAATCCTAGCTACATATAGTATTTCACTTTCTAAACAATACTTCTACTATGATTACCTGTGTAATATATCTCTTCGATTTCATCTTTTTTATTGGTAATAAAAGTCTTTAGAGTACAGACTTCTAATATTATTACCAATAGAAGAAATTAAGTTACTATAACCATCGAAGAATTTAGCACCTAATATCATAGTTATTGGTAATGATCTATATATATATAATAACAACAGTGCTTTTTTCCCGCCTAAACTGCATTCCAAAAATAGAAACTCACATGTGACATTTTCAGCTATACTTGGAAGATGAACCAATTTATTATTATTTTTTGCATATTTTTTACACTACATTTAATTAACAACTAAACATTGTACACGGTTGGAATTCTAACAGTTATGGTGAAGCAGAAACCAAACGGGTGGTCATCCATTGGCACATTGATAGATCAGTCACTTCCCCATCTTGGTTACCAACAAACTGGACCCCATCAGTCAATTTCTTAACAGGACACTCAAAAGTCAAATTTCTCATCCTGTTCATGTCATTGTCTAACATTTCGAAAATTTGAAAATTTTAGATAACTTCTTTAAAGGCTAAAGATAGCATTAAATCACAGCAAAACTTGAATAAAAGAAATACCCATAAAGAAATTAATCAAATCCAATTAAAAACTAAATTCCAGAAGAAAATATATATAGAATGACAGGGATGGGAAAAAGCTGATATAAATAAGTAGAAAGAAAGACTTACAAGCAGATTCAACGGTGAAATAAGTAGAAAGAAAGACTTTCAAAATGATCATATTATAATGTACACATTTTCAAAGTATACCCACGGGAAGGTCAGATTCATCATTCTTTTTGTATATTTTCTAATAATGACTATAATTTTTACTCATACTTTTGTACTTCTTTATTTATTTATTATAATATTTGTTGTTTTGATTTTTGTTATTTACAACCAAAGTGTTTCAACAATTTTTGTTATTTAAAAATTATGATAATTGTCTTAACTTTTTGTTATTGCAGTGACGAACCACAATTTGCATTTAGAAAAATGTACATATTTTGGTCAAGGTAAGGTTTATTTTAACATTTGTTATATTTTCCAATAAATATTATCATTTTTTTATTTTTTTATTTCTTTGTTTAATGTGCTTGCACTCTTTTTGAAACAAACAGAGTACGTGGACTTGGGAGATCCTTCTTACAGATGTCATTTTTGTGAGGCCAAATTTTGGTTTCAAGAGAGAACAAAAAAGCGATACAAAACATGTCGAAATCCTAAATTCTCCATGTGTTGTATGCAAGGGAAAGTTCAGCTTCCTCCAATGCCCGAACCACCGATTCTGTTCAAAGATTTGTTGTTCGGAAAAACTGAGAAAAACAAGCTTTTTAATGACAACATTAGATCGTACAATACGATGTTTTCATTTACATCAATGTGATGTAAAATAGATTATACCATTAATTAAGGAAAGAATCCTTCGGTCTTCAAATTATACGGTCAGAACTATCATTTTATTGGAAGTTTGTTGCCAACAGAAGGAAAATCTCCTAAATTTGCACAACTGTATATTTATGATACAAATCATGAAGTAGTAAACAGGATGCGTGCTATCGGGTAATTATATATGGAACTATTTATTTTTTTCAATTTTATTTATAGTTCATTAATTTTTAATGAACTAACTATTGTTTTGGTTTTCCAAAATTCAAACAAGACTCAAGCATAAGCAGTGTGCATGAGGAAATAATATCTGACTTAAAAAACACGTTGGACGAGCATAATATCCTTGTGAAGTCATTTAGAATGGTCCGAGACTCCATGTGTCAAAACAAATGTGACAATGTTAGAGTGACTTTTCAAGTATGTGAACAAAGGTCATGATAGGGTGACTGCAAGGTTTTATCAAACCTCTGGTGATGATACAACTAAAGAACCCGTTGATGAGATAAAGAATTACTTAGATTGCAGATATGTTTCACCTTGTGAAGCTACCTGGAGATTGTTGGGTTATGATATCCATTACAGGGATCCTCCAGTTGAACGATTGTCTTTCCATCTCCCTAATGAGCAGAGAATAATATTTTCAGATAACGATCAAATTGATGATGTTCTTAATCGTCCTCCGATCAGAAAAATATGTTTACAGCATGTATGGATGCAAACAAGAAATACGAGATAGCAAGAAATTTGACGTATGCAGAATTTCCCAAAGAATTTGTTTGGAAGTCTACCAAAAGGGAGTGACAACCAAGAAAAGAGGGTTTCTCTATAGGCCGAATTTTTTAGGTTCCACCTGGGCAAGGAGAAATGTATTATTTGAGAACTTTGTTAAATGTGGTACGCGGACCAACATCGTTTGAGGATATTAGACATCTCAACGATGTTCAGTATATAGACGCATTATTGAAGCAAGTCAATGGGCTCCACACATTCTCTTAGGAGTCTTTTTGCAACATTGTTGATGTCAGGGTCTATGTCACGACCCGAGTTCGTATGGCAGTCATGTTGGAAGTATTTTTCAGATGACATCAACTACATGCGCAGACATATATTAGGACATGAAGGTAGCACTTTTTTTCATTGGATTATTTTAGAATTTATCATTTTTATATCATCTTCTAATCTGTATATCTCTAATCATTGTTTGTCTTTCTTAACTTTTTAGGATTACAATTAAGTGAGGAAGAAATTCAAAATTTAACATTATTGGAGATTGAAAAAACATTGCAGCGAGCTAAGAGTTTGTCTGATTTCCCTGAGATGTCGTATCCAAATGATGTTGATGCCTCAATATTTGATAATCGACTCATAAGCGATGAGATGATGTACGACAGAAGTTCGTTGGCCAACGAACACAATAAGTTGTTACAAATGTGTACAGAAGAGCAAAAGAATGTTTACACCACAATTATGGATGATGTTGAAAGTGGTAATGGAGGTCTTTATTTCCTTTATGGTTGCGGTGGGACCGGAAAAACATTCGTTTGGAAAACACTTTCGGCTACTTTAAGATCGAAGGGTGAAATAGTATTGAATGTAGCATCAAGTGGTATTACGTCTCTTTTATTACCCAACGGCAGAACATGACATTCACGATTTGCCATTCCTTTAACTTTAAATGAAGACTCAACATGTAACATCAAACAAGGTAGTCCACTTGCAGAGCTAATAGTGAGAACAAAACTAATAATTTGGGATGAGGCACCCATGGTGCACAGGTATTGTTTTGAAGCTCTCGACAGAACCTTGAGGGATATAATGAGGTTCAAAAACCCTGATAGTAGCTATTTGGAGGCAAAACTATTGTTTTTGGTGGAGATTTTCGCCAAATCCTGCCGGTTATACCGAAAGGGAGTAGGCAAGATATTGTTATGGCGACCATTAACTCTTCTTATTTATGGACACATTGCAAAGTTTTAAGACTTACAAAAAACACGAGACTACAAGCTCTTGCCAACGACAAAAGCGGTCTCGAGTTGAAGGCATTTTCTGAGTGGATTTTAAGTGTTGGACACGGTACGTATGTGGGTGAAAATGATGGTGTTGCAGCAATAGAAGTTCCAAATGATCTTTTGGTTAATGTATCAGATAATTTGATCCAGTCAATAGTTGAAAGTACATATCCATCATTTTTGGAGTCTTTTGATGATGTGTCATATTTGCAAGGAAGAGCTATACTTGCCCTAACGCTTGATGTTGTTGACACCATAAATGAGTACATGATTTCTAACAATCACTTAGACGGAAGAACATATTTGAGTTCAGATTCTATGTGTAGGGCAGAGAACAACACAAGTTTGTTTGAAGACATTCATTCTACAGAGTTTTTGAATAATATAAAGTGTTCAGGATTGCCTAGCCATGAATTAACACTTAAGATTGGTGTTCTGGTGATGTTATTGAGAAACATTGACCATGATGCAGGGTTGTGTAATGGAACAAGGCTAATCATCACCAAGCTTGGGAATCACGTTGTTGAAGCAAAAATTATGAATGGAAGCAATGTTGGAGACAAAGTGTTTATTCCAAGAATGTCATTGTCCCCATCAGAAGTGAGGTTGTCTTTCAAGTTCCAGAGAAGACAATTTCCATTAGTAGTATCGTATGCCATGACAATTAACAAAAGTCAAGGTCAATCACTTTCGCATGTAGGAATCTTCTTGAAGAAGCCAGTGTTCAGCCATGGCCAGTCGTATGTCGCAATTTCTAGGGTAACAAACCGTTCTGGCTTGAAGATATTAATATCTGATGAAGATGAAAATCCAACAAATAAAACAACAAATGTTGTGTACAAGAAATTTTTTCAAAATCTATGATATTTTCAATAAAATGATGTATTTTTTTAATTACTTGTCTCCAACATTACTTTTCTTATTTTATTTTTTCGAATTTGATTTGTTTCTTAATTTTACTTGAATATTATTTAATTAAAAAAGTTTTTGTCCGTGCGTTTAACGCACGGGTGTAAAACTAGTTAAAACTAATAGGTATTGACATTTCAATCCTAATGTCAAGAATTCCAAAAGTTACAATTGCTAGAAGCCTTAAAATTAAATATTTAGGGTCCTTTTGCAACCGAATAGCGGAATGATTTTGGCTATGTTTATTGGAATGTTTCTTGGCGATTCTAAGAGCATTGACAACGGCCAAATTAAAGATCAAAAGTGAATCATAGTTTTCAATGATGTATCAAAATGAATCAAACTCAAATCAAATTTTTAGAAGGACAAGGTTTTTTTTCCAATGGTAGTTCTGGCATAATGTTCTTATTTCGAGAATGTCGTTGATGTCTTCAGATTCTAGTTAGACTTCGTTTTAAATTCTAGCGAAGACATGTAATGTTGATGTTATCTTATGCAATGTTAATAAATAAAAGTCGGGGCTAATATTTGTCTAATGTAGAACTCCTTTTAAAAAACGAGTTGTATGTCACTTTTTCTAGAACTACTAATCCGAATGACCTTTAAATTTTGTTATGTAACAATGATAGTAGTAGTAATTGTATATGTTCAACGATAAATGTTGTATTTAAAGAAGTATTCCAAAATTTATAATGATTTTTTTCCTTCAAATTTTGTGATTCTCTATTATTAATTTTATATTTTCTTAATCTTTGGAAAATAACTATATGTTTAATTTATATACATTGAACTCATGATCTTTACATTACATGTATTTGTTTATTTGTTAGCATTAATTTTATTATTATTTTATTCATATATGTATTAGACTGTGCATCGCACGAATGCATTACTAATAATAATAATAACATCATACTCTAATAATAATACAATTACTAATACAATTTCGTATAGGTAAACTTTTTTGATTTTTTACTATTAGAATACTACACTTAGATTTTGTTAATATAAAATTATTTAGATCTCTTGGACATGAAATTTTCTAAATAGACTTCTTTTTTTTTTTTTTATGCAAGGGAGGGCCTAAGCCTGAAAAAGCAAACATACTAAATAGAAATAAAACGCAGCTGCTCTGATCAAGAGAGTCACCGAGTAGCCCGCTTTAACTAGTAGTAGTAGTAATAATAATAATAATAGTAATAATACTAATAGTAATAATATTAATAATAATTTAATATTAATATTAATATTAATAATAATATTATTATTTTTATTATTATTATTAATATACAATTCAATTTTTATTACTGTAAGGGTAATTTAGGCATTGCCTAATTTATCTTGTTCTCACTCTCTTGGTCAAAATAGAATTTGATATTGGAATTATTGTAGTAGGATTTAATTAGGATTCTTTTTTAGATTTAGGTGATATTTTTAGTAACTAAATCCTTGCATAAGTGTTTAGTTATTAATGTTATCAAATTAGGAAAGGTAATCTTGTTTGTTTTTCGACTAAATCTCTTTCCTAGTAGGTTTTCTGTCTTGCCGTGCTTTGCGGGATTCCTTGGAGTCTTGGTTGACAAGTTTTGCAGCCTATAAAAAGATGAGAATAAGCGATGCAGAGCACGCCTGAAGCGAGAATCTGTTGAGAGAGCTTGGCGAGAATCGGATCATATTCGGTATTAAGAGAGATTAAAATCGAGAAGTCTTGTGTGTTGGCGAGAGAAGAATTCAAACAATTCATACACGAAGACCTTGCATTCTGGTCTTTGCTTCTTTGTATAAAGCTTCGAGGAACACCTTGTGTTTCCTGAAGCATTGTGTTTTTGTTGCTTCCAGTCGGTTTCATTATTTTGGAAGTTGTTCTTATTTTGATATTTTCTTCCCACGTTTGGTTTATAGTTTATGTGGTTTTGTAATCTCAAAGATTCTATATCTTGTGAGATTTTTGTGTAAGCTTGTTAAGGTTCAAAAGCAGTTTTGAGTTTAATATAATTTGTTGCCTTGAGGCTTGATCTACAAGATTGATTCTTGTAGATTGTTTTTGTGTGATTTTACGTCTTACTAAGTACGCTTAGATTTCAAATCACAAAACAATATTTCATTGCTATTTTACGAGACACACTTTCGAGTTCACATGTTTTGTCATTGTTGCAACATTCAACGCAACATTGGCGATAACATCGCTCCATATTGAGTTTCCGTGACATCGCGTTCTTTCATTTGGTATCGAGCCTACTCTTGATATCACTAAGAGTCGATTCGCTTAAAGGCGTGATGGATTCTCAATATGAGAATGTGGTTCGATCCCCCTACTCTTACTAATGCTAATTATTCTATATGGAAAGTCAAGATGCGTATCTTCATCAAATCAATTGATGAAAGAGCGTGGCTTCTTGTGTTAAATGGTTGGAGTCCTCCCAAAGCGTGATTCGATGGTGATGTCAAAATCACAAAGTGCGAGTGGACCAACGATGATAGGAACACGGCATCTTTTAACTCAAAAGCTTTGTGCGCAATTTATAAGGCCTTAGATGCAAATACGTTTAGAGTAATAGCAAATTACGAATGCGCCAAAGATGTGTGGGAGGCCCTTCAAACCTTATGTGAAGGACACGCCAGTGTTCGTTCCTCTAAGCTAAGAATGTTAACGACTCAGTTTGAGAACACAAGGATGCAAGAGTCTGAGGACATAATGACATATTATGGAAGACTTCTTGATCTATCCAATTCTGCTTTAGCCTTAGGAGATCCTATTACAAATGAGCGTCTTGTCAGTAAGATGATGAGGACTTTGCCTGAAAGATTCAATGTCAAGATATGTGCTATTGAAGAAGCACATGATATTGACAAGATGAGTTTTGAAAGATTGGTGGAATTCTTCAAAACTTTGAGTTGAATCTAAGCGATCAAATAAAAACAAAGGCAAAGGTGTCTCATCATCTTCACACCCACTGGGAAAAACATTGCTATGCACTGCACCAATTGATACGTCATGTGACTTGCTTGAAATTCAAAAGACATTGATGAGTCGATTTTGGAGAAGAATCAATTGCCTTATTGACTACTAAATTCAAAAATTTTTGAAAAATAAAAGTCAAAATAGAACTCCATCATCAAGCTCAAAAATTAATTTCAAACCTGATTCTGTGAAATTTGTTCCCAAAGAACAATCCTTTCAAACTCCTGAAAAACCCTTCACAAATCCTTTTGCTTCTAAGTCATCCTACAATGGTAAGAATCTTGATTCTATCCAATGTAGAGAATGTCAAGGTTTTGGACACTATGCAAACCAATGTGCTAACACTTTAAGAAAGAAAGGATTGAATTTTTACGCAACTCTAAGTGATAGTGATGGAGAAGATCCGGGTGATCTTATCACCTTGAATGCGATTTATGATTCGATTCGAGAGAAGTTGGTTCAGCAAATGTGTCACCCGATGTTGCAACATCGGGAGTAACATCGGGAGAAACATTGTGCGGCTTGAAACGATTTTTGTTTTTAATTCAACGATTGCGAGAGGATGACGGACATTCAGATTCAGACCTGTTGGAAGGGTACAAGGAGCTGTACAAGGATTGGGAGAAAAGGGCTCATCAAGTCACACTACTTGGTAAGGCGAATGAAGCTGAAAAAAGGCCAACGAGGAGCAAAAGAATGCATAATCGGTGGAAGGAGTCCTAAGTAGAAAGGATGTGGAAATTGAGCGGTTAAAGGAGCAACTTGCTCAAGCGAGAGCAACTGACCAAGTGGAATTCAAGCAAGCGAAGGTTGACGATCGCTAAATTCAGTAACTCTTCCGGATCGGGTATAGGTTTGTCCCTAAAGTGTTTGTGAAAGAAGGAGAAGGAACTTCGGGAACCAAAACCGATGAAAGCTTTCTGAAGCGTGTTTTACGTGAAAAACCAAGAGTAAGAAGGAAAAATTATGTTTGTCACTTGCCACGTCATAAGCTCAGTCACATCTGACCTTTTTGCTTTCTAAAAAGGCAATGTATGAGAATGAAAAAAGGCAAGAATTCTTTGGAAAAGCTCATTGGCGAAACGAGGATGAAGCAACCAATGCACCGCCAATGCGACAACATTGGCGAAACATTGGAAGCCTCATTCAAGGGCAAATCATAATTTTTCCAAAACCTCAACCCAAGCGATCAAAAAATGTGGGTTCAAAAACATGTGATGAAAAATGTAGAGCCAAATCTTGTGAGCCATTTGATATACGCCTGGCGCCTCCATGTCCCATGATGAAAAATGCAATGTTACATTTACTTCTTTAAAATCTCATGTTCTTTGGATCACGGTATTTCGATAGTGGTTGTTCTAGACATATGGCAGTGAAGGTGAGAATTTGAAGGAATATGTAAGTATTAATGGTGGTTACGTGACCTATGGTGGTGGTGCAAAAGGGAAAATTGTAGGTAAAGGAACATTGAGCGTTGAAGGTCTTCCAAACCTCAACGTTTACCATGTGGAAGGCCTTAAGACAAACTGATCGGTATAAGTCGGTTGTGTGATGATGATCTTGAGTAAGATTTGACAAACATTCTTGTGAGGTTCTTGATCATAATAACAAATGTCTTCGACGGGTTTAAGATCGTCGATAATTGTTACTTGTTCAACAATACTCATTCATGTCAAAAAGCAAGTATTGATGTAGCGGATCTCGGCACGAAGCTTGGTCACATGAGTTTTGTAAGCTCGATGAGCTTGTGAGGCATGATCTTTGTCAAAGGATTACCAAATGCGGAAAGGAATTACTCAAGGTATGTGGACCATGTCAAAAGGTAAACAAGTCAAGGCCTCACATCTCCCGATCACACAATGCTCCACTTCGGATGTTTGGAGATGATTCATCTTGACCTTATGGGTCCCATTGAGGTAGAAAGCCTAGGTAAGAAAAAGTACACCTTTGTGCATTGTAGATGACTTCTCTAGATATACTTGGGTAATATTTTTAAGAGAGAAGTCTGAAACTTTGAGGCTTTCAAAATTTGGTACACCGTGTTATGAACTTGTATGATCTAAAACTACTAGGATTAGATCGGATCATGGCGGAATATGAAAATGCATCCTTTTCTAAATATTGTGCCTCTAATGGTATCTCTCATGAATTCTCGCTCCCAAAACTCCACAACAAAATGGAGTGGCGGAGAGAAAAACGAGGACATTACAAGAAATGGCTAGGGTAATGTTACATTCAAAAATTTGGCTAAAAGATTTTGAAATTGAAGCTTTGAACAACTTGCTTGTCATATTGGAAATAGAGTTTTCTTGAGACCGGGTAGCACTATGACACCTTATGAAATATTTCTTGGGAAGAAACCTACCTTGAAATATTTTCATGTGTTTGGGTGCGTATGTTATACGCTCGATGATAGAGATCAACTTTCCAAGTTTGACTCTAAAAGTGATAAATGTGTTTTTATGGGATATTCCACAAATAGTCGAGCATATAGAGTATTTAATCTTCGAACTAAGACTATTATGGAATCCATGAATATTGTGTTTGATGATTTAATGGTCTTGGTCTCAAAACTTAGGAAGGCGTTTGGGGTTTTTGGATTTTGGAGACTTTGATCTGAATTGGCTGAGAATCAGATAGTTCGGGGAGCGAAATCAGTCAGCGGGGATCTGGGTTGTTCGAGATGAAAAAGTTCGGGCTGTCACCCAATGTTGTTCGGATGTTGTTCGGATGTTGCAACATCGGGAGAAACATTGTCTGAAGCGGCGGAGGAAGAAAGCGCTGGAGCGAAAGATTCAAATCGGAAGATGATCGATCCCGATTGGTGATCGGAAATCGACATTCCAGCAAGATTCGAGAGAAACCATCCACTCACTCAAGTTATAGGTAATGTAAAAGATGGTGTGTCAACAAGAAAGAAAGGTAAAGTGGACTACAAAAACTAGCATGCATGACCACTCTTGAATTTGATAATATACATGCTTCATGCTTTGTTTCCTTGAACCTAAGAATGTACAAGAGGCCACTTAAAGATGAAAATTTGGATTAATGCCATGCAAGAGGAACTAGATCAATTTTCGAAAAATGATGTGTGGTATCTAGTTCCCAGACCCACTTCAATAAATGTTATTGGAACTAAATGGATTTTCAAAAACAAAACGAATGAAGTGGGAGAAATAATGAGGAATAAAGCTAGATTGGTAGCTCGAGGGTATACAGGGTTGAGGGGTGGACTTTGATGAAACCTTTGCTGTGGCTGGCAGCAGTATTGAGTCTATCCGTCTACTTCGGCAATTACTGTTTCCTTGACATTACTCTTCAACAAATGGATGTGAAGAGTGCGTTTTTTGAATGGGATTCTTGAGGAAGAAGTTTTTGTGGAGCAGCCGAAAGGATTTGAGGACCCCATAAACCCACTGATCATGTGTTCAAATTGAAAAAGGCTTTGTATGGTCTCAAACAAGCTCCTAGAGCTTGGTATGGTAAACTTCTGAGATCACCTTTTACAAAGTGGGTTTAAAAGGGGAGAGGTGGATAAAACATTGTTCATCCGGAAACAAGATCAACATATTTTGATTGCTCAAATTTATGTTGATGACATCGTGTTTGGATCCACCTCAAATCCTTGGAAAAAATTTGTGCATTGCATGACATCCACATTTGAAATGAGCATGGTAGGTGAATTAACATATTTCTTAGGCATTCGGGTCAAACAATCACATGAAGGGATGTTCATTTCTCAAGCCAAGTACTCTCAAACTTGGTGAAGAAATTCGATCTTGAGAATGGAAAACATAAAAAAAACCCCTATGGGTACATCCGATAAGCTTAATAAAGATGAAAAATCAGAAAGTGTTGATCCTACCTTGTATAGAAGTATGATAGGGAGTTTGTTGTATTTAACCGCCACTCGTCCGAGATATCATGCATAGTGTGTGTTTGTGCAAGGTATCAAAGCAAACCCCAAGGTTTCTCACCTAAAAGGCAATCAAGAATCATTCGATATGTTGGTGAGACCTTTGGCATGGGTTTGTGGTATACTAACATACTGAACACCAATCTATTGGGTTCGGTGATCTTGTTGGTGGCA
>CM028379.1:59085955-59122435 GCA_013146195.2 Codonopsis lanceolata | reverse complement strand
CATTTTGAACCCACTGCTAACACTTTAAGAAAGAAAGGATTGAATTTTTCTCAACTCTAAGTGACAAAGTGATGGAGAAGATCCAGTGATCTTATCACCTTGAATGCAGCTTTATGATTCCGATCTCGTAAAGTACAGCTTGGTTCAGAATGTGTCACCCGATGTTGCAACATCGTGAGTAACATCGGAGAAACATTGTGCGTAAACAGAAATGCTTTTTTCTCGCTTTTTAATTCAACAGCTTGCAGAGGATGACTAACATTCAGATTCAGACCTGCCGGAAGGGTACAAGGAGTCGTATAAGGATCGAGAAAAGGGCTCATCAAGTCACACTACTTGGTGCGAATGAACTGGGCCGAAAAGGCCAACGAGGAGCAAAAAGAATGCATAATCAGCCGAAGGAGTCCTAAGTAGAAAGGATGTGGAAATTGAGCAAGTAAAGGAGCAACTTGCTCAAGCGTAGCAACACCGACCAAGTGGAATTCAAGCAAACAAGGTTGACGATTCGCTAAATTCGCAATTTTCCGCATCGTATAGGTTTTGTCCCTAAAGTGTTTGTGAAAGAAGGAGAAGGAACTTCGTGAACCAAAACCGATGAAAGCTTTCCCGAAACCGTCAGGAAAAACTAAGAGAAGAAGGAAAAATTATGTTTGTCACTTCGTCATAAGCCTCGTCACATACGCCCTTTTTTGCTTTCTAAAAAGGCAATGTATGAGAATGAAAAAGGCAAGAATTCTTTGGAAAGCTCATTGGCGTAACAGATGAAACAACCATGCAATACCAATGCAAAGAACATTGGCGTAAAACATTGGAAGCCTCATTCAAGGGCAAATCATAATTTTTCCCAAAACCTCAACCCAAAACAAATAAAAAATGCTGGTTCAAAAACATGTGATGAAAAATAGAGCCAAATATCGTGAGCCATTTGATATTCCGGGCTCGGCGCTCCATGTCCCATGATGAAAAATGCAATGTTACATTTACTTTTAAAATCTCATGTTGCTGATCCTGGTATTTCGATAGTGGTTGTTCTAGATATACACAAAGCAATGAGATTTGAAGGAATATGTAAGTATTAATGGTGGTTCTCAAGTGACTCCATGGTGGTGGTGCAAAAGGGAAAATTGTAGGTAAAGGAACATGTTGAAGGTCTTCCAAACCTCAAAAACGCTACTCATGTGGAAGGACTTAAGACAAACCCGACAAGATATAAGCCGGGCAGACGATGATCTTCGTAAGATTTGACAAACATTCTTGTGAGGTTCTTGATCATAATAACAAATGTCTTCCGACGTGTTTAAGATCGTCTCGATAATTGTTACTTGTTCAACAATACTCATTCATGTCAAAAAGCAAGTATTGATGCAATGCATCTCGGCAAGCTTGGTCACATGAAAGCTGAAGCTCGATGAGCTTCGCGAGGCATGATGCCAAAGGATTACCAAACTGAAAGGAATTACTCAAAGGTATGTGGACCATGTCAAAAGGTAAACAAGTCAAGGCCTCACATCTCCCAATCACACAATGCTCCACTCCGATGTTCGAGATGATTCATACCGACCTTTGGGTCCCACGAGGTAGAAAGCCTAGGTAAGAAAAAAGTACACCTTTGTTCGTGTAGATGACTCTAGATATACTTGGGTAATATTTTTAAGAGAGAAGTCTCGAAACTTTGAGGCTTTCAAAATTTGGTACACCTGCAGAGTGAACTTGTATGATCTAAAACTCACTAGATTAGATCGTATCATGGTACGAATATGAAAATGCATCATTTTCTAAATATTGTGCCTCTAATGGTATCTCTCATGAATTCTCTCTGCCCCAAAACTCCACAACAAAATGGAGTGGCTGAGAGAAATGTGACATTACAAGAAATGGCTAGGGTAATGTTACATTCAAAAATTTGGCTAAAAAGATTTTGGAATAAGCAACACCGCTTGTCATATTGGGAATAGAGTTTTCGAGACTGTAGCACTATGACACCTTATGAAATATTTCTGGGAAGAAACCTACCTTGAAATATTTTCATGTGTTTGGGTGCGTATGTTATTCTCTTTCTCAATGATAGAGATCAACTTTCCAAGTTTGACTTAAAAGTGACAAATGTGTTTTATGGGATATTCCACAAATAGTCGTTAATATGAGTATTTAATCTTCGAACCAAGACTATTATGGAATCCATGAATATTGTGTTTGATGATTTAACTCGTCTTGGTCTCAAAACTTCTCAGGAAGACGCTTCGTGGTTTTTGGATTGAGACTTTGATCCCGGCTTAATCCAATCCAGAGTTCAGGAGCAGAATACGATTCAGCAGACATGTGTTGTTCAGATGAAAGTTCAGAGTAGTCACCCAATGTTGTTCCGATGTTGTTCCTGGGATGTTGCAACATCTGGAGAAACATTGTCTACGTAATCCAGTGTGAGGAGAAGGCGCTGGAGCGTATTCAAATCCGAAGATGATCACCCAGATTGATCGATCAGAAATCGACATTCAAAGAAGATTCAGAGAAACCATCCACTCACTCAAGGTATAAAAAGATGGTGTGTCAACAAAAAGAAAGGTAAAGTGGACTACAAAAACTAGCATGCATGACCACTCTTGAATTTGATAATATACATGCTTCATGCTTTGTTTCCACCGTTGAACCTAAGAATGTACAAGAGGCCCTTAAAGACGAAAGTCGATTAATGCTACGCAAGAGAACTAGATCAATTTTCTAAAAATGATGTGTGGTATCTAGTTCCTGCACTCCACTTCAATAAATGTTATTGGAACTAAATGGATTTTCAAAACAAAACGAATGAAGTGGGAGAAATAATGAGGATAAAGCTAGATTGGTAGCTCAAGGGTATACATGTGTCGAGGGGTGGACTTTGATGAAATCCTTTGCACTGTAGCCCGTATTGAGTCTATCCGCCTCCGGCAATTGCCTGCTTCTGACATTACTCTTCAACAAATGGATGCGAAGAGTGCTTTTTGAATGGGATTCTTGAGGAAGAAGTTTTTGGAACAAACAAAGGATTTGAGGACCCCATAAACCCAATCATGTGTTCAAATTAAAAAGGCTTTGTATGGTTCCCAAACAAGCTCCTAGAGCTTGGTATGGTAGGTCATGCATCACCTTTTACAAAGTGGGTTTGGGGTGGAGAGGATAAAACATTGTTTATTCAGAACAAGATCAACATATTTTTGATTGCTCAAATTTATGTTGATGACATCGTGTTTGGATCCACCTCCAAATCCTTGGAAAGAATTTGTGCATTGCATGACATCCACATTTGAAATGAGCATGGTAGGTGAATTAACATATTTTTAGGCATTCAGTCAAACAATCACATGAAGGGATGTTCATTTCGCCAAGTACTCTCTAAACTTGGTGAAGAAATTCGATCTTGAGAATGGAAAAACATAAAAACCCCTATGGGTACATCCGATAAGCTTAATAAAGATGAAAAATCGAAAAGTGTTGATCCTACCTTGTATAGAAGTATGATAGGGAGTTTGTTGTATTTAACCGCCACTGGCCCGTATATCATGCATAGTGTGTGTTTCAAGCAAGGTATCAAGCAACCCTAAGGTTTCTCACCTAAAAGCCGTCAAAAGAATCATTCGATATGTTGGTGAGACCTTTCGCATGGGTTTTGGTATACTAAGCATTAATAACACCAACTGTCAGGTTCAGCTGACGCCGACCGGCTCAAGGCTGATGACATGAGAAGTACATCCGAGGATGTATTCGCATTTCTATGCCACACAATGATTTCTTGGTTTAGCAAGAAACAAAATTGTAAGGCTTATCAACAGCAGACCGAATATATTGCCGCCGGGTAGTATGTACACAACCTTTGTGGATGAAACAAATGATTCAAGATTATGGATTGCATAGTGACATTTTAATCATGTATCAGACAACACAAGTGCTATAAGCATAGTTAAAATCCTCTGCTCAACACAAAAGAACAAAGCACATAGATATAAGACACCATTTTATTAGAGACTTAGTTGAACAAGGTATCAGGTATTGAATATGTTGGTACGATAACAATTTGGCCGATATCTTTACTAAGAGTCTAGATTTTGAGAGATTCATCAATCTAGGAAATCTCTCGATGTGTGCCATGTAATCACCACTAAAAAAAAAAAAAAAAAAAAAAATTAGGCATACCGCATTGTTGTCTAGAGGGCACACTAGATCAACTGCTTGTACTTAGTACCTTCTGGCATGTGCAATGATTCATTCAAAATTTCTGGATTATGTTGTAAAATTCTTCTCACCTTCTCCCAAGAAGTTGTTGTGTTTGAGAGAAATCTCTCTTGCACCACAAAGGAAAGAGCTACCTTTCAAAAGTTTTAGATGTCTTTTAATTTGTCAATGTACCATGAAGTTTCGACTTGCATGGGTTGATCTTGACTAAATTGACTCCTCCGATTTGAGAAAGTGTGAAAGCTACCTAACGGAAAAGAGTCGCTTACGAACAAGGTTGTGGCTTCCTTTCTTTTTGGGACTATGGATTTTCGAATCTCATGGGTCGATCAAATGTAAAGTTGCCACCCTCGTAAATAGCGTGAAAGGTTCCTAGTGGTGTCTTTAGCTTGAAATAAAGTAAAGCTAGTGTTATAGGAAATAAAGTACCTATAATGTTTTTGGGAGAAATTGTGTTATTTGGTGAAAGAAAAATTGCAATTCAAACATAAAATCACGCATTTTTGGATGAATGTGATTTCCATTGTTGCAACATTGGGAGGCTACCGCAATCGCTTGATCTAGACATATCACTTGTGTGTATATGCATTTTTTTCTGTTGTTTTCTCCTTTTGCATTTTTTAGACATATTGTTTAGGTCATATAGGTGCATGATATCGACTTTCTTAATGTCTCGTCCATCAAGTTTAATGCCCTGCTTTTTGAGTCTTGTTCTCAAAGTCATGATTTTATGTGGGTCAGTCTACTCTACCGTGTTGTTTCTTCATGTTTAGAACTGACTGATTTGAGTTTCGTGATTATATGCTTGGTGGAGTCTCACTCAATTCGGTTAAGTATGTTTTTTTTGTGTATTCCCAAAATATTTGATTGTTTTAAAAAAAAAATGTGTTTGAAATCGATTGTAACTCAAATTGGTCTTATATCTCTCATGTCTCAAACAAAGAAACTCATGTCTTACTTACATCAGTTGGTCGGCGCCTGTGGTTTGAATTTTGAATGCCCCCATGTGAAGTGTGCGTCGGTTGTTCAGCTTCATCGCCTTTAATTACCAACGGGTGCTAATTGCAATTAGTGGCGGAGTGTGTTTAGTGAGTCTTACTTAATCTGAATGTACGTAATTGTTCACCCCATCTCTTCAAAATTTTCTCCGATGACTGCCTCGTGATCCGTCTCTCAAAAATTCCATCTCCACCATTCTATGATCTTCTCTCTCGCCGACATAAATGGCATCATCTTCCAAAAGCCCTAATGTTTCGAGGTCGAATGTTGCAACATCGAAGACATCAGTGAGCCCCACCTCGCAATGGCGGGAGATGATCTGCATCAAGGCCATGGTTGTATATCAACCGATCCCCCGAGCCTCTTACTATGATTCTTCCAGGGGAAAAAGGTAACGCCATAGATGTTGAAAATCCTGGAGATTTGTCTGGTTTTTCCTCAATAGGCAACCCTAGCTCTCGACGGTCCAAACGTCAACGCGGCATTCCGGCCAACTACGATGATCCTTCCCCTGCTGATATTCAGGCTGCGAAGAAAAATAAGGTTGAGGATGGCTTCTTCAAGGAACGAGTGTTTCTAGAAAGCGATTCGGATGATGAGGATTTCATTCCTCCTGCAGGTTCGATTCCCCAAACTCATGAAGCATCTCTGTCACCAGTGTCTCCACCTCTTCTCCGATTCGAGACACGGTTGGATGACGATTATCTATTATCCCCGAGGGTAGTATTCCCTTACGATCTCCTCCCTTCGTCGAAAAACATCAAAAGTTGGACCATCGCCATTGATGAAGAGGTTGTTCGAAATTTAACCCGATTCGCAAGGCTCGTGCTTCCTCTCGGTCCCTCACCTTCTGCTCCTCCTCCACCGCACCTAGTCCATCGCCTTCCTCCGATTGACGATAGTTCTCGACGTAACTATGCGACTCGAAAGGTACCCCCCGCCGCCAATGATAACTCGATAAGTCTCCGGTGAAATCTTCCAGGCGACGCTCTGTTCGACTCAATGTTGCACCGATTGTTGCAACATCCAGCCAGTAAAAAAGCAGCTTGGTACTCCTCTCTCCTCTTCCTTTATATCTAAATCGCATCTAAAAGATACAATATTTCTCGTAATATCATTGATGAGAGGAATGTGTTGGATTCTTTGTTAGAGTCTTATAATTTGTCGCCTTATATTTAAGCGCCATCTTATGACATCCATTTCATCTGCTGCCCCTTACTGTCGCGAAATAATCCATGAGTTTTATTCCAATCTGGAAAAACGAATTGTTGATGCTTGTGACTCTAGTTTTGAGAAAGGTTTATGTGAGAGGTAGATGGTACTCTTTTTCTCCCAAAGTCATAAATTCCATGCTCGGTACTCATCCTTCTGGTATTCTTGATTTTGATGTCGACCTCAACTTGTGCATTTGTGAACTTTCGGGTGGTCGTATTTCATGGCCAGAAAGGAATACTGTTAGTACTTCTCGGTTGTCCCTCTCTTTATGCCTTCTTGCACAAAGTTTCTTTGTGCAAAACCGGTCTCCCTCAAAGAACACCAATGTTGTGAGAAGAGCATGCTAAAATCCTATATTTTCTTGGCTCTCAAAAGCCGTTTGATCTTGGACTATATGTCTTTAGGAAAATTGCATCCATGGCTGGCGGGGGTGACAAGAGGTCTCTTATCTTTCCTCTCTCGTATCCGTATTCTCTCTCTCGAGGGTATAAACCTCCTTCCTCCACCCGTTTATCACTGTTCTTGAGCCTCTTCACTTTTCTTCCAAACTTTTAAAGGGGATAGGCTGTCAATTTACCTCTTCGATCGCTCCGGATGCACCTCTCCCTGATCCTACCATTCCTGATCCTATACCATCTCCTTCAGTTCCTGTTGTACCTATTGTTGTTCCTCCGAATGTTGCAACATCCAGTGCAACATCCACACTGTTTGCCTCTCCTACAGCTCCTATGTCGGTTGATTTTGTCAAAGAGCAACTGCGATTAATACAGGACCAGCTCTCTCACCTTGCTGCTCATCAGGCCTTTCTTACTACCTTGGCTGCGCAGTATTCCTCCTGGCTGGGGCACCATTCTAGTCAAATAGGGGGTGAGGCTGCAACAAGAGAAGGTTGTGATCTTTGTCAAGATGCAAGTAATGATGTTAGTGCAACATGATTTTCGAGGATAATCGATGTATTGTGGTTACTTGTGTGTAGCGATGGTGATGGTTGGTAAAACATTTACTTCATTTGGACTGTAATAATTAGGGAATTTTGAGATTCATGTAACTTGTTGTTGATGGTGACTGATGTTAGTTGATTATATCTCTCTTCTATCTGATGATCTTTGTTTCAGAAAATGTTCGTCATGCTCTTCTTGCAGGTTTTGTGAATTTGACCAAGAATGCTCGAACAAAGGGGGTGATTGTAAGGGTAATTTAGGCATTGCCTAATTTATCTTGTTCTCACTCTCTTGGTCAAAATAGAATTTGATATTGGAATTATTGTAGTAGGATTTAATTAGGATTCTTTTTTAGATTTAGGTGATATTTTTAGTAACTAAATCCTTGCATAAGTGTTTAGTTATTAATGTTATCAAATTAGGAAAGGTAATCTTGTTTGTTTTTCGACTAAATCTCTTTCCTAGTAGGTTTTCCTGTCTTGCCGTGCTTTTGCAGGATTCCTTGGAGTCTTGGTTGACAAGTTTTGCAGCCTATAAAAAGATGAGAAGTCGATGCACTGAGCACGAGAACGGTGAATAGAGAGAGAGCTTGAGCGAGATCGAGATCATATTCAGTATTAAGAGAGATTAAAATCGAGAAGTCTTGTGTGTTGAAACTGAGAGAAGAATTCAAACAATTCATACACGAAGACCTTCTGCATTCCTGCTGGTGCTGCTGCTGTATAAAGCTTCAGGAACACAGCCTTGTGTTTCCTGAAGCATTGTGTTTTTGTTGCTTCCAGTCGGTTTCATTATTTTGGAAGTTGTTCTTATTTTGATATTTTCTTCCCACGTTTGGTTTATAGTTTATGTGGTTTTTGTAATCTCCAAGATTCTATATCTTGTAAGATTTTTGTGTAAACTGTTAAGGTTCAAAAACAGTTTTGAGTTTAATATAATTTGTTGCCTTGAGGCTTGATCTACAAGATTGATTCTTGTAGATTGTTTTTGAGTGATTTTCTGTCTTACTAAGTCTGCTAGATTTCAAATCACAAAACAATATTTCATTGCTATTTTACGAGACACACTTTCGTTCACGGTGTTTACGTCATTGTTGCAACATTCACTGCAACATTGGCAGTAACATCGCTCCATATTGAGTTTCCGTGACATCGCGTTCTTTCAATTACTAGTACCATTGAAAAGAAAATTAAGATTTTACCCAAAATGATTGCTTTCTCTCTAACAAGGTTTATAAAAATGTTAATTTCTAGATTTTCTAAAATTATAATTTAACTTTGAGACTTGTTTGATAGAAATATTATATTTTCTCAATTTTTTAAAATATACAAAGTTTTTGATAGTTCTAGAACTTTTTGATATTTTCCGCTTGAGTAGGTTACGAATCTTAATTCTTAAGACGAAATTATATTCTCTATTACAGTTTAGCTCACCAACATACAGTAGGTTACGATAAAATGATCCATCTTACCGAAAATAATATTAAAACGGTATTTTATACTCCCTCAGTCCCTAAATTATCGTTCTTTTTTTCTTTTTCGTCCGCCTCAAAATAATTGTCCAGTCTGAAACTTACCTTTTTAAAACATCACTTTTACTATTTTACCCTTACTTTTTCACCATACTTCAATTATAGGCCACATACACATATGTTTTAAAGAAAACTACACATTAAATCATATAAATAAGGCCCCTAAGGGGTGGTTCAGTGGTAGATATGAGACTTCACAATGTGTGAGGTCTCAGGTTTGATCCCTTCTCACGTCCCTCTTAGGAAAAAAAAATTATATAAATAATTAAGTCAATTATTTTTTCTTAATCCATGTATTGGATCAACTAAAACGATAATTTAGAGATAGAGGGAGTAAGTTTTTTTCTTTTTACAAATAGTCATGAGCGAGGCTATTTACGCCTCATTTCCACCGTGCCATGCACCCATTTTTATTTTTATTTTGATATAAATGGCTTGAGTTGTGAAAAGGAAATGGGTTGCAGAGCAAACTGGGTATGCAAGTAGCCGGCCCCACCCCCACCTCTATAGTTACGAGAATCGAAGAGACTTTGAAGGTTCCAAATCCGATGTTTAGTGGGTCTGAGGTGATTTATCAAATTTGGTCATTTGATCTAGGGAATAAATAAATATAACTTTTGATTATTAGTTTATTGATAAATTAGTATAAATTATTTAGTCGACTTGTCGATTATATCTGTCGATCAAGTGGTTTACATGATTTATTGATAAATCAGTATATACCACTAACTACACTTATCGATCAGTGATTTTAAATATTAAATGATGTATTTTTACTAATTTATCGATAAATTAATAATAATTTATCGATAAATTAATAATAATTTATCAATAAATCAGATTATAAAAAAATATTTTCTTTTTAAAGTGCGGCTATAAATAATCAGGTCTTCTTTGATTTGATCATTGTATAAATCCCCCCCGGGTTCTGAGTCTGAGTTATACAGATAGACGACGAGAGAAGAGGACTGACTGGAGGGGAAGCACCGTTAGTGAGCGTAAACCTCAGCCTCAGGGAACTTTTGAATTCATCTCTTTCTCAAATACAGATTGGGATCGCTATGATGAGGTATATTTCTTTTTGATAAAGCCCAACCCCCATCACTATTGATTATTATTTAGCTTGCGAATAAAATGAATATCTGAGAAAACCTTAGGGTTTCAGTGCTCGTTCATGTTGGTTAAGAAAATTGGGTGCCTTTCTTGGGAGGGTCAGGTGTTAATCTTCTGATAAGTTTATGTGGACAATTACTTTGAAGGTAATTGCTATTTGCTAGAACAAACATTTTTGTTGCATTGATTTGTTTAATTTTCATATATGTTGTTAAAAGCTAGAATGCCATTAGAATTTGTAAGCACAAAGAATAAAAAGTTAGAACATCTTAAAGAAGCGTGGGTGTAACTTTTTAAATGGGACTGTTTATCCTCGTGCCACTTGTGTCTGGCCACACATATTTAATGGATGTTTTGATTAGGGAGAACCTAGCGTGACAGATCTACCACAAGCTGCTGCTGCTATCGCTACTTGCCTTTGCTGTAAGTCTGTAACCTTATTGCCGGTGAGGCACAGCTACAACTGCTCTGTAGAATCACTGCCTGCTGGCGTTTAATCTAATCCATTTCCTGCTTAGACAAGGATAGGAAAGTGCAGTGACTGATATAGCTTTGTGGTCATGATAAAACTCTTTGATTCTCACTGTCATCTCCAAGACCCAAGAATCTATAACCGGGCCGACCAACTGATCAAAACAGCCCTCAACACTGGTGTACTTCATTTCGCTGTCAATGGAGTCTCTGAGAAAGATTGGCATCTGGTCAAGGAGATGAGTGATCACTATCCTTGTGTAGTTCCATCCTTTGGGCTCCATCCGTGGTTTATCACTGAGAGGACTCCAAATTGGTTGAATACTTTGAAGGAATTCTTTGATACTACTCCTTCGGCTGCTATCGGAGAGATTGGTTTGGACAAGGGTTCACATGGAAGGGAGATTGATTTCACAGTTCAGGTTGAAGTTTTCCGCCAGCAGCTTGAACTTGCCAAAGAGTTGAAAAGGCCGGCATCCATTCATTGTGTGCGTGCTTTTGGTGATCTTCTTCAAATACTAAAAGCAGTGGGACCATTTCCTGCTGGTGTGATTCTGCACTCTTACCTGGGTTCTGCAGAGATGGTTCCGGAATTTGCTAAACTCGGTGCTTACTTCTCCTTTTCTGGGTTTCTTATGTCGATGAAAGAAAGCAAGGCAAAGAAAATGTTGAAGTCAGTACCTTCTGACAGGATTTTACTGGAGACTGATGCACCAGATGCGCTACCCAAATCAGATAATTTGGACTCCCTGTTTTTGATCGAGGGAGATGATTCTGTTCCCAAAGAGCATGGGGTCGATGATGCGGTAGATTCATCGGGACTCCCAAAAGAAACACTTAATCATCCAGCTAATATTCATAATGTACTTGCATATGTAGCATCTTTGCTTGAGCTATCTAAGGAAGAAGTTGCAGATGTAAGCTATAAGAATGCAACACGCTTGTTCACATATGAAGGTTCAAAAGTAGTGCTTCAAGGTTAGTTCAGTGTTTTATTCTTTTATTATGCTGGTGCAGAATTGGTTTGTTTCTAACCTGTGAATATGAAATCTCATCTGGACAATTTCTTTTACTATTTCATGGACTAGAATGAAATATGTGCCACTACAGATTAGACAGCTTTTACAGCAGGAGTGTGGTAAAGTCGCTATACGATGGTGTCTTCTGCATTGTTTGATTATAGAGGTGCAAAATGATCTTAAGGGTGAAAATTACTTGTTTTTACCTATATTATTGACACCCCAATAGTTCACTGTCACAGTGCTATTTTGTTGGTAGTTGATACTCTAAATAGTGGTTTAGGTTACAGTTTGATATTTCAGCTATACCATGAACTGAGTGATTGATGATTTATTCTTTTTTGTCATGGATATTTTTCTCCCCTTTTTGGGGAAAAGGGAGAATAACAAAGACACTTGATGAATTACACAAAAAACTCATTTAATGTACTTTTGAAGAAGCTATATTGCTAATTGAGATGAATAAATATAAGTGCAATAATTAAATATAAGTACAATAAATATGAGAGACGAGTAGTCGGGCAAAGACCTTAAGGTCCTTGATCTCACTTTACCTATCCCAAAAAAAAAAAAAGCATCTAAAGCCCAGAGGTGACTGGAAAGATTCAATGATTGGAACGAATTATCATAGCTAATGTGGCCGAGTAGTCAATCCTAGGAAGACCTTGAGAATGTTCCCTATTTACTGGAAGTTCAGATTTTCCTGATATGGAAAGTGATAGCATTTCTTGGTTCGTAACTTCGTATGATACCATGCAGATGGAATGGTTTTCTGTGTAATTTTACATTGTGAATTCTACCTTTTGACACTTATACTGCTGCAGTTCATCATTTCTAATTGTGTAATCTCTGAACGGACCAGGTCCAGAGTAGATCATGGCCGGTGTACTTGGGTTTCAGAAGTAAATATTTGAGAAAGCTGAGAGTGCAAGAGAAAATTCAGGAGGAAGATTGTATTTTTATGAATTACTTGTATATTTGAAATAATATTTCTAGCTTCTGATGAACTTGTGGAATCTTTATATCCAAACATTGCTCCTTGTCAATCTGACTCTGTGTGCCTGTGTGTGTGCATGTGTGTGTTACAGTCTCCAAAGGAAAGAGAACTGTGTGTGTGTGTGTGGTTTTATGTTTTTAGGTAGACTTGAGCAAGGGACTGCTAGTCTGCTACCATAATGTCAAGAAACCAGAATCAAGGGCATTTTGATGGTTTCAAACTTCGGGAGTCAAAAACTGACTTTTACTTCTCTTATTTTTTTTTTTAAATCATTACAAAAACAAAACCTAAAATTTAAAATCAAGCTCTTCAGTCATGAATGCAAACACTCGAAACAAATGTATGTTAAACGGTGATTGATATTGTCCTAAGTTGACTTGTAAATAAGAAAATGAGATTATGTTATTGGGACGAAGTGAGAACATTGATATTGATAGCGGTCAAAGACCAACACATTCAACGTTTTACCCAGGGTAGTAAAATAACTTAACTTTGACCAACGCGTTCCATGTTTTACTCCGGGTAGTGAAATAACTGAACAAAATGTTTATCCGATCGGGTATAAAATCGCACTATTACAGTAACAGCATACAACAGAAAGTTTCATCCTTGAACTTGGTTCCAAAACACCAAGAAATGAATTCCATAAGAAGGGAGGCATAAACCCAGATACATAATCTTCTTTCTGTAATTCTCTCCCAATATGTAAATCAGGCTCGAACCTAATATGACACTGACAATTGCCTCTTTCAGTTGCACCAGTTCAAAGAGAGATCCCAAAAACCAATTTGGCTGCATTGCCACCCATTTTCAGATCTTTGAACTTCACATCAATCAGTTTTACGTCTCATTTTGGCTTCAACATCTCCACTGTAAGGAGAATGGTGGAATGCATACTGCTGAAGGATGGCAAATGCAACCATCTCAACACAAACCAACACATTCTGAATGCCTTCCTGAATGTGCTCCACGTCCAACCAAAAGTGATGAGATTGGATGATGCCCATTGCAACTAGGATGTCTAGCAATACTCCCTGCACATGGTTAGATGTTATCAAGTTCGTGAAATTCGAAAAGCAAATAACGCTTCAATTATCCAAAAAAGAAAACCACGTAGTCGATATTAGAGGGAAGGAAGGTCAAGGACTTGTATTTGGACACCATGGAGATGAAAACCTAAGTTGCCCTCCACTCCATATTTTACATTTGCACCAGCAAGGTTCTAAAAGTCGCTAGGCGGGTGCTAGGCTTAGCACCTAGGTGGGGCCGAGAAATCAAGGGATAACTACAATAGTTTTTTATTTTTCTAATATAATTTAACCAACAAATATTAAAACATTCATATATAATAATATTAAATATCATCTAATAATCTAAAAATACTAAAAATTATGATTATATTACAATTGACAAGATTAAAAATTTTAATCTAACAATTCCATTTCATTACATAAAGTACAAATCCCAAGAAATTTTGAGCCAATTATGAGTTGCAAAGGAAAAAATAAATAGAAAACAATTATGTAGTTGAATGAAAACAAAGGGAAAAAATAAATAGAAAACAAAATGGTGTCAGACAAGGGACACAACTCATTTTCCTCCTACTTGTTAAATATCTATTTGTCAAACAATTCACATTTCCCAACCAACTACTCATACTCCCTCTACTTGAAAATATGTCTTAGCAAAACCTAGCTCGTGTGACCTCCTATCAATCTTTCCATTTCTCAAAGTGGTGTCAGACAAGGTGTCTCACTTGACCTTTGACACAACTCATTTTCCTCCTACTTGTTAAATATCTATTTGTCAAACAATTCACATTTCCCAACCAACTACTCATACTCCCTCTATCTCAAAATATATGACGTTTTGGGCTTTTCACACAAACCAAGGAAACATATAGTAAAGACTAAACTGCCCCTACCCAAACATTAATGAGGTGTGATATTCTTGGGTTAGATACTTAGATCTCTCTCTCTCTCTCTCTCTCTCTCTCATGGGTTAGATACTTAGATCTCTCCAAGTATCGTTGCTTTCCATCATTGAAGCTCCATAATCGCCATCGTCGTCGTAAGTCCTCCCTTTCTTCCTCGTCTCTCCATCTCTTGCCCCTTCTTTCTGAGGTGTTGTACTATCGGATGTCTAGGCGGCCAGCAGCGCCTAGCACAACTAGACGACGATTTTCCTCCCGGCAATTTTTTTGGACGATTTGAAGGAAATCGCGGCGGGGAGGCACCTAGCGCCTAGGCGGCCGCCTAGGCCGATTTTTAGAACAATGTGCACCAACTATGAGAACTTACACCTAAATAGTTCAAATTGATGTGCACCAACTATGAGAACATACGCCATATAAAGTCCATAATGGATTTCATGACAACCAGAGATCCTTTGTACTTGCTATTCATACAGTCACTTGAAAACCCTAGCAGGTACCTATGTGTTTGAACATTCAAAGGATAATATTGCTGTCAGAAAACTATCTTCTGGAACTTATTGAATATGGATATCCAGCAAGAATACTTGCTGAATATATGAATGTCCTGCATGCGTTTGATGATTCCTTTCAAATTTCGAGATACACAAGTTTAGCCTGTTAACCAGTCACAAACTAATGATTTGATTACCTACTATATATGGAAAAATAAGCGAAGTTAGAGAGTGCCAAAATTGGAGAATGTCTGACATCAGTCTCAAATAGAAATCAAGCTGAAAGAGAATGACATCTTCACAAAACTATAGCCAACTGCCTGGTGGAGAGTTCAATCAAATTTCTTAGGATCTGCCCCTTTCCAGTTATCAGCTGTTCAATGAAGCCTACTCCTCACCACTACTCTTCAGCTGTTCAATAAATATTAAAAAAGGAAACTAGCCTAGTGGTAGCAAGCCTTGGTGTAAATAATTTGATCCAAGTTCAACTCTTGCTAATAGCATGTTTCATATCTATTTATTATTATTTTTACTTATAAAAAAAAATATATTGGATGGCAGCATTCGCAGAAATCATAAAGGTCAGGGATAGAAGGACCAAGGATTTGGATTAATGAGGACCTACACTATAAATCTTCCATAAAGAGACTAAGGTGTAGAAATTTTTAAAAATGAGGAATGAACATGCTTTTTTCACTAAAGAACCTCAAATTAAGGGGAGATATTCTTTGTACCTATAGGGACAAGAACGCAGATTTGTCTGAAGAGAAAGCGTCGAGGTAGATAATCTAAAAAATTGAGGGGATTTTAATATTACACCAAAAATTAAGGGGAAAGAAAACCTGGGGAACTTAAGGGAGCCAGAGACAAGTGGCAACCATCCTACCAACTTCAAGGTTTATCCTTGATGTTATTGGCTGGCCCCACCTTTTCTGTACCAAGTGAAGAAGGGTATTCCCTCAAAGGCAAATTAGTTCTTGATAATTCTCTCAGCCTCATTAGCTAATGATAAAAGATAATCAACTATGTCATTAAAACAATGGGAGCTAGGAAAGCAGATTCTTGTTATCTCAGGCATCTTCATCTCCAAACTTGTAACTGAGCTTCAATGAGTCAGAAGGTACTATACTTGGATAACAAAGGCTGTTACTACATATTTATCATTTATGAAAAAACTAAGTGTCTTGACTTTTTTAAAGTCTGACCACCAATCTTTCTTCTACATGTTTAGAAAGAAAAAAAACCATTCATGTCCTTTGTTAGCATCCACGAGGATATGTTTATTTTCAGCACTGAGACACTAAAAATTGAGGTAGTGCATGTACTGAAGAAACCCAAGACAGCATTTGGAAACAGAAGTAGCCACTTTGTAACAGTCTCATCATATGCATTTTCTAGTAAATGAAACCCAAATACCCCCTCGGTTCCAAAATAAGTGTGATATTCTATTTTTGGACGTCCCTAAATAAGTGGTCTTTCCTTTTCTAGAAAGGTTTGCTAAACCAAGTGTCTATGGTATCCTTCTTAAATGTAAGATGGAAAAAGGATTGGATCCCATTGATTTGACACCACTAGAGCATAGCTGGAAGGTATTAAAGGAAAATCCCATGTAGTCAAATACTTTCTTAAAATCGTGTAAAGACAGTAAGGGTCACTTATTTTGGGATGGAGGAGTAGTTTTTTCAGGAGGGGACCAAAAAAAAAAGATTTACCTGCCAAAAGCAGAAGAAAACAATCCCCTTAACGCATATGAACTTTGCAAGTGGCTTGTGAGGCTGCAATTCTTTAGCAAAGATATGGTAAAAGGCCACCAAGGAGTACATAGCCACATAAAATGAAATGTTCAAAATGACGGTAAATGTCCAGCTGAGCCAATCGGGGTAGAATCCAAGTAACTGAAACGTGATCATCACCACAGAGCATATTGGTCGGGTTATGACGAATTGCCAAGTCCAGTACTTGAGAAGCTTTAGAGTATGGTGGTTCAGACGGGCAGTGCGAGGCTGCAGCAACAGAGAATAGTTATATCAGATGCATCCTTGAACTTTACCATTCTGATTGATACATGACAGAGTGGTAAAATAAAATGCTCAATCTAGCATGTGATACATTTGAGTGTTCATACTAAATTAAAAGAACTTTCATGGGAATTCATGCTTCCATCTAATTAAAATGTGAAAGAAATGAGCATAGTCAGAAGGTATAGTATCTAATGCTGGTAAGGTTTGGATTTATTAAAATTTGAATACATTCTTCTCGTTGTATGGAGATTTTCGAAGTTGGCTACATTCAAGGGGCTATGTTGTATGTTATTGCCTGTTGGTACTTACCTATGTATAATCTCGATTCTAGAAGAGCTTATGAACAAAACAAATAAAAAAGGAAAGAAAAACCTGCTATGTACAAGGAACAACCCAACAGTGCTCTTAGTTATTTCATATCTCTCGTGATGCAGCAAAGGTGGAGGTGACAAAGATCACAACAAACTGGAACATGCTGTAACCCAAATTTAAACCAAATGAATACTTGAATACTTCACAAATTATATTGATTACAGAACAGCCCATCCCCCAGCGAAACGATAAAGGAATATCCTATTCATTTCAAAATTGTATAAAACAAATTAAACAGCAAGAAAAAAATTTATTTGTTTAGTGCCTTTTAAAATAGAGGAACTATGAGATTGCACCTGGAACAGAGTCATTGGAAATGAATGATGAATTTCCCTTCCCTTGATTTCATCCGGCACTATATTTTTGCTAATCGATATGTTCAAATAGCTATACAGTAAGGCCAGAAACTTAGCAATCACCTGCAATTGGAAACACACATAACCATACAAACAATTAGCTTGGTTGATGCAAAGAGCAAATGACAACCAAGTGCTTCCAAATGACAAAAGTCACTTACGAAAGACTCATAGCCCTCTTTAATCGAGTCCAACAGCATGAAAAACGCTTTGCTTCCCTGGATATCCATTAAACCCACAAAAGAGGTGGTAGCGTAAATGGGAGCCATAAGGATGATTGCAATTATGGCCTTCTGCTCCTTAGGATTTTTCCAGTAAAAGAGATGCTGGGATAGGAGTTGCACTGTGAAGTGCATCGTAGCTAACACGCAACCAGCAGACCCGAGCAGAGTAAGCTCTCTTGCATTCATTTTAGTTAAATCCATTGCCTAGCAGATTACTAAGAACACAGAACTTGATCTGCACAAAGATTATCTTTAAGATCATTATGTTAGGCCATATTATCTGGAGATGAAATTGCTAAGTATGGAAAGGCATCAGGCTTTATCCTCATAATACTTATCATCTTAATCAGTTTCACCCATTTTGGTGATGATTACCAAGAATATCATTCATATCAATTCTCTCTTCTTGAGAAGAGTTCACATCTTTATAGTTTATACTAAGAAGAAAACATGTGGTATAGATCATACAGGAAATGATTGCCTCTAAACCTCCAACTTTGTATAAAAATAAAAAGAAGACTAGTTTAAATGGTTGAGAATGACATAGAATGGAATCAAAATAAGCTAAAATGTCATGATCACGAATAGATTGGCCAGTTTTTCTTAGAAAATAGTTTATAAGCCTGATGAAATCAGTTCAAGGATAATTGACAACCCCTAGACAGAAGTACCCTCTGATCATATCCTGTTCATACTATTTTATCAAATCACTTCCACTAAAATAGATAAAAACAAGTATGAGCAAGTATCACTCATCAGAAGTCCAGAACTACTGGCGTCCACTACATAATCAAGCTTTCTAAACAACAAGCTTTATACATATTGGAAAAATGCTCCCAGTGACACAACAGTTTCTTTGGCTCATCCTTGCAACTAATGCATCTCTCTTGTCCATTGAATTCCTTTCCCCAGTGATCCCGGACCCAGAAAAATAACAGTAAAATTGAGCTGAATTGAGACTCTGACAGCAGTTCCAATCCTATTAGTCCACCCAAAATAAAAGAACCTCCTCAGAACTATATATACTTAAAAACCATAAATTAATTCACACGTCACATGATTTGAATCTTAACCAACTTCTAACAACTACATGGTAACATAATTTGAATATATAACGATTTAGAGACAAAACTTTATCTTGTCAAGGTAGTCAAACTTGCAACTAAAATCAACCAAGGGGATCATGGGAAAAAAAAACACAAACTCAATGAACACAGAATGATAAGGTAATTAACTGAAGTAAGCTCCGTACATCTATGAACTACTTGTATATGGAACTTCCATCTTTCCCCGTAACACATATAAGAGATTTGGGTTACCTTAAATTAGCTTCCCTTTTCCTTCTTGTTGGAATTTCTCGGCAACCAACAAAGCACGAACTTGAAGAAATTGACCAAGTAAAAGTCAATGATTTGAGTACAAAAGACGGGAAATTCTGAAATAAATTCAAAGAGCGAAAATGGATTCTTACCGATTTGGGGAATCAGTTTCGGTAAGATCGATGAGAACAGACTTGGGATGAGATTTACTGATCTCGTGACACTTGGGATTTTGACTAGGAAAATCTTTGGCCAATGATAAAAGTGTTCGAAAACTTGTTTTACCTGGTGCAGAAAGTTTTTTTATATTTAAGTTAAATAAATTAAATAATAAGACGAGGAAAAGAAAAATTAAAAAGAATAAAGTAATGAGGGGTAATGTTGTTGGTAATTGTTTAAATAGAATTATATGATCTATAAAATTAACCGATAGTTATAACGTAAAGATTGAGATAAAGATAATTGATAAAATGTTCTTATTTTCTATTTTAAGATATCTCAATTAATATAATTTTTTATGTATAAATTTGTTATCATTTTTTCCAATATATCTCTTCATTACTATTCTCTCTGTCTCAGTTAAATGTTCCTAATGAACAAAACACGCTGATTAAGAAACCTAATTAATGAAGGATTGAAAAAAAATATTTTGACAATAATATCCCTTTTACTATCTTTCTCTCCTCTCTCTCATTAAATTATGCATGCATCTCTCATTAAAGGCAAAGGCTCGTGTTAGTAAGACGAAGTCTCATTTAAAAATGTGTGGGTTAATAAGTAAGCATGTTAATAAAATACACAATAATATGTTAGCCGAGTTGGTCAGACTTAACGCATATATATATATATATATATATATATATATATATATATATATATATATATATATCCCATTTTTATATTGGAAATTAAAAATATAAAATGTCATTATTATGGTTGATTTGATAAATGATTTCAAAACCTCTTCACATTCTTATTTAGTACATTAAGAAAAATATACATAGTAGAAATATTAGAGATAACAAAACCAAGTTTTTTTTGTCAATTTCTTTGCATCAATATCCAGGCTAGGAAAAATAAATATGGAATAAAACAACGATTTTGAAACTAAATCATATACACACACTTTGAAGTAAAACTAATTCACAGACAATCAATTAATAATAATACTAAGATCTGACAATTTTTTATCCATTTCATCATAATCAAAGTTATTATTGAAAAAAAAATCTATAAATTAAGATAGGACCAATTTTTTGAGACAACTAGCTACATGTTAAAAAATGGAAACCCGATAATTTCTGATTTTTAGTTACTTATACATGTTTAAAAATTTAGATATAAAAAAGTGCTGATGATAAAATTAATCAACATTCAGATCAAATTTATTTGTTAGTTGAACTAAATCACGAATTAAAATTAATAAACGAGTTTTAAAGTTAAACAAAGTTTTTGAAATATTTTTTGAATTATGAACATACCAACAAGTTTCCGGTAAGTCAGTGGTCATAGCTTCCGTTGTCGAACTTTCTTTAGGTGGTAACCTTGAGGTTCATCATTGTTGCAAAAAATGCATAATTTTTTTTTCGTTGTGTGGTGAAACTAGGGTAAAAGTATTTTCTTTTTGTTTATATACATCAACTAAAACAACGTGGTTTTATGAGTGTTTACTGGATCGCGGTCCAAAAGTTATCCATAGCATGGTTTTAACCAAATTTTCCGATATCTATCCATCGATCGTTTGAATTTGTGGTTCATTTTCCTTGACCCATCTCCTACATTTTATTTTCCTTGGTTATATATTATTTTAATTATTATTTATTTATGTCAGATTTTTAAATTGAACCATAATACTTTAATTATTTTATAAAAATTACCAATTCTGAAAAGTGTATTTTTTAAGGTTGTATAACAAAACATGTTAGTATATCACAAACAATTTGACATTTGTCTGATATTATATGTGCTATCAATTTTTTTTTAACGTTAATGTAACTTTTATTTATATATATTTATTTGTATATATTTTAATATCATTTTTAATACAAAAAATACATAAGTGAATTTAAATTTTGTTGAGACTCCATAGTAGAGAATGAGAGAAGCTGAACCTCAATTCCATTGTCTAGAATTGGAATTGCGGGTTTCAATGTAAATTTTATCGTTTATATCCAGAAAAAATATTAGAATTTGAATTGAACTAAAATTCTTAATATTTTTATTCTAAAAATTGATTTTTTTCTCCAAAGGTAAAACATTTTTAAACTTAAAGACTATTGATATTATTTTTAAATCATTGCCTAATATAAGACTTTATTTGAAAACATGTTTTTGCTTATCATAAGTTATATGTAGCTTTGTCTAGAGATACTATGAGCCCGATTGATTTAGCTTATTGATATGTGCTGATGACTTGAACCCGTTTGATTTAGCTTATTGATATGTGTTGATAACTTATTACTTATGAATGATAACTTATTACTTATGACTGAAGACTAATGACTGGTGATGTTTGATTTAGCTTTTTAAAAGTGCTTATTAGCTTTCATGAGTTAGTGTGTGTGTGTGTGTTTGATTAATAAGTTGAAATAGTGCTGAAATAAAATAATATTAATAATAATAATATTATTATTATTATTATCATTAATAATAATAATAATAATATTATTATTATTATTATTATTATTATTATCATTATTATTATTAACTTAGGGTAGTTTTGGAATATGAAAATTTTATTTAATGGCACTGTTCATCCGTTTTTTTATCTGATAAGTCTTCAGCACTAGCTCTAATGCTTATAACTTATAAAGTGAGTTGTGTTTTAGTTGACTTGTACTCTATTTATGACTTATTACTGCACATTTGAAATCAAACACTCTCTAAATGACTTATGAGAAATCATAAGCCATAAATACCAACTCATAAGCTACATCAAACATGGCCATGTGATATTTATAGTTGCAATAGTCGTACATGTTGAACGAAAATTATTGCATATAAAAAGTATTCCAAAATTTATATTATTTTTTTTCAAATTTAAAGGATTTTCTATATTTAATTTTACTGTTTATTATTTTTTGTTTATTTTGTTAATATTAAAAAATTAATTACATATTATTCAACTTTAATTTAGTATATAATTTTATACACATGTACAATCGGTGCAACGCACGGGTGCATCACTGGTTAAGGTTTAGAACAAGGAGGTTGTAGGTTTTACTTTTAATACTCATTAATGAAAAGTTCCTCTATTTGTTCCGGTGTCCCTGCACTTTTAATGTTTGCCGCTGAAATTCTTATGTTTCTCACGCCCTGCAGTTTAATCCTTTGTTATCTCCGTTAGACATCCGTTAGCATTAATTGAATTGAGATACTTGACGGATCCTAATGGACTTTGACGAAATGCTAAATGACACATTTAAAGACAAACGTGACATATTGAAAACACAAAAGTGACATTTTAATGTTAAAAGTGACACTATAAAGAGAAATTTATTATAATTCTTATTAAAATACAAAGTAACACTCTTAATACTAAAAAACAACACTCTTAATTTTAAAAAGTAACACTCATAATACTAAAAAGTGACACATTTAATACTAAAAAGTGTCACTTAAAAACTAACGGTGATTGTTAAAAGGGACACACACACACACACACACACACACACACACACACACACACACACACACACACACACACATATATATATATATATATATATATATATATATATATATATATATATATATATATATATATATATATATATAATGACAAGGGTAGATTTTTCCCTCCAAAATCTCACTTTTGAATTATTAACTTTTGAGTTACCATTTCACTATTTCTCTCTCCTATCTTTTGGTTGTATTTCTCTTTCTCTCTCCCGTCTCATCTATATTTTCTCTCTCATCACCATCATCTCTTTTTTTTAAGTATGTTTAAACATTTTTTTCTCTTTAAACATAAAAAATAGTAACTAAAACAATAATAATAGTTTCGGAATTAAAAAAAACAAAAATATAAGAGGTTAATAAAATAAAAATAAAAGTTACAGAATCAAGAAAACAAAAATAATTTAATGTGGAAATTAGTAAAATAAAATAATTTACGGAACAAAAGTTTAAAACAAATTCTTAAAAATATATATGCAAAACAAAGATACGTTAGTACAATAAAAAATATTTGATGGAACAAAAATAATAGTTACAAAGTCAATAAAAACAAAAACAATTTAAACTGAGGTTACTAAAATAATTTTAAAAAATTATGGAAAAAATTTAAAACAAAATTTTTAAAATAGCTATGTAAAACAAAAATACATCAATTAAATAAAAATATCTGATGGAAAAAAATAGTTACGGAGTCAATAAAACAAAAATAATTTAAACTGGGGTTAGTAAAATTATAAAAATAATTTACAGAACAAAAGTTTAAAACAAATTCTTAAAAATAGTTTATGTAAAACAAAAATAGGTTCGTAAAATAAAAATATTTGATGGAGCAAAAATAATAGTTACAGAGTCAATAAAACAAAACAATTTAAATTGAGGTTAGCAAAATAATAAAAAAAATTACTGAAATTTTTTTCCCGTAAATAATTCTTAAAAATAAACAAAAATAATAGTTACAAAGTCAATAAAACAAAAAAAATAATGGAAGTTATTAAAATCAAAAATAATTTACAAAACAAAAATAATAGTTAATGGTAAAAATAATTTTGTTATTTTGATTTTAGCTTATTTTCTTCTCAGAAATTTTTTTATTCATAAAATACAAATATAATTTAATAAAAGTAATTATTCAAAAGGAAGAACTTATTTGAGTTCAGATTCTATTTGCATCGCGAAAATAATTCAAGTTTGTTCGAAAACATTCATTATGCAGAGCTTTTTGAATAGTATAAAGTGTTCAGGGTTGTCAGGCTATGAATTGACACTTAAAATTAGTGTTCCAGTAATATTATTTAGAAACATTGATCATGCTGTAGGGTTGTGCAATGGAACAAGACTAATCATCATAAATCCTGTGGATTACATTGTTGAAACAAATTTTTTTGAAAGGAAGCAATGTTGGAGAAAATGTTTTTATCCCAAGATTGTCATTAACTCTATATAATATAAGACTATCTTTCAAGTTCAAGAGAAGACAATTTATATTACCGGTATCATGTGTAATGACAACTAACAAGTGTCAAAGTCAATAATTGCACATATGTCTCTTTTTGAAAAAACCAGTATTTAGTCATGGACGATTATATGTCGTAGTTTTTAGAGTAACCAATTATTTTGGTTTGAATATATAGATATGCGGCGAAGATGAAAAACCAACTAATAAACAACAAATATCATATATGAGGAAAATTTTTTAGAATCTATAATAATTAATGATATACTTGTGTGTAATTATTAATAAACCAATCATTCTTATTTATATACGATTTAGTTGACGTGCGTTTAACGTACGGGTTAAAAAAACTAGTTTAATACTAAAACGCAACACTTTCAATACTAAATAGTGACACTTTTAAGATCAATAACAACGATTTTTTGTTATAAGGCAAATGAATCTTGTAGGATCAAAAGTAACATATTTAATGCTAAAAATGACACTTTTAATGTTATAAAGTAACACTTTAATGCCAAACGTAATGATTTTCATTTATTAAAAAAAAAGAAGATACTTTTCAAAGTGAAAATAACACATTTTAAGACTAAAAGTGATACATTTAAGCCCAAAAGGTAACACTTTTTTAGGGAAAAATTATAATTTTCATAAAAAATGCAAAGTGACACTTCTAAGGCAAAAAATGACACATTTTATACTACAAAGTGACACTGTTAATAGTAAAACGTGACACTCTGCATATATAAACATGAGGGGTGGCGTTGTAATTTTCAAAAACTAAGGGGTTGCATTAAGATTTCTGAATTTTGCCCCATTTAACATGGATAGATCCGTCTTACTGATAAGGATCCGTAAGACCGTCCTACAGGAGACCACCTCCTCATTAAATTCGGTTCTTTAATTTGTCATGTCCATGATTTTAGGAGTTATCAATAAATGTAAGATGTCAATGTTACTCTAATCTCTTCAAAAATTTCGTCCTCTATAGTTAATCGTGATCTGTTAAAAAAATTGATCTTATCTCCAAATATAACTACTATTTATATTCCCTCCTGTTATAAAATAACCAGTCTACAAACTTTAAACAATAAGAAGTATTATAGAGAGAGAGAGAGAGAGAGAGAGAGAGAGAATGAGCAGTAAGCTTGAAGGAGTGTATTCATCAACTCCCCAAAACATTGTATTTATAGTAGTAGCAATGGGGTCTTTGTACCAAAAATGTCAATGACGTTGACACTACCCATACTCCTATACTACCATGTCATCCCCTATACATATGTTATAGTTCACTATTGTTTTCCTTTTCTTCATAACACTCCCCCTTGAACATAGCATTATAGGTTAAATAAGCGTGTCTCGTTAAAAACCTTTAAGCCGAAAAACCCAGTAGGAAAAAATCGGACATAAGGAAAAGAGTACATAACTTAAATCTGAATCATGTGCATGGGCTGCCTCGTTAAAAACCTTTTCATGGAAAATCCAGTGGGATAAAACCATGATAAAGGGAAAAAGAGTACAGCCATATATGCTCCCCTTTGAGCTGACAAGGGTCAAGATAAATCATCTTTGTAAGTCTCGTAGATTCTGCATTCCAATGTTATGAACATGCTTTCTGAAGGTTGTAGTGGGAAGTGCCTTCGTGAATAAATCTGCAGCATTATCACTTGATCGAACATATTTGATGCTGACCACTTTCTTCTTTTCAAGTTCTTGAGTGTATAAAAAGAGCTTCGGGAGGATATGTTTGGACCTGTCACTTAGATGCATCCCTCTTTACTTTGGGCGACACATGCGGCATTGTCTTCAAATAATATCGTCGGGTCTTTGTTAACAGGTAGACCACTGGCATTTTGAATATGTTGAGTCATAGATCGAAGCCATACACATTCTCGACTGGCTTCATGAAGTGCGATCATCTCAACATGATTTGACGATGTAACAACTAGTGTTTGCTTTTGAGAACGCCGGGAAATTGCAGTATCACCCATCGTGAAGACAAGTCGGTCTATGATCTGGCCTTATGAGGATCAGACAAATAACCCGCATCTACAAACCAACTATTTCATCCTTTGATCTTCTAGGATAAAATAATCCCAAGTCGATTGTTCCTTGAAGATAACGAAATATGTGCTTGATTCCATTTCAGTGTCTCAGTGATGGAGATGAACTATATCTTGACAATAGATTTGTAGCAAATGATATATATGGTCTAGTACAATTTGCAAGATACATAAGGGCTCCAATAGCACTTAAGTATGGTACATCAGGGCCAAGTGTCTCTTCATTCCCGTCACAAGGACGAAATGGATCTTTTTCAACATTTAGCGATCTGTTAGCCATGGGGCTAGTAAGAGGATTTGTCTTGTCCATATTAAAGCGTTTCAGGACCCTTTTTGTATAGTTTGATTGATGCACAAATATTCCACTATGCAAGTGCTCTATTTGTAAACCAAGACAGTATTTGGTATGTCCAAGATCTTTCATTTCAAATTCTCTTTAGGTATTTGATTGCTTCTTGAATTTCTTTGGGAGTTCCAATGATATTCAGATTATCTACATAGACAGCAACAATTGCAAATCCAATTGTCGATTTCTTGATAAAGACACACGGACATAATTGATCACTCATATATCCGCCTTTTAACAAATGCTCACTTAAGCAATTATACCACATATGTCCAGATTGCTTTAATCCATACCGTAAGGGTAAAATAGGCATGACTTATTTTGGTTTTGTTTCACCTTTCTTGGTCATAAAGTTTTGGTGGATATTTGGAAACAAAATATTCATAAAGATTTTTGGTTGATTTTTGAAAACAATATATTTCATTATATTTTGAGTTTCTTGGACCTAAATCTTAGGATCTTATTCTAACCGTGACCCTTGAGTCATTGTCCATAAGGGAATGAAATCCAAGAATTATGGTAAGTGTATTTCTTTCCAAAGACTAATCCTTTTCCTTCTTGGAGTTGGTTTCTCTCTTGTGTGTAGGGTTACTCCTCATTATAAATAAGATTCATGGGCAACAGCTGTAGCACGCATCGTGAGAGAGAAGAGAGCTGATTCAGAAAATCAGAAGCAGAAATTTCGAAGTTCGAGAACGATTTCGGATGTGCGGCGGTTTTTGAATGTAGCTCCGAATGTTACTACATTGGAAGCGACATTGGGCGTTGATGCTGTTTTGACTTCCTAGCTGATTTTAGGAAGCTATTTGTTTCTTCCCACGTTTTCTATACCTGTTTTTCTGTGGGCTTTTTGCTCTCCAAGACTTGTGGTCTTGTGAGAGTATTTTGTTTAGTGATTTCACATTCTTTTTGTAAAACAATTCATTCTTTTTAATGAAATCTTTTTGGCCATGAGGCTAGATCTACAAGCATAGGCTTGTAGATTGTTTGGTAAACCTTTGTGCTTGTTTTCGTGCTTTATTTTAAAGTATTTCGATGTTTTACTTTTTCTGGCCATTGTGACTTCCATTGTAGCTACATTGGAAACAACATTGGCTAGTTTCTCTTGAGAATCCTAGCTATTGTGTTCTTTCACATATAGTGCTTCATGAGATGCATCTCTAGGTTTCGCGAAACCGATAAGCTGATTAGATATCTGAACGTAATAGCATCCATAACAGGAGAATACATTTTTTCATAATCAATACTAAGCCTTTTGGGAAAAACCTTGTGCAACAAAGCGAGTGTGAGTGCCCCAGGAAATCCCCCCGGATCTCGCGCTCCCTTGTTTAGGGGAAAACAAGATTCGGGAGAGAATCGCTCTTTTCATTCCATCTTCCCTTGTTTAGGGGAAAATGAAATTAAAAGTGCAAAAAGAGTGTTGTAAAGAGCGCGTGGAATACGCCCGGCCTCATAGTGGACCACTATGAATGCCTGGGTTTTCAGTATCTCACCCTCCCTTGTTTAGGGAAAAATGAGATTCAGAAAACGCAACGCCCGTTTCATTTCATCTTCCCTTGTTTAGGGGAAAACGAAATTAAAAGTGCGAAAAGAAACGTTGCAAAGAGCGCGTGGGAATATGCATGGCTTCACTGTGGACTCGGGTTCATTATGGATCACTGTGAGTACTTTGGATTTTTCTGTATCTCATCCTCCCTTGTTTAGGGGAAAACAAGATTCAGAAAACGCAACGCCCTTTTCATTACATCTTCCCTGGTTTAGGGTAAAACAAAATTAAAAGTGCAAAAGGGATGTTGCAAAGAGCGCATGGGAATACACCCTGCCTCACTGTGGATCCATAATGTTGTAACAGAGTTGCCATTTTTATTTTAAGGAGAAAAAAAAACCCAGATTTTGTAAAGGGTTCGGAGGCTAAGTTACGAGGTGGGAAGGTGTTAGGCACCCAACTCGCCCTTTCGATCTCAAAACAAGTTTTTTTTTTTTTGGCTAAATATGGTTTTATTGTATTTATTTAACAGATAAGATAAAGTATTTAAATATACATATCTGTACACATATTATTACAAACTTATTGCAGTCTCCTTCTAGGAATTACGAATATATTTATAAATATTTGGCCATAATAATGGCTCTTTTTAGTGTTATTTTCTATAGAAATCCGGGCAGCATAACTGCTTATATTTTTACATCGAGCTGACTGAAAATAACACTTTTTATATTAAAACTTTAAATAACCTACCTTTTGAAGCGTGAGGGCTTTTATCCCTTACCACTAACTTCTAGTAGATTGTAGGTGTGCTCACTCTGTCCTTCCGGGAGAGGGAGTCTTTTGTTGTTGCGGAGATTCGGGCAGAGTAACTGCTTCCGAAAGTTGCTTTTTGGCACCGGGAAACGGGCGGAACAACTGCTTGCTTTTTGCTGTTGTTTGCTTGCTGACGGCGGAAATCGGGCAAAGCAACTGCTTGCTTCTTGCGGATTTGGCATCTGGATTTGGGCAGGGCAACTGCTCTTTTTGGGATTTTGGAACTGGGAAATAGGGTGGAATCCTAGTGGGGAAGCTAAGGTTCACTTTGATCGGTTGGTTTTGTGTTTGGGGGAGATTTGACAGAGCTTCAAGGCTAGAGGAGGAAATCTCACAACGTTCTCTCGGGAGAGCGATCACTCACTGCGTGGTGTAAAAGTATGTGTCCAATTTCTGAAGTCGGGCACCTTTATTTATAAGCTGGAGAAGGGATTCCTTCGTCCTTAAGATTTCTCACTTAGAGATTCATCGGGTTACACCACGAGCTGAGAAAATTGCACCGAAAGTAGAACGCTACAATACAGGGGGTACTATTGGGTGCCACCCCCATAAGAAGTGGGAGCGGCTCCCAATTTGAGCATGGGTGGCGCCAAGGGGGGTCCTGGGTAATTCCAGGGCTTCTCTTGTTTTGATTTTTGGCCCTTTGGTCCCCTGCAATTCAATATTCATGCATCCTTTCATTTCTTTTGTATTTTTTGCAATCTAAACCCTGTAACTTGACATTTGTTAGTGTTTAACAAGTCTTGATATCTCATGTCAAGATTACATATCAGAGGTACGAAATTTGGGTATCTACAGCGAGCTTTGTATCTTACAATCTCATTTTTTTCATTTCGCTTTCGAATAAAAACCCATTTGTACCCAATAGGTTTCACAACTTCAGGTGTGACAACGATAGGCCCAAATACCTTTCGTTTTTTAAACGAATCTAATTAAGCCTTCATGGCATCTTTCCATTTTACCCAGTCATGCCATTTTTTGACATTCAGATACTGATGTTGGCTCGGGATCATCATTTTCGTCATTAATTTCTTATGATACCAAATAAGAGAATACATCATCGATATTCTCCATTTCATCTCGGTTCCATATTTTTCCATTACACATGTAATTAATGGAAATGTCATGATTTTCTTTGCCTGCAGGCTCTTTGGACATGTATGATCATTTGATTCTTCTGGAACACGTTCACTTGATTGGGGTTTTTCAATCACCTTCTTTTTTCGAGGATTTTTATCCTTTGAACCAATGGGTCGTCCACGCTTCAGGCGTGTCTTAGATTCATTTGCTATATTCTCATTTGGTAGCCCTTTTGGAATTTCAATTCGAGCAGGAGCATTAACAGCAGCTATATGTGACTTTGTCACTCTCTTTGTATCTATAAATACATCTGACAATTGATTTGCTATATTCTGTAAGTGTACGATCTTTTGAACTTCCAATTCACATTGCTTTGTGGGAGGGTCAAGTTGCAACAATGATGATGTGCACCATTTGATATTCTTTCCCACTTGTCGTTCTTCTTCTCCTAAACGTGGGAACTTTTCTTCATTAAAATGAAAATCGGCAAAACGTTCCGTAAAGATGTCGCCTGTCTTTGGTTCAAGATACTTGATTATTGATCGATGTATTTTATACGTCGATTTCCTATACTTCAATGACTTAAATTGAGTGATTCCACGAGGCTTTTGGCTACTGATGTGTGTTTTTAAGTGATTTTATGAGTTTCAGGGTTTTAGGTGAAAGTATACAAATTATAAGGCTTTTTGGTGAAAATTCCAAGAAGGGGCTAGAGTGTAAAATTGAAGAAGAAACGAAGAAGATCAGACTGGGCACCTTGCGGTCGCAAGGCATATGTTACCTTGCCTCCGCAAGGTAGGCAGAAACTTCAGAATTCCAGCCCCAGATAAATCAAGGACCTTGCGGTCGCAAGGTGCCTTATACCTTACGACCGCAAGGTAGTCAGAATGCCAGAAATTGCGTTTTTCACTTCAGGCTAAGAGATCTAATCGCCCTACAACTCCATGGTATAAATAAAGGCCGGTAGCCAAGGCATTAGGATGGCCAGAAAACAGTTTTCTATAGCTTTAGAATAGATTTTAGGTTGTATAACAGAATTAGTTATTGTAATTACTAGGATTGAAGATCGATTCATGTATTCAATCATCTCCATGTGCTGTTCATCTTCAAGGATGAACTAAATCTTCATTAATCTAGGAGGTGGGATGTAACTTGTATCGAATCTATGCTTTAATCTATATTTTTATTCATTCAATTCTTGTTGATTGTGTTGTTTATCTATCCCTCTATTATTTCACTTTGAACAAATGAATGTAATCGTGAATAATAAAGGCCTAGAGGTGCGGATAACTGCATGATCAACGTGCATGTGTCGTACACTGGCTCACCATCATAATAAATTGAACCTATCGATGCACGAGAGTGATAAGTTAGGGTCAGGTTCCATATATGACCTAAGTGATAGTTAGATCATATGTTCTTGTGCCTAGGATATAGAATGGATGGATTATTTGAAGATGGAGACTAAACGGTAATTTAACAGGCTATATCTATATTTTGTGAACGAACCCAAGAGATTGAATGATAATTTATTAAAATAAGCATAGAGGAGATACAAGTGAAACCCTAATCCTAGATTTCCATCCACCATAAGATCTTCATAAACTGTAATTGATGCTAATTAGTTAAATATTTGAATAATAATTAGTTTAGAATAAAATCAATATAAAAACCCCCTTAGATTAATAATTTGCTACCAATAAATTGTACTATCTGTGATCTTCTTGTCTATGTGGTTTGACCCTTGCTTCCCAAAACTATTCTCCAATAGTCTTGTCCACTTGCAAGGAAATAATTAAAATAAGACATCGATAAAGTTTTTTGGCGCCGTTGCCGGGGACAAGCTAGTTTACATAGTTAGTTTGTTGGTAGCGTAATATTTAATTTAATTTAATTTCAGTTTTCAATTTTTATAAAAATAAAAATACAAAAAGATTTTATTTTATTTGTTTTTAGCAGTTAATTGTTTTTTAAATTGCTTTATTTATTTTATGCACGGTTGCTAGATTTTCAAGATCTTCTTGAGTCAAGAGGTTCCTTTGGTTGATCCTCTAATGGATAATATTAATCAAAATCCTGAAAATCCGGTCCGCCCGGTTAATGCGAATCAAAGAGAAGAAGAACCTGCTAGAAGAAATATAGAAGTAGTCGTCAATCAAAGAACTATTAATGATTTCAGTAGACCCACACTAAATGTAGTAACATCATGCCTAGTCTTACCAGAAGCAGTAAGGAATTTCGAATTAAAAGGCCATTATTTTAATGCTATACCTTCTTTTCATGGAATGGCAAACGAATATCCTGTAAGTTTCCAAAGAGATTATGAATATATGATGAGTACTTTTCCTTTAGGAGGGTTGACTGAAGACCAAGTAAAAATGAAATACTTTCCAAGTGCATTAAAAGATTTGACAAAGAGATGATTTATGAATCTAACACCTAGTAGTGTTTATACTTGGGCTCAATTATATGATTTGTTTATGAGTAAATATTACAAACATGTATCTCTTACATAATATAGAAAACAAATCATGTCATTCCAAAATGAACCAGGTGAAACATTCCATGAATCTTGGGATAGATTTAAAAATTTACTTATTATGTGCCCTCATCATAATCTGGCTCAAGATGTGTTAGTATTTCAATTTTATCATAGTCTTTCGCCAGGTTTACAAACTATGGTTGATAGTGCAGCCGGTGGTTCTATCAATAGAATGACACCAGATGCACTAGAGGAATTATTTGAGATGTTAAGTATAAATTCTCAACAGAAAAGTGCAAGAGGTAAAAATAGAAGTTTATATCAAGTTCAAGAAAAATCAGATACTCAAGCTCAATTTGAAAATTGGTCAATTCAAGAAGCATGTGCTTTATGTGGATTATATTCTCATGCTACTAATTTTTGTCCATCAAGTGCTATGTATGCTGAACAAGCTAATGCCATGAACGTATACCCTCAAAGACCAAGGAATGATCGCTACTCAAACACATATAATCCTGGTTGGAGGAATCATCCTAATTTCTCTTGGGGAGGAAATAAACCTTTACAACCTCAACAATTCCAATCTCAACAACCACAACCTCAATAATTTCCAAATCAAGGTCAATTGAGAATTGAAGAAGTTCCAAAATCAGATGGAGAAACGAGAAGAAGGGAAGTTCCCCGAGCAAGCAAAATCTATCACTACTCTACGAAGTGGTAGAGTAATAGGAGAAGAGGCAAGTTATCCTGTTCAATCTTCTAATGTGCCTGATGAAGTAGATAATTATGAAAAAGAAGTTGAAAAAGATAGTAATGAAGATAATCAAACAACTAATCATGAAGTAGAAGTTCAAAATAAAGAAAGTCACGTAGAAGTAGAAAAAGAGATAGAACAAGAAGAAGAGGAACCTTATGTGACCCCACCACCATATATTCCTCCAATTCCGTTCCCAAGAAGACTTATGAAAAACCGAATGGACAAACAATTTTCAGAAATTTATAATATGTTATCCAAAGTGAATGTTAACCTTCCTTTGCTTAACGTTATTAAAAATATTCCAGCTTATGCTAAGTTTTTCAAAGATCTTCACTCTAAGAAACACAAATTCGAAAACAATGAAAAAATTATTGTTTCTGAAAACGTAAGTGCTGTTTTACAACCAAAACTGCCCCCTAAGTTAAAAGATCCTGGTAGCTTTAATATCCAAGTCTCTTTAGGTAGCTCTAAAAAGATGAAAGTCATGCTAGATCTAGGAGCAAGTATTAACTTGATGCCTTTTGCGGTCTATAAATAATTGGGGTTAGGAGAACTAAAGCCCACTAATATGTCTCTACAATTAGCTGATCGTTCGGTTAAACATCCCTTGGGCATAGTAGAGGACATTTTAGTTCAGGTTGATAAACTAATCATTCCGGTCAATTTTGTGGTCTTAGAGATGGAAAGGAAAATTTGCACAAATAATGAAGTTCCTATCTTGTTAGGCAGACCTTTTATGGCCACTGCTACACAATGATAAATGTTAAAAATGGTAAACTTACAATGTCAGTCCTAGGTGAAATTGTCGAAATTTCTGTTTTTGATGCTATGAATAGACCTAGTGACATGAATGCATGTTTCTCCATAGATGAAATTAAAAAATTAACAACTCAAACTTTTGAAGAAAGTTGTGAAGATGACGATCATGAGAAAGATGTATTTGTAGTTTATGATGATAGACCGATACCTCCCATAAAAATTGACATTGAAGAAATAGAAAGAGAAATAGAAGAAGAAGAAAAGAAAGAAAGAGAGAAATTAGAAGCTCTTAAAAACAAGAATAAAGTTAATATAGAAAAAGAATTAGAATTAGAAATTGATTTTGATAAAATAGAAAAAGTAGAGGAAGAAAATAATGAATAAGAAGAAGTGGAAATTTTAAAATCACTTTTTGAAGAAATAGAATTAGAGGATGAAAAAGAAGAAAATATTGAGGAGGTTAAAGAAGAAGAAATAATTAAACCAGAAAATTCTGAATTTATTCCATCTGTTAAATCTCCTCCTGTTGAAGAATTAAAGCCATTACCACCCCACTTAAAATATGCATTTTTAGGGGAAGGTAAAACTTTACCTGTTATAATAGCAGCATATTTAACTGAAGAACAAGAAGCAAGCTTGTTAAAAGTTTTATGGTCACATAGAGAAGCAATAGGATGGTCCTTAGCAGATTTAAAAGGTATTAGTCCGTCTATGTGCATACATAAAATACACCTAGAAGAAGGTAGTAAGCCTTCAAGAGAAAGGCAAAGAAGACTCAACCCTCACATGGAAGAAGCGGTGAGAAAAGAAGTTCTTAAGCTTCTAGATGCGGTTATAATTTACCCGATTTCTGATAGCAAATGGGTTAGTCCAGTTCAGGTAGTTCCTAAGAAATCAGGAATTACAGTAGTTAAAAATGATAAAGATGAATTAGTCCCCACAAGAACTATTACCGGTTATAGAATGTGCATCGATTTGAGAAAACTAAATGCGGCAACTAAGAAAGACCACTTTCCCTTGCCATTTATTGACCAAATCCTTGAAAGACTAGCCGGTCATGAGTATTATTGTTTTCTTGATGGTTTTTCTGGTTACAACCAGATTCCTGTAGCACCTGAAGATCAAGAGAAAACCACCTTTACATGTCCTTTTGGTACTTTTGCATTTAGGAGAATGCCCTTTGGACTATGTAATGCACCGGCCACCTTTCTAAGATGCATGATATCTATATTTTCAGATTTAGTAGAAAGATGTGTTGAAGTTTTCATGGATGATTTTTCAGTTTTTGGAAATTCTTTTGATCATTGCCTAGAAAATCTTACATCTGTCTTAAAAAGATGTTGTGAAACAAATTTAACTTTGAGTTGGGAGAAAAGTCACTTCATGGTTAAACATGGAATTGTCTTAGGACATGTTGTGTCTAATAAAGGAATTGAAGTCGATAAGGCGAAAATAGAAGTTATATCACAACTACCTCCTCCAACTTCTGTTAAAGGTGTTAGAATTTTCTAGGGCATGCAGGCTTCTATAGAAGATTTATAAAATATTTTTCAAAAATCTGTAAACCTCTATGTAATCTGTTAGCAAAAGACACAGAGTTTGTTTTTGATCAAGAATGCTTAAATGCATTTAATTTATTAAAAGAAAGATTAACCACTGCCCCTATTTTATCCGGCCTCGATTGGTCTCTCCCTTTCAAGATCATGTGTGATGCTTCTGATTTTACAATCGGAGTCGTGTTAGGACAAAGGGTAGATAGGAAACCGCATGTGATCCATTATGCTAGTAGAACATTAAATGATGCTGGCAATAATTACACAACAACAGAAAAAGAATTTTAGCGCTTGTGTATGCATTGGAAAAATTTAGACCATATCTGTTAGGATCAAAAGTAATAATATTTTCTGATCATGCTGCTTTAAAATATTTATTGAGTAAGAAATATGCTAAACCTAGACTCATTAGGTGGATGCTATTATTACAAGAATTTGACATTACCATTAAAATTAAAAAGAGAACCGAAAATGTCGTAGCCGATCACTTGTCTAAATTAGAATTTTCACCCTTACTTGAACGTCAATTTCTTGATAATACAATTCTACGTAAATGAAGATTTTCCCGATGAAACAACAACTTTTAGTTACGATCAAAGATGAGACCATTGGTATCTTGATTTTGTCAATTATTACGTGTCGATATCATAATCGATTTTGATCACTATCAAAAGAAGAAATTTTGACTGAAGCAAAAAAGTATTTTGGGGAAAGCTTCATTTATATAAAATGTGTTCGAGACTCTTTAATCGAGGCGATGTGTTCAGGAGAAAAAAAACCAACAAAGTAATATGGAATT
>CM028379.1:59041725-59085855 GCA_013146195.2 Codonopsis lanceolata | reverse complement strand
CCCAAATAACATATAGCCAAGGTTTCTAGCATGCTCATAGGCCTAGAAACACAAAATGGAGAGTAATCACATAATCAACAATCATAGAAGTCATCCTACAAATGCTCCTAACAAGTTCATACTCCCAAAAAATCCCAAAATGGGCATACAAACATATCAAGTGTTCATTGCCCACAAATAGCATATAGGTTGTTTTCCTTAGGGCCAATGAACCAAAATCAAAAGGAAGTAACTTACCTAGCTTGAGTGAAAACTCAAGAGCGCAAAATCCGAGCGGTGAAGTTGTTCTACTCGCCGAGGGCTTCAAGATTTCGAAGTTTGAAGGCAATCGGGTGGATGGATCGCCTTGGATCGAAGAGAGAAGAAGCTAGGGCTTGAAATCTCCCATGGAGACTCTCTCTCTCTAACTCACGGTTTGTGTGGAGGAAATGAAGGAGGAAATGCTGAAAATTGCAAATGGATTTGGCTTTTATACCTCCACAAACCAAGAGGGCAAAATAGGGAATTCCTTGGTACAATTAGTAGAGATTAGATTAATCATTCACTAATCTAACCTTAATTAACTTCAACTAATGTTAGGACATGTTTAGGGGCTAAGTATGGGAGGTTAGAAGGGGTTTAGAGGGGTTTGATGAGGGTAGGATAGGCTTTCTCAAAAAAAATCGAAGAGAGGGCAAGATTGCAGTGGCCTGGCACCTGGCGGTCGCAGGTCCCCTATAGCTTGCGACCGCAAGCTCTCAGCACACTCAAGGACAAACTCGATGACCTTGCGGGGCAAGGTCCTTCCACCTTGCGCCCATAAGCCTCCCAACCAAAAAGGGCTTAGAATTCAACCTCGAGCGACCTCAAACACATAACCAAACCTAACAAGGTTCAAACCTCATCCAAAGTAGGTCTAGAACTCCCTTAGAACACTCACAAACAACCCCGAAACAACTCAGAAACCACTCGGAGGCTTAGAAACCGGAAGAGGTGCAACAACGTGCAACCCGGAGCGACGATTGAACTAGCAATTGAACGAGCAATGAAATGAGACTTTTAAGGCAAGTCTAAGGGCTAAAAAAGAAGCTTAAATACTTCTAGAAAGTCGAATAACAACTAGGGAAATAAGAATCCCAAAGGAGAGACGATTACGCGACTCGATTCCCGAACTACGCGATAGAGACGAATGTTGTCTCCAAAGCTTCCAAATCATCGATAGACTTAAGGAACACCTCCAACTTGAAGTCTAATGAATCTAAACATGTTAATAAACCATATTAAAGAGGTCTAGGACCCAAACCGGGGTCACAAACACAAAACGCAAGTAAACCCTCAATCGCGTCGCATTCCGACTATCGTCGAGTCACGACTTGTGACTTTAGCAAGTCAACAACTATATGGAGTCCCTTAATAATGTTTTGGGTTTAATATGGTCTATCATACATATCTAGACCCTCTCGCAAACCAAACATACAGTCGACAAAGGAAGAAGTGCAAGTATAGCACGCAAACCGAGATAACGAAGGAGCGGGGCGTCACATGGGTTGCGTGCTTATGCAGAATGGGAGAGTTATTGCCTATGCTTCGAGGAAGTTATCACCTTATGAGCAGAATTATCCGACACATGACCTTGAGTTGGCAGCTATTATTTTTGCGCTTCACAAGTGGAAGCATTATCTTTACGGGGCTAAGTTTGAAATATTCACCGATCATAAGAGTTTGAAGTATCTCTTTTCACAAAAGGAGTTCAATATGCGACAGAGGCGATGGATGGAGAAACTTAAGGATCATGACTGCACTATTTTATACCATTCGGGGAAAGCTAATGTTGTTGCGGATGCTTTGAGTAGGAAGGCTTTTATGTCTTGCTTGATGATGAGGGAATGGAAGATGCTTGAGGATGTCCGTGAATGGAGTCCAGTTGTGAGTGGGCATAGGGTTATCTTTGCTAGCGTGCGTGCTACGCCTGCATTGTTCGAGTTGATTAAGAAGGCTCAAGCTTCCGATTCTGAGTTGAGGAAGATTATTGATGGATTGGGTGATGGTAAGACACCGGAGTTTGCTGTTAACAGTGATGGTATCTTAACTTTTCGAGGTAGAGTTTGTGTTCCTTCTACCGATGGAGTTAGGCGTATGGTTCTTGATGAGGCTCACAAGGCCAAGTATACTATACATCCAGGGAGTACCAAAATGTATAGGGACTTGAAGAGACAATTTTGGTGGAATGGGATGAAGAGAGAAATAGCAGAGTATGTATCTAGATGTTTGACATGTCGGCGGGTTAAGGTGAACACGAGACCTCGGTGTAGGTTTACTTGACCACTTGAGATACCGGAGTGGAAATGGGAGCATATCACCATGGATTTTGTGACAGGATTGCCACGTACTCGCCGAGGTTTTGATGCAATTTGGGTTGTTGTGGATAGGTTGACAAAATCTTCACATTTTATTCCTATTGCGATGACTTATAGTTTGAGTCGGTTATTAGCGGCGTTGTATATTCAGATATTCGTGATATCGTGAGATTGCATGGTATTCCGGTTAGCATTGTTTCTGATAGAGACCCTAGGTTCACTTCTAGATTTTGGCATTCTTTGCAGGAGGCTTTGGGTACGAAGTTGAATTTTAGTACGGCCTTTCACCCACAGTCTGATGGTCAGTCGGAGAGATTGATTCAGGTATTGGAGGATTTATTGCGTGCTTGTGCCATGGATTTCAAAGGTAGTTGGGATTCTCATTTGCCATTAGCCGAGTTTGCATATAATAACAGTTACCAGTCTAGTATTGAGATGGCGCCATATGAGGCTTTATATGGGCGTAAGTGTCGTTCACCGATTTGCTGGGATGAAGTTGGTGAAGCTAAGCTTTGGGGTTCGGAGATGGTACAACAGTCGGCTGAGAGTGTGAAGCTTATTAGAGATAGATTGCTTACAACCGAGTAGGCAGAGAAAAGCTACGCAAACAACCGGAGGCGTGACTTAGAGTTTCGGTTGGTGACTTTGTATTCTTGAAAGTATCGCCCGGCCGGTATAAGCGATTTGGGAAGAAAGGTAAGCTTTCACCTAGATTTATTGGACCATTCGAGATCTTAGAAAGGATTGGAGCTTTGGCGTATCGGTTAGCATTGCCACCTTCTATATCGGATGTTCATGATGTCTTTCATGTCTCGATGCTACGCAAGTACTTGAAGGATGAGTCACATGTCCTTACTTATGATGAGATTACCATTGAGCCTGACCTTTCTTATGATGAGAAGCCGGTGGGGATTCTTGATACGAAGGAACAAGTCTTGAGAACAAAGAGGATTCCGTTAGTGAAGGTCTTGTGGAAGAATCATAATATTGAGGAAGCCACGTGGGAGACCGAGCTTGATATGAAAGAGAGATACCCTTTCCTATTCGATGACTCCGGTAAGAATTTAGGGACTAAATTCCTTTAAGTGGGGGAGGATGTGAGAACCCAAACCCATTACTTGTGTTATATCATTATAGCATGTTTATCATATATCTTAACATGTTAGATACTTCATTTGGTTCATGTCATGCTCGCATTAGGATTGTTATGTTCATAGTCGCTTGAATGTCTTCTATGCGTTGCATACCTTGCCGTTGTGCTTTGAGTGTTTGCCTTAGCATGTTAGCACTTAACCAAGACTTTTTGGGGTTCTATTACCTTTCATTTATGTCTTAGAACATTCATCTTGATCATAGTAATCTTGGTTGGAAGTTTAGAAACTTTCTTGCTTTGTTTGGGCCTTAGCGATTTCCCTCGTTTCTCGTATTGCTTGTATTTCGTCATGCGAAGTGTTCGTTGAGTTCTCGGCCATCTATTCAGGTCATAACCATGTTTAAACAAGCCTTTTCCATGCCCAAGTTATCCTAGTTTGATTGGTGTTTGATTGGTGTTTGATTCGTTAACCATTCGTCGCATGATTCGAGCCTTGTTCTACCTTGTTCCGGATGTTGTTCGGGTGTGTTTCCGACTTGTTTTGAGTTGGGTTAGACCTTAGAATGGTTGCCCATGAGTTTGGGACCATTTAGGATATGTTTAGACCAAGTTCAAGGGCTGGACCTCGCGCTCGCATCGATTTTTGGTCACTAGCTCGCGGGACAGTGCTTAGAGCATTGCAAAATGGACATAAGCTGGAAATAGGACCATGCGCTTGCATGGTCCATATTTGATGCGACCGCATCAGAGCTTTTCACACCTACGGGATTTTTCTCTTGCAATCTGATTGTGACCCAATTAGACCCTTAACCCCCCATCCTAATTGACCCTAAACCTCCCTATTAGACCCTAATTAAGTTGGATTAACACTAACCTTAATCACCATCCACTTGACAAGTGGATTTGCAAGCCCTCTCCTTGTGACATGTGGACTTCCACCCACAAATTGCATGCCATATAAAATCCTCCCACTTTGTGATCAACCTTAATCCCTCCATATCAGATCATTTCTTCTCTCTCTTCCCTAAGCTCTTGTGTGTGTTGATGAGGGGAGATTGGTGTGTGTTTCTCCCATAACTTGAGCTCCCGACATCCGATTGTCAAACCGAGACCACCGAAGTGAAGCTATCGACGAGGAGCACGATTCCATCCGATTAATTTGTGCTCATCCCATCTTTTTCTTTGGTGTAAGGTAAGCTATCGATTCACCCTTAGGATGTATGCTAGAATTGCCATGTCCCCCTCTTCTTATGATTTTCATGCTCCTACCTTGTCCATGCCATGTTTGATGATAATTTTGAGTTTATGAGATTTTTGAATGATATGTTCATCTTGTTAATTTAGTCATATGCTAGAATTAAAAGTGTTCTATGCCTCCTTAGGAATAATTATTGTTCTTGGACTAATGGATTTTGAAAACTCTTAGAGATTGTGATTTTTAGGGTTTCATAAACTATGAATTGTTCATCCTATTGATTTGGTCCTATGCTTAGAATTAAAAGTGTTCTATGCCTCCTTAGGAATAACTAATGTTCTTGGACCATTGTCTTTTAATAACTTTTAGAAATAATGATTCTAAGGTTCCATGAATTTTGAATTATTGATAATTCTTGACTATGGTTGTTAAGTGGATTAATGGCCTAGTCTAACCTATACGAGAACTTAGAAAAGGGTTTGGAATGCATTTAGCATTTAAACTCTATTGGATGAATTCTTAGAGACGACTCAACGGAGTCAAATTTAGTGAGCCATTGAACAATACCGGCTCAATGATCAATCCCTACGACGTTCTAAACACGTTTCACTAAGAATAATAATTCTAGACTCTTGAATTTGGATTGATTACCATGCTTGATTTTAGATGTCATATAATAGAATGCCTATTTGACATGTTGAGTTCGCTCTTGTCGAACTCAATCCTACTTGATTGTTGATGAGAATAATTACTTGTCATGAATGAGATCGCTCTTGTCGACCTCGTTCACTACTTGAGAATTTTTTAAGTAAACACTACTTGGCATTTGCATGAGTCCAGCTGGCATACCCGTCTTTGTTCACACACGCCTCCACTGTGGCCACAGTGGGGAAGTAGCCCCCTTGCTGTAACCATTAGAGCATCATTGGTGTGTCTATCCCGGGCATCTCCTCGGAAGGTCGATGTACTTACACACATCCGACACCTCACATTCCAGATAACGCTTGTATGCAGGAACTACGTAGCGGCCCGGCTCTCCATATATCCTTATCCTATGTGATTTAATTATAAGCACCTATGTGAAACAATGTGCATTTTGGATATATGTTCTATATGCTTATGTGACGATATCTTGCCTTGTATGTTGCATATTGCCATGACATGCATGATTGATAGCTTACAAGTCTTTATGACTTACCCTTTCCCCTTTACTGCTTTAGATTTTAGCAAAACAGGTCCTTCCCGTTGAGGCTTGCGGTGTTCGTGCCTTGTTCCTCTTTTGGTCTGACGTTGCAGTTTGAAGAGGTGGTTTAGATGTCCTCTTCCTTTCTTTTGTAATTTGTAAGGACGACGGGTTTTAAGTAAGTCATTTAGACTATGCTTGGGAATGTGCTAGAACTTGTACTTTTTATTTTAGTTAACTACTTGTAGTATTTTCACTTGTAGTACTTGTAACCCCTTTTATGCCGGCATTGTGTAAGCCGAGCTTTGGTTATCTTGTTTAGTAGTTCACTACGTATAAGTCTTCCGCTGAGCATCCTATTAGCTCTTATTTAATTCTTGTCCATAAACTGTTAGCTTGGGTTCCGGCATGTAGTGTCGCCGATGACTTGGTTTAATTGCTTAACTGTTTTATCAGGTTTGAAAAGTTTTCAAAATACCGGCCTTTTGGTGCCGAGGCGTGCTACGTCTCTAATGTTGCGTCACGTCGTTTTCTTTAATTGAGTCCTTGCATGTTTATATGTTTACTTGTTTCCCTCCTATTTGGGCGGTCCGACCCGCGGTTCCACCTCGGGCCCGGGTCAGGTCGTCACACTTCATTAAGCTTTGTAAGCATAAATTATTGGGACAAAATAAAGGGCTTATAATTTTCATAATTAACCTCTCAATTGATGAGATTAGTCACACAGCCCTACAGCCTACTGGCTTGAAAAGGTTGAGACCAACATTACTTCAAGATTAACATTAATGTGTTACTTTGGATTATTAACCCTTGATTACAAGTCTCTCATCACTTAGCTTTTTGTAATTGTTGATGAAGATTAAATACTCGATATGGCCGAAGCCACACGAAACTAATTAGCAAGTCAAAGCCATTAAATTGAACACTAATTACAATGTAATATGAGTAGTTAAGAATAATTCATTGATCCACTAAAATATTCTTCAAATTTAATTTTTATCTTGTTTAAGTAGTTCGTCACCTGATTATATGGTCAAGACATAATCTCTCTCTCACACACACACACATGGCAAGCTTAAAATAGCCGGGGACGAGAATTTAAAGAAAGAGGCAAATAAAGGGAAGCAGATTGGAGTAACGAACATATACGATTTACCCATAATATATATATATATATATATATTAACAAATACATATGCATCAACGTCAATATTAGATTACAGTCGATTATTTAATAAAGCATGCTCTTAAGGCGGCGGTGGGACCGGAGGTGGCGATGGCGGTGAGACAGGAGGTGGCGATGGCGGTGGGACAGGAAGTGGCGATGGTGGTGGGACCGGAGGTGGCGATGGTGGACGTGGACGTGGACGTGCAGGTGGAGGTGGTGGAGGTGGTGAAGGTGGCGAAGGTGGAGATGGTGGAGTTGGAGTTGGAGGTGGAGGTGGAGGAGGTGGAGGTGCATTTACCTCACATGGAAAAAAGCATTTGAAGGCTGATGAGGGTGGTTCTGGTTTTGGTTTCAGTTCAATCTCATAAAAGGTCGCTCCACCGACCCGACCCATACCCATAATATATATATATATATATATATATTTACATTATGGGTATTATTTAGAAATAACAAATATATTGCTCAACTAAAAATAACAAGTAATTAATTAATAATCAATTTTGTCCAAGCCTACATAAGTTAAAAGCAATAACTAATAATGTGGTAAATAAGTAAAAAATGTAGTGGAAATAACATTTCATTAAAAAATCATTAACAACTCGTGCAACGTGCGTGCATTTGACTAGTATTCAGAAAAATTACAGGAAAACTATTAATATTAATCTTGTTCGGGTTCATCAAGAATATTAATAACTTGAAGAAAAACTTTATACCCAAAGGATGCACAGCCATAATTATTAAGGTCATTTTGCGACCTTTAACAAAGCAGTGTCTAAACAGAAAAAAATGACCAATATTATTTAATTACCATATATACCATCAATATCTAAATATCTTCATTAAGCTTTGTAAGCATACATTATTGGGACAAAATAAAGGGCTTATAATTTTCATAATTAACCTCTCAATTGATGAGATTTGTGACGACCCGACCCGGACTCCAATGCGGAATCCCAAGGTCGTGCCGTCAAGACAAGCTAAAAGATGGACAAGCACCCGCTAAGCGTAGTGGTGCGAGTCAAGAGTTGAACCAACAAACTCTAAACAGGAATGTAAAGCCATAACGGCAAAATCGAATAAGTGGGACCAAAGCCTATAATTATAAACTAAGGAATACAAGGCTGAGAGACGACTATCTCTCGACAAATCTACGACTCGCGTGACGCAACATTGCGCACGGACAACAACCATCGGCAACCTAAGGCCGGCGAAGCACAAGAACCCAACCTGATAAACGACAACTCTACGGCTATAACATGCCGGAGGAATACATCAACTAAAAGAGTAAGAGATAAAGTACTAACCACTAAACCAATGTCTCTCGACTAAAGTCGTCGGAGACGGCAATACCAACGATACTAGAACGAGTGAGCTAAAGCATGCTCGGAATAATAGAAGGGAACAACTCATAAGAGATACAACGGCTCGACCAAACCAGTCGGCTACCAAAATAATACAATAACAAAATACTAACATAATCTACCCAAGTAAAGTCTACATAACTTTACAATCGTGTCTCACAAATACAAAATAACTTAATAATAATAACCCAAGCTTAAAGCCCTAAGACCACCTTCTAGGAATCACTATCCGGCCGCCACGCTGCACTAACGGGATCACTGCAAAAACTAAGGAAAACAAAAACACGAAATGAGTCATAATGACCCAGTAAGTTACTAAATGCAATGTATGGCATAGCATGGCGTGGCATGGTATAATGCACAAGCATATATAAAATCATGGCATCTTAATCGTATACCAACAATATCACTGTATTAAGTCATCGAGTAGCATAAACTTCATAAATCATATAGCACATTATTTTTCACATAAGTGCTCATAGTAAGCCACATAAGGGATAGAGAAGATACCCAAATTGCTCCGTTGTGTTGCTCCTGCAATACACAATGTTACTAGTTCGTGCCATCGATGTTATGTGAATTCATCGACTATCGTCGAGTCTTACTCGATCTCAATAGCAAGCCAATGCGGCACTTAACCGATACGGCAGGGCTACTTCCCCATCCGCGCCAACAAGGAGGTGTGTGGAGTCCCTGCGGCGATCCATAGCGAGCACGAATCCCATAATTCGTGAAGGCGATGCATCGTCCCACCCTGACTTGAATAACAAACCAATTAATGCCACCGACTCAATGCAATGCACAAGTAGATAATTACTCTCATGCTCAAACAAGAACCAAGACCGACCATAGCGGCATACCAAATCAAGTAGGACATAAAGCTCTACACACCAATTTCAACAATGCACATATTTGCACATACTTAACAAATTCAACCAACTTATAAGTTTAGTCAAAGAACCACATAATGAGGTACTCATAATCCTCAAGTCATCACCAAATCGAAAGTAGCATATAAGCTCAAGAAATCACAATGTGAGGTCTACTATAACCCTCTACTCGAGATCAAACCAAAGACTATCACTTTAGTCTAAGAACAATCATAAATCAAGACTTAGCATTTTTGGCGTTGCTTAAAGGCACACCGACTCAACCATAGTCCCAATTGTCATACATACCCGACATTCACAAACCAATCTCAAGGGTACTAAAATTAAGCCGTGGTCATATTCTTGCAAGTGCTTTCATGTGCACGCGACCAAATTCCCTAAGAGAGAACTCATTCAAATAATCATTTCTTAAGGTAATACGAGATCATAGGTTGATCTCTAATGCTCCGTGCTCTACGAGCACGCCCTAATTAAATCACCAATAAGCTTCTATGTCATGGGTGTCACAAATGGGACACAATTCAAGATGCTCTCGTACTCACAATCACAACCAACCAACCCGAACATCGTGGGCTTAAACCTAAGGCTCACCAACATAATATTGAACCTATAACAACTCTATTGAGTCTTAATATCGCATTTCATTAAATACACATTTCATACAACCCAAACTTAGCGCATCATTCAAGTTTATAGAAATTATCCCAAAACTAATCCGGGCTTATTTCTCAAGCCTAAAATCCAAGAATTCATCATAATCATAATCAATCAAAACCCAAATATCGTAGGGATTCAACCCGAGTTCATTAACACTCTAGTGAACTTATTTCGACTCCGTTGAGTCTAAATACTAAGTTTCATCCTTAGACCTTTCATCCATGTCAACACTAATACCCACTTTATTTAACAACAATATATCCGATAATTCGGGCTTAAGTTCTCAAGCCCTAAAATTCACAACAAAAATCCCAACATGAATCAAAACCCAATTTATAAATCTCATAATCCCACTTAAATGTTCCTACTCATGATATCATGTGAGTTCATACATCCAAAGTCCCAATCATAGGCATAATTCCACAATAAACCCAAATAGCATATAGGCATGATTTCTAGCATGCTCAAGCCTAGAAACACAAAATGAAGAGTAATAGCATATTCAACAATCATAGAAATCACTCTACAAATGCTCTTAACAAATTCATACTTCCAAAAATCCCCAAATTGGGCAAACATAGCATACAAGTGTTCATTGCCCACAAATAGCATATAGATTGTTTTCCTTAGGGCCAATGAACCAAAAATCAAAGGGAAGTAACTTACCTAGCTTGAGTGAAAACTCAAGAGAACACAAATCCGATCGGTGAAGTTGTTCTACTCGTCGAGGGCTTCAAGAATCCGAAGTTTGGCGGCGATCGAACGGTGGAAACCTTGAGGATCGGAGGAAGAAGATGAAGCTAGGGCTCAAAACTCAAGCCCCCAACTCTCTCTCTCTCTAACTTGTAGAAATAGGATGAACAAATGAAGGGTTTACAGAAAATTTGGTCAAGGTTGGGTATTTATACCCCCAATCAAGAGAAGGGTACAAGAGGTATTTCTCACTTGCAATTAGTAGGAGATTAGAAGTTAATCAAACACTAATCCAACCTAATTAACTTCTAATTAATGTTAGGACATGATTAGGACTAAGTGTGGGTATTTAGGAAGGGTTTAGGGGGTTTAATGGGGTAGGATAGGCATTTCACCACCTAACTCAAAAACAGGGAAGAAAAATCCAGCTCAAGTGAGGCGGGCGCCTCACCTCACCCATGCCGCCGGCTTGGTCCCCGCACAAGGTTGCTCTCAAGATTTGAGGCGGCGCGCCTCCATGCGAGGCGGCGCCTCGGCTCCCGAACCTCCAAAACTTGGTCTAAACTTGATCTAAATGATTCCCAAACTTATGGGCAACCATTCTAAGGTCTAACCCAACTCAAAACAAGTCTAAAACACACCGAAGGAACTCCCGAAACAACTCGAGCGAAACCGGAAGGGTGCAACAACGTGCAACCTGACGACTTAACTAACTCGAAATCAAACGAAGCAATGAAAGGAGACTTTTAAGGCAAGTCTAAGGGCTAATGAAGAAGCTTAAATACTTCTAGGAAGTTGAATAACAACTAGGGAATAAGAATCCCAAAGGAGAGGCGATTACGCGACTGATTCCCGAACTACGATGAGACGAACGCTATCTCCAAAACTTCCAAATCATCGATAGACTTAAGGAACACTTCCAACTTGAAGTCTAATGCATCTAAACATGTTAATAAACCATCTTAAAGAGGTCTAGGACCCAAACCGAGGTCACGAACCTAAAACGCAAGCAACCCTCAATCGCCGCATTCCGACTATCGTCGAAGTCACGACTTGTGACTTTAGCAAGTCAACAACTATATGGAGTCTCTTAATAATGTTTTGGTCTTAATATGGTCTCTCAAACATATCTAGACCCTCTCGCAAACCAAACATACCGGCCGACAAGGGAAGAAGTGCAAGTATAGCACGCAAACCGAGATAACGAAGGAGCAAGGCCACACCTCTCCATTTTAAAAAGAATTCGTCCCCGAATTTAAATCATGATACAAACCATCATTAGGTCCACACTCAACCACAATACCGAGACAATGATTACTGTGTTTCTTAATTCCAAGTTAACACTCGATCTCAAAACCACCAACCTTGACTCGAATCTCCGAGTCCACCACTACAATAAACACGAGGGTCGTATAATAATCCAAATGTGAAGGTCCACGAATCCTCAAAGGACATAACAACATAAAACACTTACGATTGAAAATAACATGACTCATACTTGAGTCGCGAATACCATACGAACAACACTAGCCAAACATGTAAGCCAAAATTCCACATTTCAACATAAGAACACATTCAACTACCGAAACTACTTGTCTCTAAGCACATCATGAAATTCAAGCACAAGAGATTCTAAGTTACAAGAATTAATAATTGCCTATGGAGCAATTTACCAACAAATCAAGGATAATCAAATCGGCATTTCAAACCATGTAATCACGCCGCGATTTTCCCATCGCGGTAATAACACATAAGAGCACGTTAATGACGTGTTTTGAAAATTCATTCCATTTTAGTCCAATCCATTTGGTAACGGTATAGTCAATGTTTAACCTACTCACTACCAATCCTTAGTCCACCAACGAACCTTTGATCACCAATTTAGGTACCACTAAATTGATTTCAAAAGCTGCTGCAAGGATGCGAATGTTCATGATTAAAAAGGTTTTAAGCATCCTTTAATAGTCTCCTATGCTAAGGTAATGAATGAGCAGAGATAATAATGATGAAATGAGAATTTAGTATACTACAATGTAATGCATCAAGTAGGTATTTCCTACAACTAATGCACATAATCGAATAAAATTCTCAAGTAACAAGGTCTATTACCTTGACAAACAACAATCATATCTACGACAAACTCGTGTACCTAGTAATCACAATGAATCGACAAGGCTACTAATGCCCGTAATGTCCATACTCCGCAAAAACTATTCTTTTCTTAAGCTCTAGACCAAGTCTACAACCAATGCATACACTAAGTATCCTAACACAACGCCTCAATACTCACGTGAAGCCAATCTCTCCCGTGTAACCATGATTATCCTCTAAATCGCAACCTTCAACCTTCTCTACAAGTCGAGTGTATATCTTACTCGCCCAATAACCCTTAACAACAATATAGTATAATATTACTCATTACATAAAATATATCCTCGTAGAATATACAAACATCATACCAAACCGATAAGTATCAATAAACAATTCATGCTTCATATATATACATACTATGGCCTTTATATACGTAATCCCAAAAAGAAACCACAACTCTACATATAACATAGTCTTATATATATATAGACTAAACAAGAATCCATACACTATGTGCGACATTACTTACCTGTAATTTACAAACAAACCATGTCATATATCTATCTCACATTGGGGTATTATTCCCGATCAAGCAAATAACCAATATTACACAATACACCATATAAGGTATGTATGAATGCACATGAGCTACCGACAAACGCCGTACTCATAATAACGGTAATAGTAGCAACGATATAATTTACGTATATATACAAGAATATACCTTCCTATTTCTGGATAGGCCCTCAAAACTCCGCGAATGGCCAACCGCCACGCTGCAAGATCGCTTCAAACTTAGGCCGATCCGTCACAATCTCTTGGAGCCACCGAACGTTGACTAGTACTCCTGCATCGACTAACTTTCCTCTTCGGGCAATCTTTCTTCAAGTGAGTTCCGCTCACCACAATGGTAACACTTCCCAGCTTTTCCCCAACACTATCCTCTGCTAAGTGTCCTCGCCCTCTTACAAAAGTTACATGTCAACACGCCACCTGCCTTATTCGAAAGTGAGTAGTAACACCACTCCGCCACCCGAACGCACCTTTCGACTAATCGCGAGGTGTTGACGCTTCCTTCTTATCCTCGTGGCCCCTATTAGTCTTTGATATTTTTCTTCGAGCGTACTCCTCGATGTCTAACTCTATCGCATACGCACGATCCACAAGAACTCGTAACCGTTCAAGTCTAACGAAAGCCGCCACGATATTTCCTCATCTTTAGACCCTTCACGAAATCTCGCTTTGGTCTCTTAGCCTCATCTCGTACCAAGTAACCACAAGATGCAGCCAACTCCGTGAACTTCCGAATACCGAGCCACCGTCATAGCTCCTTGTTCTAATGTCATGAATTCCATCCCTTCTTTCTCGAACTACCGACCAAACCGTACCATAAACTCCATCGTGAAGTTTTCCCATACTCGAGGCACTCCATGGTGTCTCCAACTATCTCAGAACACATGCCACCAATGCTCGGCCGCACCATCCAACCTAAACACCGCTAAGGTAACCTCTCCTCCGACGCATACAACCCATAGCCGCAGATATTCTCCATGCTTTCTATCCAAAGTTCTCGCTTAGAAGCATCCGGCTCTCCATCGAAGCTCTCAGTGTTCCAAAACTTCAAGAATCTCGCAAGAATGATAGAATTGTCTTCATCCCAAACATCTGGTTGAGGAGTCACACGCTGGTCGCACAGATCCGCATTCTCTCCTCTCTCTCGCCACGAGTTGTCCCGAATCCGGTCTACTAGAACTAGCTCCACGCCAAGTTCCCGACATAATACGCCTACAAAGAACACTCAAGCAATAACTCAACAATAAACCCAACCCAAACAAGGCCAAGGAACCTATCCTCGGGCGAAATAGCTAACCTATAGCTCGATATTAATCGTGACGACTTGAATCTGACTCAATGCGAATCCCAAGGTCGTGCCAAGACAAGCTAAAGATGGACAAGCACCCGCTAAGCGTAGTGGTGCGAGTCAAGAGTTGAACCAACAAACTCTAAACAGAATGTAAAGCCATAACGGCAAAAATCGAATAACCAAAAACTAAAATCATGAAGCAAATCATAAGTGGGACCAAAGCCTATAATTATAAACTAAGGAATACAAGGCCGAGAGACGACTATCTCTACAAATCCATTTCGACTCGTGACGCAACATTGCGACACGACAACAACCATCGGCAACCTAAGGCCGCGAAGCACAAGAACCCAACCTCGATAAACGACAACTCTACGGCTATAACATGCCTGAGGAATACATCAACTAAAAGAGTAAGAGATAAAGTACTAACCACTAAACCAAGTGTCTCGACTAAAGTCGTTTGAGATGACAATACCAACGATACTAGAACGAAAGTGAGCTAAAGCATGCTCGAATAATAAAAGGGAACAACTCATAAGAGATACACAATCGACCAAACAAGTCGGCTACCAAAATAATACAATAACAAAATACTAACATAATCTACCCAAGTAAAGTCTACATAACTTTACAATCGTGTCTCACAAATACAAAATAACTTAATAATAATAAACCCAAGCTTAAAGCCCTAAGACCACCTTCTAGGAATCACTATCCGCCGCCACGCCGCACTAACGGGATCACCGCAAAAACTAAGGAAAACAAAAAACACGAAATGAGTCATAATGACCCAAGAAGTTACTAAATGCAATGTATGGCATAGCATGGCGTGGCATGGTATAATGCACAAGCATATATAAAATCATGGCATCTTAATCGTATACCAACAATATCATCATGTATTAAGTCATCGAGTAGCATAAACTTCATAAATCATATAGCACATTATTTTTCACATAAGTGCTCATAGTAAGCCACATAAGGGATAGAGAAGATACCCAAATTGCTCCGGTTGTGTTGCTCCCGCAATACACAATGTTACTAGTTCGTTCGCCATCGATGTTATGTGAATTCATCGACTATCGCCGAGTCGCACTCGATCTCAATAGCAAGCCAATGCGCACTTAACCGATACGGCAGTGGCTACTTCCCCACCGCGCCAACAGGAGGGGTGTGGAGTCCCGGTGCGGCGATCCATAGCGAGCACGAATCCCATAATTCGTGAAGGCGATGCATCGTCCCACCCTGACTTGAATAACAAACCAATTAATGCCAGCTGGACTCAATGCAATGCACAAGTAGATAATTACTCTCATGCTCAACAAGAACCAAGACCGACCATAGCGGCATACCAAATCAAGTAGGACATAAAGCTCTACACACCAATTTCAACAATGCACATATTTGCACATACTTAACAAATTCAACCAACTTATAAGTTTAGTCAAAGAACCACATAATGAGGTACTCATAATCCTCAAGTCATCACCAAATCGAAAGTAGCATATAAGCTCAAGAAATCACAATGTGAGGTCTACTATAACCCTCTACTCGAGATCAAACCAAAGACTATCACTTTAGTCTAAGAACAATCATAAATCAAGACTTAGCATTTTTGGCGTTGCTTAAAGGCACACCGGACTCAACCATAGTCCCAATTGTCATACATACCCGACATTCACAAACCAATCTCAAGGGTACTAAAATTAAGCCGTGGTCATATTCTTGCAAGTGCTTTCATGTGCACGCGACCAAATTCCCTAAGAGAGAACTCATTCAAATAATCATTTCTTAAGGTAATACGAGATCATAGGTTGATCTCTAATGCTCCGTGCTCTACGAGCACGCCCTAATTAAATCACCAATAAGCTTCTATGTCATGGGTGTCACCAATGGAACACAATTCAAGATGCTTGAGTACTCACAATCAAAACTAACCAAACCCAAACATCAAGGATTTTAGCCTAAGGCTCACTAACATAGTATTGAACCTATAACAACTCTATTGAGTCTTAATATCGCATTTCATTAAGTACACTTTTCATACAACCCAAACTTAGCACATCATTCAAGTTTATAATAATTCTCCCAAAAGTAATCCGAGCTTGTTTCCCAAGCCTAAAAGCCCAAGAATTCATCATAATCATAATTAACGCAACCCAAATGACGTAGGACTTCAACCCGAGTTCTTTAACACAATATTGAACTCATTACGACTCCGAAGAGTCTAAACACTAAGTTTCATTCTTAAACCTTTCATCCATGTCAACACTAATACCCACTTTATTTAACAACAATATATCCGATAATTCGGGCCTAAATTCTCGAGCCCTAAAATTCACAACAAAATCCCAACATAAATCAAAACCCATTTCATAATTCTCATAATCCCACTTAAATGTTCCTACTCATGATATCATGTGAGTTCATACATCCAAAGTCCCAATCATAGGCATAATTCCACAATAAACCCAAATAGCATATAGGCATGATTTCTAGCATGCTCAAGCCTAGAAACACAAAATGAAGAGTAATAGCATATTCAACAATCATAGAAATCACTCTACAAATGCTCTTAACAAATTCATACTTCCCAAAAATCCCCAAATTGGGCAAACATAGCATACAAGTGTTCATTGCCCACAAATAGCATATAGATTGTTTTCCTTAGGGCCAATGAACCAAAAATCAAAGGGAAGTAACTTACCTAGCTTGAGTGAAAACTCAAGAGAACACAAATCCGATCGGTGAAGTCGTTCTACTCGTCGAGGGCTTCAAGAATCCGAAGTTTGAAGGAAATCGGGTGGTCGGATCGTCTTGGATCGAAGAGAGAAGAAGCTAGGGCTCAAGAGTCTCCCATGGAGTCTCTCTCTCTATAATAGGTAAGAATGAGAGGAAGAAATGAAGAGTTTTCAGTAAATGGTGAAGGGGTTTGGGTATTTATACCCCCAAAATAAGAAGGGCACAATAGGCATTTCTCAAGTGCAATTAGTGGAGATTAAGGGTAATCAAGCTTTAATCCAACCTTAATTAACTTCTAAATAATGTTAGGACATGTTTAGGGTTAAGTATGAGTGGTTAGGAAGGGTTTAGAGGGGGTTTAATGAGGGTAGAATAGGTAAAACACGTCACAACTCAAAACAGGGGAAGAAAAATCTCGTAACAGCAATCTGGAAGTGAGGCGGGCGCCTCACTCCCTCCCATCTTGCCGCCTCACTTGGTCTCTCGCACAAGGTTGCTCTCTGAGGCGGGCGCCTCACTCATGCGAGGCGGCCTGCCTCTGAACCTCCAAAACTTGGTCTAAACTTGATCTAAATGATCCCAAACTTATGGGCAACCATTCTAAGGTCTAACCCAACTCAAAACAAGTCTAAAACACACCGAACAACTCAGAAACAACTCGGAGCGAAACCGGGAAGGGGTGCAACAACGTGCAACCGGGACGACGAACGAACTCGAAATCAAACGAGCAATGAAAGGAGACTTTTAAGGCAAGTCTAAGGGCTAATGAAGAAGCTTAAATACTTCTAGGAAGTTGGATAACAACTAGGGAAATAAGAATCCCAAAGGAGAGGCGATTACGCGACTCGATTCCCGAACTACGCGATAGAGACGAACGCTATCTCCAAAACTTCCAAATCATCGATAGACTTAAGGAACACCTCCAACTTGAAGTCTAATGCATCTAAACATGTTAATAAATCATCTTAAAGAGATCTAGGACCCAAACTGAGGTCACGAACACAAAACGCAAGCAACCTTCAATCGCGTCGCATTCGGCTATCGCCGGGTCACGACTTGTGACTTTAACAAGTCAACAACTATATGGAGTCTCTTAATAATGTTTTGGTCTTAATATGGTCTCTCAAACATATCTAGACCCTCTCGCAACCCAAACATACCGTCGACAAAAGAAGAAGTGCAAGAATAGCACGCAAACCGAGATAACGAAGGAGCGGGGCGTCACAACCGAAGGCCATAATCAGTGATCAAGGAACTCATTTTACTAATAAATTATAAAATAATGTCCTTAGAAAGCATGGTGTAACTCACAAGTTAGCTACACCCTATCTTCCTCAGACATCTGGCCAAGTAGAGGTAAGTAATAGACAAATAAAAGCAGTATTAGAAAAGACCGTTAGGCCAAATCGTAAAGATTGAGAATCTAAACTTAGGGATGCTTTATGGGCTTATCGAACTGCTTATAAGACCCCGATAGGAATGAGTCCATACCGAATGGTGTATGGCAAAGCATGTCATTTACCAGTTGAAATTGAACATAAAGCTTATTGGGCTGTCAAAGACTTAAATTTAGACTTAACCTTGGCTGGTCAAGAAAGATTGTTTCAATTAAATGAGTTAGAGGAACATAGGCTAAATTCGTACGAAAATGCTAAAACATATAAGGAAAAGACCAAGAAATATCATGACATGGGATTGGCCAATAAAATGTCTCGTCCAGGATTAAAAGTTGTACTTTTTAATTCCAGACTTAGGTCATTCCTTGGAAAATTAAAATCAAAGTGGTCTGGTCCTTTCACAATTGTCCGAATTTACCCTCATGGAGCAATTGACATAAGAAATCCAAGGACCAATGAAGTGTTTAAAGTTAATGGTCACCGACTCAAACCGTATCTTGAACCAATGTCAGTTGAACGAACAATTGAACTAATTCGTCTCGCTGACAATGCACCACCCGATGATTAGGTTTGCAATTGGGTTGAGCCAAAGACGTTAAACAAGTGCGCTAAGTGGGAGGCAACCCATGATGATGAATTTTATTTGTTCTTGTAGTTAATTTAAATATGCTATTCTTTGTTAAATTTAATTTTGGACATTTAATTTTGAAATTAAATATGCCAAAATCCAAGTTTGGGGGAGAAAAGCATCTTAGTGTTGTATTTATATGTTGCTAATATTGTTAGTTTAGAGTTTTTGTAGAATTTTTAGAATGCAGGAAAGTAATGGAAAGTAACGGAACCTAACGGATGGACCTAAATGAAAAACTGCTAAAAAGGATGAAAGGAAAACAAAGAAGGAACATTACTCGCTTACCTATGGGCGCACGCAGTTGTAGTGCTTAATACTCAAGTGCGACCGCAAGGTACCCATAAATACGTAAAGTGTGTGACCGCATCATGCAGTACGAGGGAATCGAGCCAAGATAATCGCCTACCTTATGCGGGCCACGCATAGTAAAGAGACCTTGCGACCGCAAGGTGTCTTTATAAAAGAACTCGTCGGGCTTCAGTAGAAGAACACCCAAAATCCATCCCTCTTCTCTCTCAAAGCAGCAGATCAGCTCTCCTACCTCTAAAATTACGGCAAGAAGCTTTCAAATTCGGCTCGATCTACAAGAAACTCTCCCTCCTTCAAACTTTTCTCCCTCCATTCATCCTCCATTACACTCCATTCAAAGGTTGAAGAAGGAGACTCCATAAAATCCGACGAAAAGCTCAAATTCCGGCGATTCTTCACCTTAAAGCTGCAAAATTCCAAGTATCTCTCACCCCTCTTTCATTTTTACGTACAAAAATTACTTGCATGTTAGGGTGTTAGAATAATTTACGTAGAAATATATTTTTGCATGCTTTAGGTGATAGTTTAATTTTTTAATTTTAAAAAGAGAGTAATATTTTTATTTGTTAAATTTTTTTTGTGCCCAAACATAATGGCCCCAAAACGTAGAAACACCGGCCCCTCTACTTCTCGCCCCGTCGAGGAGGATGAGCAAGTTTTTGACCACCGCCGCTTCATATCTTTTGAGGCATCGGAGAGCTACACCGCGAAGCTCTCCAAGTCCTTGATTCCCCCGAGAGGGGATTTAAGGCCGCTGAATTTGGCCTCCAAAATGAATTTAGAGCGCGTAGGTGGGGAATTTTGACTGAGTCTCCGAACAAGGCAATCATGCCTATTGTCCGTGAGTTCTATGCTAATGGCCGCATTAGCATAGATGGTGGGGTGATAGAGATTGTTAATGTTAGGGGCATAAGTGTTAGTTTTACGTCCCAAAGCATTAACATGTACTATGACACCTCCAACTTTGCGGAGGGTGCCGACGATTTAGCCACCACCTTTCTTCCCCTATCCCTATCGAGGTGGTCAATGCGACCATCTCCCATCCTGGTGTGGTGTGGACCCAAAACCGCAACCTACCATTCGGTCCACGCACCATGGAAGAGTCCTTCCTTTTGGACACGGCCAGGCCCGTGTTCAAATTCATTTGCTCATGCCTTATGCCTTCTAGTCACCAACACACGATGACTTGGGCTAAGGCCGTCCCGATCTACACCATCATGACCGGCTGGTTCATGCCTGGGCCGCCCGATCAACGACCAAATTAAGACCCAAATTAGAGGTACGACAAATGCGGGGTTCGCGTTCCCGCATTTGATTACTGGACTGTGTAAGGACGAGGGAGTTAGGTGGACTCGTGATTCGGAGAGGCTGAAGAAGGTGCCCGCTATTACTAGGGAAATTTTGTTTGAGCACCAATGTCAGCCGCGAGAGAGGGTTCCTCACGAGGAGGAACCCGAAGACGAGGAGGAGGACCCGCTAGTGGGGATCTCCAATAGGCTAGAAGAGGTTGCCCTTGAAGCCAACATGGAAAATCACCAGTTGGCACTTATGCGTGCCAACCAAGAAGATATGTTTGGTTGAGTCAACCTAGTGGGGCAAAATGTCTCCAACTTTTTTGGGATGCCGCCTCGGGCAGCATCCATCCCGAAGTTTCCCCCTGCTCGTTATTTCCTCCCGACTCACCGTGTGTCGAGGCCCAAGTTTCATCCTCTTTCGTTAGGTGGGCCTGCTATGTCCTTTTTATATTTGTCCTTCCCCATCAAGCCTCTCATATGTTCCTCAATTTTGAGGACAAAATAGAAATTAAGTTTGGGGCGGATTCTAAGACCAGAGTCTTAGCAGGTCCTAGCATAAAGAGGAATGGAGTTGGGCTACGTTTTTAGGGTGGGGAAAATTTTCTTTTCCCTTTATCGTGTCTTCTCCTCACCGGCCTTTCTTGCTTTTGAATTTTCTTGTTTTCAGAGATGGTACCTTGACCAGAATACTATAATTTTGGATGCTCATGGATTCCTGCTATGGGGATCCATCATCAATTGTGTCATCATCATCTCCAATTTTATTTATAAATTTTTTTTTCAAAAAAAAAATATATATTATTAATTAAAAATTTTCATCCTTAAGTTTTTGTGTGGTAGTACTAGTCGATGAGGAGTTAATGCAATAAATCACATAACTTATCCGTAGATCCTTCTAGAATTTACTTGATTTTGCGAAACTCCTACTTTTCTCCAAATTCTTCATGCACCCACACCAGTCATAATTATGGATAGATTAGAATAGTTTTATAAAGTTTAAAGCACCCATTTCATTTCAGCAAGATATGCACAAGAATATGAAGAATAGCTGTCCGAACATGATTGTTGCATTAATTTGTAACTTAGGGTCAATCACAAGATAGTTAGATCCCTTGGATTTTGCTCACTTATATATCTCAAGCACACTTTCGAACCGTGTCTACATGTTAGTCTCGATTGTCCCTACCATCTGTATTAGCGAATGCTTATGTGAAATCCAGTGATGTTTAACATTCAACCCCACAATTCTCATAGTTGATATGAAATTTTGTGTGTCTTACTTGCTTTAAAAACTACATGAATATTTGGCATTAAGAAATGACTTAGGCCATCTTTGGATCGTTTGAGCCTAAATATTCCCTGACCTTTACTAAAAATATCCCTAGTATCCCCTTTTAAGCCTAATTAAAAAGAATGGAGTGTGCTAAGCACACATTAAACCGCCATTCGACATCGTTTCTATCACCCACATTTACTTAACTCTAGAAGCCTATACACTTTTAGCCTACCCTTTGAGAGAGTAGGATGTGGGTGGAGAATTAATTTTATGAAACCTTTTTTTCAGTCAAGAAAATTTTCTGAAGACTTCTTCTTCCCGTTGAAAAAAAAAAAGATCGACGAAAAATGAAACGGGCGAAGGAGAGTGCAAGTAGATTCAAATGAAAGCATAGCTTTCAAGAAAATATGTTAGAAAAATGTTGCTGAGAAAAATGATGAGATATTTTTAGATTGATATATTGCCCAAAACAAGTTTGGGGGGGGGGGAGAAGAAAACTGAAAAGTAAAAGAAAAAGAAAATACCCCTCGCTTGTAGTCTTTGCAGGTCCTAGCCTAAAAAATGAAAACTTCCTTTTGCTTGGAAGTATGAGGGATAAAGGGTAGTCTTACTCCCTCACTTTGAATTCCAATCCCTTTCCATCAAATCCCCCAACACCATGGCCTTACATTATAAGCTAATAAAGACCTAATGATCTTCTTGCCAATGCTTGTGTGTGTTTTCTTTGCTAAGTGAGTCATATAGAATTGATCTAACACTTTATATTCATGTTATTCACCAAAGCTCACAGTGTTAGCATAATCTTAGCTAGTACAAGTAATTGGGATAGGAGAGCATTGTATGTCATACATAGAAGTGCATGGGATGGATGTATAAGTTTTTGAAATCCTTGGTGACCTCTCTTTCTGTAATAGACCGGGTTTGGATAGTAGATCTCATATTTCACGATGCATTGGTTTTAATTAAATTCTGATTTTCATATGAATGTGGTGCTCAGCTTAATAAAACTGTTTTAGTTGAGATATTCTCTAAGACTGGTGATCACACACACACGGAGAAATTAAGAGTAAGTAGCAGCTTAAAGTAAAAGTCAGTTGGTTTTATGTGATTAAGTCTGCACATATGTGGTGAGCATCGGACTGAGACTGCTTTGTTATGCCATGCTATTATAACTTGAGGTTGAAACCAAAAAGATTTTTGGTTTAATTTTTATCTGCTTTTGTATTTATTAGTTTTTGTATTTATCTGCATAGTCGAGTCACTCGTCAGAGTCTCCTTGAGTTTATGGGTTTCTAGAGGAGTGTAAATAGTGTCACCCTCCAAAAAGATTTTCGTTATTTTGTTATTTAAATGCTTTTGTATTTATAAATATTGTTTACTCATGTACGAGCAAAGTTTACGTTTGGGGGTATTTGATCGATGTATTTTATACGTCGATTTCCTATACTTCTATGACTTAAATTGAACGATTCCACGAGGCTTTTGGCTACTGATGTGTGTTTTTCAGTGATTTTATGAGTTTTAGGGTTTTAGGTGAAAGTATACAAATTATAAGGCTTTTTGGTGAAAATTCCAAGAAGGGGCTAGAGTGTAAAATTGAAGAAGAAACGAAGAAGATCAGACTGGGCACCTTGCGGTCGCAAGGTAGGCAGAAACTTCAGAATTCTAGCCCCGGATAAATCAAGGACCTTGCGGTCGTAAGTTGCCTTATACCTTGCGACCGCAAGGTAGTCAGAATGCCAGAAATTGCGTTTTCACTTCAGGCTAAGAGATCTAATCGCCCTACAACTCCATGGTATAAATAAAGGCCGGTAGCCAAGGCATTAGGACGGCCAGAAAACAGTTTTCTATAGCTTTAGAATATATTTTAGGTTGTATAACATAATTAGTTATTGTAATTACAAGGATTGAAGACCGATTCATGTATTCAATCATCTCCATGTGTTGTTCATCTTCAAGGATGAACTAAATCTTCATTAATCTAGGAGGTGGGAGGTAACTTGTATCGAATCTATGCTTTAATCTATATTTTTATTCATTCAATTCTTGTTGATTGTGGTGTTTATCTATCCCTCTATTATTTCACTTTGAACAAATGAATGTAATCGTGAATAATAAAGGCCTAGAGGTGCGGATAACTGCATGATCAACGTGCATATGTCGTGCACTGGCTCACCATCATAATAAATTGAACCTATCGATGCACGAGAGTGATAAGTTAGGGTCAGGTTCCATATATGACCTAAGTGACAGTTAGATCATATGTTCTTGTGTCTAGGATATAGAATGGATGGATTATTTGAAGATGGAGACTGAACGATAATTCAACAGGCTATATCTATATTTTGTGAACGAACCCAAGAGATTAAATGATAATTTATTAAAATAAGCATAGAGGAGATACAAGTGAAACCCTAATCCTAGATTTCCATCCACCATAAGATCTTCATAAACTGTAATTGCTGCTAATTAGTTAAACATTAGAATAATAATTAGTTTAGAATAAAATCAATATAAAAACCCCCTTAGATTAATAATTTGCTACCGATAAATTGTACTATCTGTGATCTTCTTGTCTCTGTGGTTCGACCCTTGCTTCCCAAAACTATTCTCCAATAGTCTTGTCCACTTGCAAGGAAATAATTAAAATAAGACATCGATCAATTATCGAAAGGGATTCATACCTAACGTATATTCCCAATCTTTGTTGTGGTCCCATTTTTGTGCGTTGTGGTGGAGCAATGGGTACATATACCGCACAACAAAAATTCTTAGATGAGATGGATTCAGTGCTTGACCGAATGCTAGCCGAAATGGGGAGTACTTATGATATGCACTTGGTCTAAGGTGAATTAGTGCAGCGGCATGCAAAACAACATGACCCCATACAGAGGTAGAGAGCTTTGTTCTCATTATCAATGGTTTGGCGATGAGTTGAATACATTTGATAAACAATTCAACCAAACCGTTTTGTGTATGAACATGAGCTATTGGATGTTCAACATCAATTCCTATTGCCATACAATAATCATTGAATGCTTGAGATGTAAATTCCCCAACATTATCAAGTCTAGCCCTCTTAATCATGTAATCTGGGAATTGTGCTCTCAATTTGATTATTTGTGCAAGGAATTTTGCAAATACCGTATTGCGAGTTTATAATAGGCATACGTGTGACCATTTGCTAGAAGCATCGATCAATACCATAAAGTATTGGAATGGTCCACTTTGTGGATGGATAGGTCCACATATATCACACTGGATCTATTCCAAAAAGATTGGTGATTCATTTCCAACTTTGGTTGGTGATGGTCTAACTATCAACTTTCCTTGAGAACAAGCATCACAAGAGAGTTCATTGGGTTGAAAAATCTTCTGGTTTTTCAACGGATGTCCGCTAGAATTCGCGATAATTCTCTGCATCATTATTGAGTCGGGGTGTCCCAACCGTTCATGCCAGGCTTTAAATGTTTCCATAAACTTCGGGGTTACGATAATGTCTGATTCAAATACTCTTATATTTGTATAATACAATCCGGATGATAGGGCAGACAACTTTTCCAATACACACTTATTTCCAGAAGTGTTTGAAGTAATGTAAAGATATTCACTATTCTCTTTGTTCATGGTTTCAATATGATATCCGTTCATACGAATGTCTTTGAACTTAACAAGTTTTTTTTTGAGATTTAGGAGAGAATAGTGCATCATTTACTATGAATTTCGTGCCTCCATGCATTAGAAAAATTGCTTTTACAGATCCCTTAATTATTTTTGCACTACCAGATATAGTATTGACGTTTGCCTCGTCAATCTTTAGATAAGAAAAATATTTCTTATCCTTAAGTATAGTATGTGTAGTAGCGCTGTCTGCAAGACATAAATCACCTTCATGGATATTGGATTCAGACATGATTATGATCTACTTTAATATAAGATAGAGGAAAAATAAGATAAATAAACATTATAAGGGTATTAAACACGAAATATATAAATAGATAATATCATACATAATTTTAGCGTTATGTCAAACATAAATGTTTGGCCCATATTTCGGACCATATCTTCATTCCTATTGAGGACCATTACACACAGTACTAAATATATAAGCAAATAGTTTATTGTTCACACAAACGAGAAATATCTATGAAAATTTATTTTCTTGGCGATTGAGTCCATCGGTCATATCAACATCCACATTGGCAACATCATCAAGGTCAAAGATAAGATCTTCAGAATCAATTATCATGAAATTTGTCTTGATGTTTTTCTTTTTTCGTGATTTCTGATAAAGGTCAACTAAATGTCTCGATGTATGGTACGTGCGCGACCAATGACCTTTCATACCACATTGGTAACAAATGTTTTCATTATTCTCTTTATGAGTACCATTGTGGTTCTTTCCACGTTTTTCCTCCTTATCAATCTTGGGTCTGAAACCTCTTCCCCTTCCTCCACCACGTCCTCGACCACGACCTCGGCCACGATTATAGCCTCGGCTACATCCTGAAATGGATCCATGGTTATGCCCATGGTCATGATCAGTCGACGTTGCATTTACTTTCTGGGTACGGGGCAGAGCCAGTGGGACGAGTCTCATGATTTTTCATCAGCAACTCGTTATTTTATTCCGCCAAAAGAAGGCATGAAATCAGTTTAGAATATCTTGTGAATCCTCTTTCACGATATTGTTGTTGTAGGATCACATTTGTGGCATGAAATATGGTGAATGTTTTTTTCCAGCATATCATACTCAGTGATATTTTCACCACATAATTTCAGCTTAGAACTGATGCGGAACATGGCTGAATTATATTCCCTAACAAATTTAAAATCCTGAAAGCGAAGTGTAAGCCAATCATAACGAGCTTTTGGGAGAATCACTGTTTTCTGATGATCATATCTTTCCGTCAGTGATTTCCAAAGATCTGCAGGATCTTTAATAATGAGGTATTCTGATTTAAGATTGTTGGTCTACAATAATGCTCAAATAGGCTAGGGGGGGGTGAATAGCCTATGATGCCAATTTAAAAACTTTTCTTTGGATAAAACATAAAGCATAGTTTAAGTGGCAAATATAATTTATCAAGTTGAGTATTTCTGCCGTAGAGACTATCGGTAGACTTACTCAAAGTAGAAGTGATATCTCTGCCGATAAACTGTTTAATCAAATCACAAGCCTGATAAAAGATTTGTATAACGGAAAGTAAAAAGGCTATGATTTGAAGAAGTCTTAAGTGGCTGTACACGAATATATGTTCAGAACAACAGCACACTTAATACTTCTTTCAAATGCAGGTTTAGGAGATCAGGTAGAGAATGATTTTTCTAAAGATAAATCATTTATAAAAACCTCATAGATATTTAATGACTGAGAGATAAAGCATTAGTAAGAACATATGAATTTATTCAAAGATAAATTACATATTACATCAGTCTAAATAATCTATGTACAATTTCTGGTTTTGTCTTCCTAAGTCTCAATCCTTACTTAATTATCCATTCAAGGATCTTTAAGCTTGCAAAGGACAATAGGAGACCAGAACGAGAAACTGTTATGAGAAGATGATTCTTAAGGTCGTTCAGATATAAAAATATATTTGAACGATTGAGTGCAAAAGCACTCATCCTCCCATGATGATTGATAACTGCACAATCAACAGCATTTGTATTGGAATACAAATCTGAAGATATGAATGCAATATCTACAGACAGCTCTTCATTTTCTTCAGACATGGTCTAACATCAATCTTCAGATCTTGATCTCTGCCTATTGAAGTTTCTGATCACTCTCTCTTCTTTTCCAGCCTTTTCTTCCTAGCAATCCACTGAAGGTGTCTTGATAAGAGCTGGATGAGTTCACTGCAATCTGTTGTAGAAATCAGAGATGCATTGGTGAAGACGATCTCTTTGATGATTTATTTTCTATGAAGTTCTTGAGTAGATTGAGTTACTCGTTGCTCGTTGTATCTCACAAATGTTGTATGATTTATTTTCTATGAAGTTCCCGATGTTGTAGATGAAGCGCATTAATCTCACGTATATCACATATCAGTTGTATTATAGTTTTTCACATCTATCACCATGTGTTCAGCAAGAGGGAAGGGTTTATATAGGCGAGAACCAATATGATCGTTGAGAGATGAAGACTTCGAAGATTTCTATCCGTTGAAGTTGTAGTGGTTTGATGAGAATCGGATAGAGATCTTTGTCCTCAAGATCTTCGATTGTCTGGAGTAGAGATTTAGTCCTGTTGATCTTGGAACTCGTTGTCTATCAGATTATGTTGATAAGTCTCTGAAGAGTAGGTCTGATGTCTGTTGCACTGTGAGGTGGTCTGTTCAATAAAGTAATTGTTTTTTGACTTTAACAGACTACTTGAGTGAGAGAAAGTCGTGTAGCTTTAAGTATGTCATGCTTTTTGAGGCACATACATATTTATCTTGATTTGAGCAGCTAGTTGACATTTCTCTATAACACGTGCAGATCTTAAAGTCTGCCGTTGGAAAGCTTCGAGCCAGTGGAGACAGGTCTTCCGATACAGTAGAGCTGATGTCTGCTGGTATGAGCATTTTAACTTGTGGCATGTCTGCCGCTGAAGGCTTTTGACATAACTGCAAGTCTTTCTGCCTCCGAGTGCATTCTCAAGTCCGGTCCTTGATCATCATATGGGAGGGTAGGACTAGATCAGGTCACACCTAATCTTAGACCTATGTGAAATCATACAAGCTGCCATACTAACCGGTACGCAGACCTTTTAGCCACTTGTGATGATTAACTTGTAATGGGGGAAAGCAAATCAACATATATGAAATATGCAAGGTGATAATTAAATTATCAAGAAGCATGTTTCAATAATCAACAAAGATCCTCATGGAGGTGGTGGCGAAGGAAGATCATAGCCTTTGCCTTGTCTTGGGTTGATGTTTCTTTTGATTCTAATGTGGCAAAATCACTGCTTGGGTCGTCTCTGTGTTGGGTTGGATATCTGGGCTTGAATCTGCTTCCTTGAACCTATTTGGGAACACAGTAAACCTGAGTGGAAGTGCAAGGCAAGGCCTCGCGAAACCCCTCCGGCGTGAGAGTAAGTATCGTATGAGAGAGTCCAAAAGCAATTTGACAGAGTTTCTAGGCTCAAGAAAGAGTGTGTACCTTCTTTGTGGATTGTGGAGGGATATTTATAGGCCCACAATGTCCTTGAAACCGTCTAGGATTTAGTTTCCTTAGATACCTAGTCAATTAAGGGGAGAATCCCTAAATTATAGGCGTGATAAGCGGCTGGCCGCGTAAATGTAGGAGCTGATAAGGTAAGTGTCCTGCTCAGATAAGGAAACCTTTGACTTGTCTTGGAGAGCAAGCTTCCGGAGTTTCCTGCTCGACGTGTGCCCAGGCGAGCATGGCTCTGCCCCGCTATTTGATGCATACTGTTTTGAGGTAAGTGTAGATCCTTGGCGTGGCCCCTGGTCGGGCAGGCAAGGCTGGTACTGGAACAGGTTTGGATGGGATGAATCTAATTCTTTGCTCGGTGTGAGTGAGGTCCCCAGGCATGGCCCCTGGTCGGACAGGCAAGGCCTATGCCCGGCCAGGTTTAGACGGGAGTTGCACTGTTCGTTCCTTGGTATCTCAGTTACTTTGTCCGCTAGGCTGGCGGGCCCCATATTAATTATGCTCGTGACTGGCACATGATGCTAGCTCGTGACTGGCACGTGATGCTAGCTCGTGCTTCACTCGTGACTCGGCTTGGGCCGGGCACATCAGTGGCCCCTAGCTCCTTGTCTGGTGAGTATTCATGCTCGGAGCAAGGAGCGTACATGCTGGATGATGCTATTTGGCCACGGGCTTCAACACTTGTGGATTTTTGAGAAAAAGAGAGGATTGAGATAGCAGACTTGTGGAAGGCAGCAGTGTGAACATCATCAGCCCAAAAAGACTTAGAAACGTTCATCTCAAACATCAATGCCCTAGCGACTCCCAACAGATGGTGATTCTTGCGTTCAGCAATACCATTCTATTGTGGGGGTGACAATACATGAAGATTGATGAATGATTCCATTCTGAGACATATAAGAAGAGAAAATACCAGAAAAGTATTCCTTAGCATTATCACTATGAAGATTTTGAACCAAACAATTGAAATGAGTTTTAATCTCAGCACAGAAGGAGCTAAATAACTGAAACAACTCATCTCTAGATTTCATTAAATAAAGCCAAGTACTTCTGGAATAATCATCGACAAAAGTAACAAAATATCGGAACCCTGATTTGGAAGGTACATTACAAGGACCTCAAACATCCGTATGAACTAACTCAAATAGGGACGCAGTCCGTTTATTAACTCTAGGAGGATACGCCACACGATGGTGTTTAGCAAACTCACAAGACTCATAAGGTAAACTAGAAATAGACCCTACTTCAGGGCATAATTTTTTTAGGCAACGACAGATGACTATAAAGACAATGTAGCTGGAGAGGAGACAAAGTACTTTGACACACAACCGATGCAATAGTAGAAGAGTGAGCAGCAACAACTTCATTGAGGAGGTAGTTTTCTTTCTTTTTAAGGTTTTTGCGGCTAGGGTTGGCATGCCGCCGGACATAGTGCCGCCAAGGGATCCTTCCCCGATGGTGGCTCAAGTGGCTATGGGTGTTAAGGTGATGGAGAGTCCATCTTCCTCCAAATCTTTTGCGGAGGCAATGATGAGCAAAGGGGAGACGCAGTGTCAAAACCCTTTTAAAACTTTTGCATTACGTGAGCTCCCTATCCCTCCAATGCAGGCTGTGACGGTGGAGAATGAGCCGGGGGTGTTATTCTCTCAGGTAGAGATGGAGGTAGCGCATGCACAATTTTCTAACAATGTAATCCTTAAATTCTCGATGGGGATACCATCGCTACATGTAATACACGAGCACATCTCACAGTGTTGGTGGCTTACTAGCAACTTTGTGCTTGGGCTCCTTGATCCTAGGCATGTGATGCTACATCTTTTTTCGACTGAGGATATGGTCAGGGGGTTATTGAAAGAATCCCACATGATTTAGAGGTGCATGTTTAGGTCCTTTCGTTAGACCCCGGATTTTACATATCGTAGGGATAGCACAAGAGTTGCGGTATGGGTTAGGTTACATCATCTACCTCTATCTTTTTTCAATGTATCGTACCTGTAGCGAATAGGCAATGGGCTAGGGAATTTTTTACGTCCTGATGATAGGACTTTAGCCCTAACTCATCCAATGTTCGCTAGAATTTGCGTGGAAATGGATGTTTCAAAACTCCTTCACGAATATGGCTGGGTACGTCCAAGGAGGAGGGTTTTTGGCAAGGTATTGAGTTTGAAGGTAATATAGCTTTCCATTCAGGGTGTGGTTTATTGGGACATTTGGGAATGGAGTGCTGAAAACGTCCTAAAGTTAATCCCATCAAGGTAGGTGTACCGGAGGATAAGGGCATACAGGTCTCGGGGATGGAGAGAAGGCAGAATATACAACCAACAAGTGGTGGAACCTATGGTAAATCCAATAGAAGGGGTAATAGTTCCACTGATTTTAAAACAGTGGCAGCCAGTGAAGATTTTGAAGAATAACAGTAGAGGTTCGACATCTAATGTAAAGGATGACAAGGGCCACACTTTTGACACAGAGGTCATCGACATTATTGCTTCCCCGAAGGAGGAAATAGCCATAAGCAGTTTGAGACCTGAAGTTTTGAAGGAGGGGTAGCCTGATATGACTTCACCAAATATTCATGGGAAGGAGATCTCTTCACGCCAAATTACAGGCTCTGAGGAGTGTACATATAGTAAAATGAATACCAATAATGAGAATGGGTCAGAGCCGATGGCTGAGGATGTTATGTTGACAAACCCTTTTGATATATTGGCTAATCTAGATAATAGCGGGGAATCATTTGAGACAATGCCAAGGGGTTCAAAATCCCTAGACACGCACTTACCTAAAAAGGATACAAAACTATACCGGATGGCATTTCTTGATAATATCAAGGATTTGGATCATAAGAGTACTACAGTAAAATATTTCCAAAACTTATGTCACAAGTTGGGAAAGAAGGCTAAGCAAAATAAATACGTGCAAGATAATGTACGTCTCATACGGGCGAAGAGTAATAAGGCTCATGCCTCGGATCCACATGCAACTCAATAAGTTTTTATGTCAATTCTTATATGGAACGTGCGTGGAATTGGTAACAAAGAAACGATTGATTATGTAAAAGTGTTAATTGGGCAGCATAAGCCGGCGTTGTGTGTTTTATTGGAACCAAAGATTCCCGGAGAGAGAATTCATAGAATTGCAAAGCGTCTGAAATATAATAATTGTATGCATCAAAACCCTATCAATACTCATATTTGGCTTATGTGGGATGATCGTTTTGAAATTGGTCTAGTGAGTGTCTCTAAGCAACAAGTCACGGTTGGTTTGAAGATGGAAAATGGAGATAGTATTTTGGCCTCTTTTGTTTATGCGGCTTGTACGAGACTAGAAAGACAAGATTTATGGATGGATCTATATAGCATTGCAGGCAATTTAACGGTTCCGTGGCTAGTTGGAGGGGATTTTAATATTATCGCTAATATAGGAGAGAAGTTAGGAGGGGTTGGATATGATTTTCATGGTATGAATGACTTTAATGATTTTATGATTACTGCGGAGCTCGGAGATGCGGGTTATGAAGGAAGCAAATTCACATGGTGCAATAATCATGAGGATGGTACTAGAATCTTGCAGAGGATTGATAAGGTGTTAATTAATGGCCTTTATACGACTAAGTATTCATGAGTTATAATTGAACACTTAGGTCGTGCCATGTCAGATCACTCTCGATTGCTTGTGGGGTTTCCATTTGTTGCAAAGCCGAAAAGCCAATTTAGATTTCAACGAATGTGGGTGGATCATCCTGGTTTCCTTAGTTTTGTTAGAGAACAGTGGGGTCGGCCGGTAGTGGGGGACGAGATGGAGGTTTTCCATAGAAAATTAAATTTTCTAAGGAAAGAATTAAAAAGATGGAACTGGGAGGTCTTTGGCAATGTGCATCGTATGCTAGCTCAACAGCAAGATAAGATCCAATATTTGGAAGATGTTTGTATGCAACAAGGGGGAGACAACGCTATTTCTTCTTTGGCTGAGGCTAAATCGGAGCTTGCTCAGCTTGTGAAGTGGGATGCTGAATTGGTACAACAGAAAGCTCACAAATTATGGCTTCAGGATGGTGATCGAAACACAAACTACTTTCATGCAAGTCTTAAAGACTTGCAACGAAAAAACTCTATTAAAATGAGAAATGAAGATGGTTCTTGGTGCACAGACAATGAGGTTATTGGGCATAGGGCTGAAAATTTCTTTTCCAATTTGTTTACTAGTACTAATCATGTGGTGGATGAAGGCCTTTTTCAGAATTTTCCTAGAACAGTGGATATGCAGGACAATAAGATCCTAGAAGCTATTCCTTTGGAGTCAGAAATTTGGGCTGCAACGCAAGGTTTAAATCCCAATAGTGCCCCAGGAATAGATGGTTTTGTAGGATGATTTTTCTGCACTTGCTGGGAGATTATTAAAGAGGATATGATTGCTGCGATTCAGGCTTTTTTCAGGGGGAAGGATCTGCATAGAGAGCTGCCAACCACCTCTATTGTGTTGATTCTGAAGGTGGATATTCCTACAGATCTTGGGGACTTTCGGCCAATTAGTCTATGCCCTTTCGCAGGCAAAGTTATATCTAAGATTGTCACGACTCGTTTGGCCAGAGTGCTGCCCCGATTAATATCTATGGAGCAAACATGTTTTGTTAAGGGTAGGAGTATCCAAGAGAATGTGGTTTGGCGCATGAATTAGTTCATTGGATTGACACACGGGTGAGAGGCAGGAATGTGATTTTTAAACTTGACATGTCAAAAGCTTATGATAGGCTTGAATGAGATTTTCTTATGAGAGCTTTGCAGGGCTGCGGATTTAGTGAGAAGGTTTATGCTATGGTTTTTAGGCTGTTGAACAAATTGTGGTATACCATACGAATTAATGGTGGCAGCTATGGGTTCTTCAAATCAACGCGGGGGGTTAGGCAAGGGGATCCCTTATCCCCTTTGTTATTTATCATTGCTCAGGGAGTTCTTTCATGCAATATCAAGTCTAATTCTAAAAGTGGACAAATCATACCTTTTTGCATGGGAGAGGAGGTTTGGTGATTTCACACTTGTTATATGCAGACGATATGTTGATCTTCTGCAATGCTCGCAAAGGTTCCATTATTGCTTTGCGTAAGGTGCTAAGTGATTATGAAAGAGCTTCGGGGTAACTTATCAACCTTGAGAAAAGTGGCTTTTATGCTTCAAAGCATAGTCCGAGTAAACGGATTAGACATATTATAGATTAGTCGGGCTGTTCGTACAAGGTTTTTCCCATGATTTACTTGGGTATCCCTCTCTTTCAAGGTTAGGTTAAAGCGCAATATTTTGAGGGTCTGATGACTAAAATTCTATGAAAAATAGATGGGTAGAAGGCAAATCTTTTATCTTTTAGGGGTAAGTTTACATTACTCTGTTCTGTTTTATGCAATATTCTGATATACACGATCATTGTTCTTCGTGTTCCTAAAATTTTTTGGCCCTTGTTGAATTTGCTATGGCTGTTTTTTTATGGAGTAATAACGGGGAAAGTCGCACTCACTGGGTTGCTTGGGAGACGGTCTGTAGGCCTATCGAGGAGGGTGGCTTGCTTGGTTTCGCTCGCCGTAAAAAGTTATGGATTCCGTCAGAACGCCCGTATTCTTGCATGTGCATTCTATGCTTGTCTTTATACTTTCTTGGTTGATTGCTAGCATGTTTACTTGTTATATAAATGTTTTAGAATCATTCCTAAGTCATTCTAGAAGTCCATAACATGTTTAGAATCATATAAACTTGTTTGTTGAATCGCCGGTTTGATCGCGTTGAATTTGGCCTTAGCGATTCCTCTCGTTGCTCGTATTTGCTTCTATTTCGACGCATTTAAGTGTTCATTGAGTTCTTGGCTTTATATTCAGGTCTTAATCATGTTGAAACAAACCTTTTTCATGCCCAAGATATCCTAGTTTGATTGATGTTTGATTTGAGTTTAATCCGTTGTTCATTCGTCGCGTGGTTCGCGCCTTGTTCTAGCTTGTTTTGAGGGTTGTTCGGGTGCGTTTCCGACTTGTTTTGAGTAGGGTTAGACCTTAGAATGGTTGCCCAAAAGTTTGGGACCATTTAGATCAAGTTTGAATCAAGTTTTAGAGGTTCCCGAGCCGAGGCCGCATGGCACCTCAGGCGCCCGCCTCGATGCCGGGAGTAATTGCCGAATGGTCCGAACTTGGGAGGCCTCAGAGCTGAGGCGGCCGCATGGCCTAGGGTGAGGCGCCCGCCTCACCTGCTGTGCTGTTACGGGATGATTTTCTCCTGTTCTGAAATTGGACGACTTGTACACTTCAAACCCCTATCTAAACCTATCCTAAACCTCCCTAACCCTTCCTACTTAAGTCCTAACATCCCTAACTAATTTTAATGATGGATTAAGGGTTCATTAGTGGGTCATTAAGCCACCAAATCAGCCTAGAAAGACACCACATTAGCTTGACACTTGTCCCACTCACCCTTTCGACTCTCTTATAAGCCACAAATCGCCATTTTCTCTTCATTTGCCGAGAGCTCTTTCAAAAAACGAATTTCATCTTCTCTCAAGGTTCTTCCATGGTTTCTTGAGGTCTCATCTTCATCTTCCCTCATCCATTCATCATTTGGCCAAGAGTTCTTCATTAAAGTTGTAGAGCTCAAGAAGAGGAGCATTTCCATCCGATTGGTTTCTTCCATTGCTTTCTTTGGTGTATAACTTCTAAGTTACCTTCTTCTTCTTCTTCCTCTTTTAGTTCTCATTGACCCTAAGGAAACAAAGCCTATGGTGATTGAGGTCAATGAGGACACATGTATGCTTCCTATGCTATCTTCTTGTATGTTGAGATTTTGAGCTTGTTAGAGCATGTATAGGTTGAATTCTTGCTTGTGAAAGTCTATATATTCTTTCATCTTGTCTATTTAAGATTTTAAACATGTTAGAGACATGTATATTATTTGTTGTTGGAAGTTTGTTCATATGAGAATGCCCTAAATGGGGCCTACATTATGTGTTGTTATGTTGTATGTGTTCTATCCTATGAAATGAACTCTATTTTGAACATGAATCACTTTGCATTGCCTTGGTGAATTTAATACCTTGTTGAACCTAGAAATGACCTAGGTCAAGTTATGAAGCACATAGCTTCAATTTCTCCAAATTTGGGAATTTAGAGCAAAGACTCATCTGAGTCGATTCTAGGGAAGATTTGAACTTGATAAACCCTAATTTCAATCCCTACGAAGTTTGGACAACGTTGGTCAAGTTTACTCAATGTTTAAGTTGAGTTTATTTATGTGCATTTGAACCCGTTATGATTATTTGGTTATGAGCAATTGATTGCCTTGACTTGGTTTATTGTAGAATTATACCCTACTTGGCCTGGCCGAGTTCGCTCTTGTCAAATTCGATCATTATTTGGTCTTTACGAGTAAACATCTACTTGTGCATTGCATTAAGTCCAGCTGGCGTTATTTGGTTTGATTTTTATGTCAGGGTAGGACGATGTATAGCCTTCACGAATTGAGAGATTCGTGCTCGCTATGGATCGCCGCACTGACCTCACACACCCCTCCATTGTAGGTCCGCAATGGGAAGTAGCCCCTTTGCCGTAACAATACGCGGCCACCGGTCGCTATTAGCTACGGAGTTCTGGTATATCGATGCAAAGTCACGAGCATCGTAGTCACGATATTGGGTTAACAAACTATTTTGCAGAGCTACGGCGGCCGTGCCTATATCATATCCTAATCGTATGATTTATTTCCTTGCACATACGTGAAAATGTGTTAAGTGCTATATGATGAACGTGAACTCTAATTGTGATAAATGCCATGTTATAACATGATCATGCATTGTAGTAACTTACTAAGTCTTTCGACTTACCCTATTTGTTTGCTTTGTCTTTCCTTAGATCCGAGCCGAGGAGACGGTCGTAGATAGACTCCGCTTATTCCACGCTTGGTTGTTTGTATTCTAAAGGTTGATCTTTTGGACTTGTTGATTAGCCTTTTATTTTGGAAAGGACGTTGGGAAGCAAGTCATGTAGACTTGGCTTGGGGTTTTGATGTTGTTGTAATTTAACTACTTAACACTTGTAATCTTTTGGTATGCCGACTTATATGTCGAGCCTATATGTGTATGGTTCACTACGCTTTCTTCCGCTAAAGCTCGCTTAATTATTATTGTTGTTGTTGTCTCCTGCATGTTGTGGCCGCTGAGGTTATTATAAGCATGTGTTAATAATTGTAGGAGTAGTTGTTGGGTTCCTACCGTAACGCCGCCGAAGACTTGTTTATTTTTAGTTGCTTTTCCGGCCAAGTGTAGCCGAAGTTGTTGTTCAGTATGCGATGTTGCGCCACATGAATTTTATAATCCTACTTATGCATGCTTGTGTTCTTGACTATTTGACTACACGACTCTGATCTCGCATTGGGGTCCGGCCGGGTCGTCACAGCTTGGTATCGTAGCTATGTTTGGCCGGCCAGATAGGTTCCACGGCCTAGTCAAGTTGGTTATTTGTGTGTTGATTTTAACGCCGAGTGAATTCTTGTAGGAGTCCGATGGATAATCCTGTGAGAGGTAGACCTGTGAGAGTCCCGCTTGAACCTCGACTAGAGGTACCGCCGCCACAGAGGATCCTGTAGTTCCTGATATGGCTGAACTACATCGCAGATTGTTAGCTTTTCCTCGGGGCAGCCAGGAGGTCGTGCAGAGGAGCAAGTATCCACCACCACCTCCACCACCGAGACCAAGAATCCGATACTACTCTCTTAGAGAGATTTCTTAAGCTAAAGCCTAGTTCGCTTCTTGGGGAACCAAAACCGAGAGAAGCCGAGTTATGGATGGAGGAAATGATCAAGGTATTGTCCATGTTGGGGTGTACCGACGAAGAAAGGGTTATGCTAGCCACCTTTAAGTTTAAGGGAGCCGAACATTGGTGGACCGTGTTGAAGGAGAGTTGGGAGATGCAACAAGTTCCCATTACTTGGGCTAATTTCCAAAGAGAGTTTAAGAATGAGTATGTGCCGATGTAGTTCGCAACCAAAGGGAGAAAGAGTTCTATGATCTCTGAGCAAGGTAGCATGACCGTGGCGTAGTATTCTCGCAAAGTTCGCTGCACTGAGCCGATATTGTACGTATCCGATTCCCACCTGAGGCACGAGAACACACAAGTTTGTGAAGGGTTAAGAACAAGAATCGAGTTTAGAAAGCGATTCTAGCGCTTAAGCTCACCGATTATCTGGACCGCAGCTTGATAGAGCTTATGAGGTTGAGCAAGACATCGAGGAACACCGAGTCAAGAATAATGCTAGTAGGCACTGCATACACTGTCCACGAATCGTGAAACAATTCGGTAATAAGAGGATATCAAGGGAACCGTGATAGAGAAGTGAGGCCAAAGCAACGGCCACAAAAGCAAGGTAACAATACTTCTTCATCTATGCGGGCAACAAGGACAACAGAATGGAGTATGACTTGCGCTATTGTCGAAGCTAGGTCACACAGCTGATTGGTGTTGGGCGAAGCTCTGAAAGTGTACAATTTGTGGAGATGGTACCCATTTTAGGAAGGAGTGCCCAAAGCCGGGGCAACTCAACCGAAATGTGGCTCAGCCGAGCCAAGAGAAGTGTAGATGGGAAACCCAAGGTCGTTCAAGTCGGTTGCGCTCAAGGCTGATCCAAGCAGGAGGTTCGTGGGTCTACTACTGCGGTGATAGGAGGTACTTTTCTATATTCGATCATAAGGCTCGAGTTCTCATAGATCCGTGGTCTTCGTGATTCTTATGTTGCTTCTCGCACTTTATTGAGAATCTTTGCGTATTGCCTCAACCTTCTGCCATATTTGCTTGAAGTGTCTACCCCGCCGGGGAATATATGCTCGCGTCAAGTGTTTAAATCTTGTGATGTTTTGGTGGGTGACCACACTTTGCATGCGGACTTGGTAGTTCTTCCTATACGTGATTTTGATGTGATTCTTGGCATGGACGGTTATGTGCTTATCATGCTATAGTTGATTGACGCCATGAAAGCGGGTTACCTTTTATATGCCGTGTGCTCGAAGTTTACTTTTTGTGGGTGATCATGCTTCGAGTGACGTGCATTTTATTTCTGCGCTAAGGGCTAGAAAATTACCGTCTCAAGGGTGTACGGGTTATCTCGCATGCGTAGTGGATAAGAGGAAGTCTTCGCCTAACTTAGAAGAGGTTCGGTAGTGTGTGAATTTCCCAACGTGTTTTCTACCGACCATGCTATGCCACCAGATAGAGAACTAGAATTCTCAGATAGAGCTTATTCCGGGACTTCACCGATTTCTAAGGCACCGTATAGAGGATGGCGCCATGAGCTTAGGGAGTTGAAAACTCGCTGCAAGAACTCTTAGAGATTGGTTTCGTTAAACCAAGCTGTCGCCTGGGGCGCACCTGGTCTTATTTGTGAGGAAGAAAGATGGGAGTTTGTGTTACGCATAGACTCACCGAATTAAATAAGGTGACCGTTAAGAATAAGTATCCTCTACCCCACATCGATGATCTTTTGACCAATTGCAAGGGTCTATTGTCTACTCTAAGCTTGATTTGAGATGGGGTGGGGTACTACCAATTGAAGGTTAGAGAGGAAGACATTCAAGACAGCTTTTCGCACTAGATATGGGCATTTTGAATTGTGGTGATGCCGCTTGGGTTGACGAATGCGCCAAAGTGTTTATGGACTTGATGAACCGTGTCTTTCACGCGCTATCTTGATTGCTTTGTTGTAGTCTTCATCGACGATATCTTAGTGTATTCGAAATCTCTGAGGAGCACGAGAAACACTTCGAGGATTGTCTTATCCATTCTTCGGAGAAGCAGCCTTTTATGCCAAGTTTAGCAAATGTGCCTTTTGGCTCGAGGAAGTATCTTTCTTAGGCATATCGCTTCTAGCGCCGGATAGCCGTTGATCCTTCTAAGATTGAAGCGGTGATGAATTGGAAGAGGCCTAGTTCAGCCACCGAGGTTCGTAGTTTCTTGGGGTTAGTGTGTTATTACCGAAGGTTTATTGAAGGTTTTTCTAGGATTGTGACTCCTATGACGAGGTTGACACGTAAGAATGTGCCGCTTGTTTGGAGCGAGAAATGTGAGTCTAGTTTCCAAGAGCTTAAGAAGCGGTTGACATCACACCTATTTTGGCTTCGCTTCTGGAGAGATAATTTTGTAATGATGCTTCCAAGGAAGGTTTGGGTTGTGTTTTGATGCAAAATGGAAGGGTGATCGCCATGCATCAAGGAAGTTGTCTATTCATGCAATTACCCGACACACGATATGGAGTTGGTCATGATTATTTTCGCTGCATAAATGGAAACATTACTTGTATGGGTCTAAGTTTGAGGTCTTCACCGACCACAAAAGTTTGAAATACTTGTTTTCTCAGAAAGAATTGAACATGAGGCAACGAAGATGGATGGAGAAACTAAAGGACCACGATTGTACTATCTTGTATCATCCGGGGAAGGCAAATGTAGTAGCGGATGCCTCGAGTAGGAAGGTTCATATGTCGTGTGTGATGGTTAAGGAATGGAAGATGTTAGAAGATTTGCGAGATTGGAGTCCTAGTGTTTTTGATAGAGGTGTAATTTTCGCGAATGTTCTGCTACGCCAGCCTTGTTTGGGAGAATTAGAAGAGCAAGGGAATGATCCTGAGTTGAAGAAAATTATTGATGGGTTGGTTGAGAATGTATCGCCTGATTTCGTGATTAATAATGAGGGTACTTTGACTTTTCGAGGTAGGGTTTGTGTTCCTTGTAATACGGAATTGAAGAGGTTGGTTCTTGATGAGGCTCATAAGACGAAGTATACCATTCACCCGGGGAGCACGAAAATGTACTTAGACTTGAAAAGACATTTGGTGGAAGGGTACGTAAGAGAGAAATTATGGAGTATGTGTCAAAGTGTTTGACTTGTCACAGGCAGGTTAAGGCCGAGCATCGAGGTCTCAGGATTTCTACAACCATTGGAGATTCCCGAATGGAAATGGGAGTTCATTACCATGGATTTTGGCCATGACAGTGTTACCGCCAAGACGAGAGGGGTTTAATGCGCTTGGGTTATAGTTGACAGATTGACTAAGTCTCCACACTTTATTCCGATAGCTATCACGTGACTTGACTCAAGTAGCTTTCGTGTATATCTGTGAGATCATGAGACTTCATGGCGCACTGTGAGTATTGTGTCCCGATAGAGATCCGAGGTTCACGCCAAGATTTTGGAAGTCGCCGCAGCAAGCTGGGGACTAGATTGACTTCAAAGATGTTTTCATCCGCAAACGGATGGTCACCCGAGCGATTGATTCAGATTTTGGAGGATATGCGCGAGCTTGTGCCGTGGATTTCAAGGGAAGCCGGATTCTCACCTACCTTTAGCCGAAGTTTATGATAATAACGCAATACCAACCGAGTATCAAGATGGCGCCGTATGAAGCTTTGTATGGGCGTAGTGTAGATCACCAATTTGTTGGGATGAAGTTGGAGAGGCGAAACTTTGGGGTTCCGAATTAGTGCAATGCCTATTGAGAGCGTGAAGTTGATTAGAGATCGCTTTGCGCACCGCCAAAGTCGACAAAAGAGTTATGCCGATAATCGAAGACGAGATCTTGAATTCCAAGTGGGAGACTACGTGTTCTTGAAGGTAACACCGAGGAGAGGTACTAAGAGATTCGCAAGAAAGGGAAGCTTACACCGAGGTACATTGGTCCGCTCGAGGTTTTGGAGAGTTGGGTCTTTGGCGCATCGTATTGCATTGCCACCTTCACTTCTGGAGACTCATAACGTATTCCATGTTTCCATGTTGCGAAAGTATTTGAAGGATGAGTCCCATGTACTGAGTATGAAGAGATCACGCTTGAGCCGGATATGTCATACGTTGAAAAGCCCGTGAAGATTTGGACACCAAAGAGCAAGTTCTACTTAACCAAAAGAATTCCCTTAGTCAAAGTTCTTTGGAGGAATCATAACATTGAAGAAGCGACTTGGGAGACGGAAGCGAGATGCGGAGAAGCATCCACACTTTGTTTGACGACTTGGTAAGAATTTAGGACTAAATTCCTAAAGGAGGAGAGTGTAACGCCTCGCATTCTTGCATGTGCATTCTATGCTTGTCTTTATACTTTCTTGGTTGATTGTGAGCATGTTTACTTGTTATATAAATGTTTTAGAATCATTCATAAGTCATTCTAGAAGTCCATAACATGTTTAGAATCATATAAACTTGTTTGTTGAATCGCCGGTTTGATCGCGTTGAATTTGGCCTTAGCGATTCCTCTCGTTGCTCGTATTTGCTTCTATTTCGACGTACGAAGTGTTCGTTGAGTTCTTGGCTTTATATTCAGGTCTTAATCATGTTGAAACAAACCTTTTCATGCCCAAGATATCCTAGTTTGATTGATGTTTGATTTGAGTTTAACTGTTGTTCATTCGCCGCGTGGTTCGCGCCTTGTTCTAGCTTGTTCCGAGGGTTGTTCGGTGCTTCCGACTTGTTTTGAGTAGGGTTAGACCTTAGAATGGTTGCCCAAAAGTTTGGGACCATTTAGATCAAGTTTGAATCAAGTTTTAGAGGTTCCGAGCCGAGGCGGTCGCATAGCACCAAGTGGCGAGGCGCCCGCCCGATGCCGAGTAATTGCTGAATGGTCTCGAACTTGGGAGGCCTCAGAGTCGAGGCCGCATGGCCTAGGGTGAGGCGCCCGCCTCACTGGCCGTGTCCGTTACGGGATGATTTTCTCCTGCTCAAATTGGACGACTTGTACACTTCAAACCCCTATCTAAACCTATCCTAAACCTCCCTAACCCTTCCTACTTAAGTCCTAACATCCCTAACTAATTTTAATGATGGATTAAGGGTTCATTAGTGGGTCATTAAGCCACCAAATCAGCCTAGAAAGACACCACACATTAGCTTGACACTTGTCCCACTCACCCCTTTGACCTCTTTATAAGCCACAAATCAGCCATTTCCTCTTCATTTGCCGAGAGCTCTTTCAAAAACGAATTTCATCTTCTCTCAAGTTCTTCCATGGTTTCTTGAGGTCTCATCTTCATCTTCCCTCATCCATTCATCATTTGGCCAAGAGTTCTTCATTAAAGTTGTAGAGCTCAAGAAGGGGAGCATTTCCATCCGATTAGTTTCTTCCATTGCTCTCTTTGGTGTGTAACAAGTAAGTTACCTTCTTCTTCTTCTTCTTTTTTAGTTCTCATTGACCCTAAGGAAACAAAGCCTATGGTGGTTGAGGTCAATGAGGACACATGTATGCTTCCTATGCTATCTTCTTGTATGTTGAGATTTTGAGCTTGTTAGAGCATGTATAGGTTGAATTTTGCTTGTGAAAGTCTATATCATTCTTTCATCTTGTCTATTTAAGATTTTAAACATGTTAGAGACATGTATATTATTTGTTATTGGAAGTTTGTTCATATGAGAATGCCCTAAATGGAGCCTACATTATGTGTTGTTATGTTGTATGTGTTCTATCCTATGAAATGAACTCTATTTGAACATGAATCACTTTGCATTGCCTTGGTGAATTTAATACCTTGTGAACCTAGAAATGACCTAGGTTGTTATGAAGCACATAGCTTCAATTTCTCCAAATTTGGGAATTTAGAGCAAAGACTCATCTGAAGCCCATTCTAGGGAAGATTTGAACTTGATAAACCCTAATTTCAATCCCTACGAAGCTCGACAACGTTTGGTCAAGTTTACTCAATGTTTAAGCTGAGTTATTTATGTGCATTCGAACTCGTTATGATTATTTGCTATGAGCAATTGATTGCCTTGACTTGGTTT
>CM028379.1:59004392-59041625 GCA_013146195.2 Codonopsis lanceolata | reverse complement strand
TGTTTGTCAAAAGTGGGCCAACTTCCTTCCACGTACAAATTCATCACATGTTTCTTTCTCCTTTGGATGCACGACTCGAGGTCTCTTTTATTTTACGGGCTAGTGTTGTCTTTATACCTTTTAAGGAATTCTTCGGCTATCCGGTCCCAGGTATTCAAAGTGCTACTTGTGCATAACATCGACCATTGTTTGGCGACCCTACTAGGGTGAGGTGAAAATTGGAAGCCATAGCTTCAAAGCTAGCTCCTTATTTGCATACGGTGGAGTAGGTTTCGAGATGGGATATAAGGCATCCAGGTCCATCAAACTTTTCTATGTCGGGCATTTTGAACTTTGAAGGCGTCTGGCGAAGGTTGATGTCTCAAGGCAGCGTAAAAATTCCCTTTGTTGAGCAGGTTGAGCATCATGGTTTTCATGTTTTCCATGTCGGCCTCCATTTTGGTGGGGGGAGTTGGTTTTAGGTATATCTTTGGCGGGATTTGGGTTAATTTAAAATTTGTGGTGTTGGGTAAGGATTTTGAGTTGGGTATGGATTCGGGTTGGATTTTGGTAGGTACGGATTGAGCCTGGATATGGGTTTGAGCGATTAAGCAGTGTAAAGGATTTTGGGTTGATAGGGATTCCGAATCGTGCAAGGATTTTGAACCGGATATGGGTTTTGGCCGATAGAGATTTTGGGTCAGTATAGGGATTCTCGGGCCGATGTAGATTTTGGGTTGGTGGATTTTGAGCCGTGGATTGTTGGAAGGGTATGGGTTTTGGGTAATATAGGCTGGTGGATTTTGGGTGGTTTCAGCTGGATGGCTAGGATCATCGGGAGGTAAGTAGGTAGTAACTTGGCCTGACGGGTTATAGCTTTGGGGGATCCATATGTGGGTTGTTTTGGAGTGGGTTGTTTATGGGAAAGGGGAGATCATTTGGACTCTGGGGAATATTGGTGTTTGGGATAGGATATGGAGGATATGATGGGTAAGGGTAGACATTTGGGTAGTAGGGAGTTGGGGAGGGTTAGGATTTGGAGTGACGGTAGTGTTTGGTGGGTTAGTGTTTGGTTGAGGATTTGGGTTTGGAAGCGTATGTGAGGTTGATGCTTCTGGGGACCGTAGGGAAGAAATTACCTCACCATTGATTTCAAGCTTTGTACTGATTAGCCATTTGGCTCATTATTCTGGCGCCAACCTGCACCCAAATTCGTCTAGCCACCGCCGCATTGGCTGAGTCCTGAGCATATCCTCGAGCCCTCAGTATCTTTACCCATAGCGGATCTGCTTCACTTCGCCGCCATACTGCCTCGGATTCTGCGTACTCCTCCGAATCAAGCTTCGCCCCGATGCTGACTGCTTTCGATACCCTCGATTTGATATTCGCATTGATTCCTCGTGACACCTGGGGCAAGATCGTCTCTCGCTCTTTTCCGCCTGCTTCGGGCCGGGTTTGGGAAAATGGGTTGTGGAGGTATCAGAAGGCTGGCTGAAGACTTTCTGGGCTTGGAGTATAGCGTGCCTTTATTAGTATATTTTATTATTTATTATTTTTCCTACAAAATGACCGGATAAGCACCCGCTTAATTTTGACAGTCTCAGGACTTTTCCTGGAACAGTGGATTCTTTCTCCAGAGTATATGACCAACGTATTCCACCTACCTTTCGACTCCCCGAGATCGGACTGATCCCAGGCGAAGGGCCTATACTCTTTTCGGGATCCACCATTCGAAATGGTCTAGGTCGAGCATTTGAAAATAATAAATCACCCCAGTGTATTTTTTTTTTTGACTTGCGCTTTTTTTTTTGTTTTGACTTGTGCAGATTTTTTTTTGACTTGCGCACTTTTTTTTTTAATTTGCGCACATTTTTTTTTATTTGTGCACACATTTTTTTTTACTGGGGCTGACCCACGATTTAAAATGCAAAAACCGGTCGGTCTTTGAAGTGTCCTGAAAATCTATATGCAGTTCTAACGTTGGCTTATGCAGGGGGTAGGCTTGGCTATGGTGTAGGGTAGCAATTCGGAATATATTTATATGCATGTGCGTGTGTGTGCGGTATCTAAAAAGAAAAAAGAAAAGTTTTTTTATTTTAGATATAGAAATGGAAAATAAAACGGATATAGCCTGTCTTGCTGTCATGTATGTATTTTCTCGGCTTTTTAGCTTAAGCGCGAGCAAGCAAACATATCATTAAGAAATAGAAAGAAAAGCGGGGAATCTATCTATTCTTATTAAAAATGGGTCTTAATCCCCAAAATAAAATGACAGAATGAATGCATATATGTACATATGTATATTTTGCATAATGAAAATAATGCAGAATAACATAATATAAGGCCGAAAATGAAAAGATTTTAAAAATAAAGCTCCGCCCTTTTGTTGTGCTGCCCGGAAATAAAAAGAAAAACTACATATATATAATATATATTTTTTTTGATTTTTGATTTTTTTTTTGAAAAATACGAATATTTTCAAGTATATTCGTAACAGTGTTTGAAATGAAACTGCTGCAAGATGGAGGATCATATCCGCAAATATAGACACGGATCTTAAAGGAACGCAATATTAGACTGTTTTAAATTAATATAACAAGCATACTTTAGCCAGAAACAAAAGAAAAAAAAAATTTGGTTACTAAGTCTAGCCCTCCATTTTTATTTATTAAAATAAAAACGATCTCCCCAGCAGAGTCGCCACTGTGGGTTCCCGGGAATGGGTGCTCCCGCGCGCCCTTGGATAGGGTGCGCCGTCTGCGGCGGATGCGGTGACATCCACGCTGCTCCAGCCTCCCTTGTCTAGGGAGGACGAAATCAAAAGTGCGGAGGAGTAGCCGCTTGGAATGCGCCTCGGTTGTTTAGTGGATTTTGATCCAATATGGGAGCTATGAGTTTCCAGCATCAAGTTATCCCTTGTTTAGGGGATATCGGATATGGGAATGCATCACCCTCTATTCCCATTTTCCCTTTTTGGGAAAACGTGAAAGTGCAAGGAAGGAATGTTGCGGCGCCCCACTATGGATTTTATGAAAATAGCCTTATGGCCTATTTCGGATCACTATGAGTGCTTTGGGTTTTCTACGCCAAGTTATCCCTTGTTTAGGGATACCAGGACATAGGAATACATCACCTTTCCATTCTCATTCTCCTTTTTAGGGAGAACGTGAAAGTGCAAATAAAGATGTTGCGAGGCGCCATCGGATCCAAAATGATTTTAGAGTCGCCATCTTTATTTTAAGGCAAAAATAAAGCAAAACCGTAAAAAGAACCGAGATAAAGAAAACGGGTTCGGAGGCTGTTACGAGTTGGGAAGGTGCTAGGCACCCAACTCGCCCTTTCGTCTCAAACGGTTTTTGGCTAAAGTATGCTTTTGTTATATTTATTTAACGTATAAATAAAACATTAACGCCTACATAATACATCCATTACATCTATATTATTTACGGACTTGCAACAATTTCTTTTACAAACAATTACAAATATACTTGAAAATATTTGGCCATAATAACCATTTAGTATTATTTCCTAACTAAATCCGGCAAAGACAACTGCTATATATTTACATTGGTCCGGATTGAAATAATATCGTTACAAATAAAGACTTTAATGAATAAATAAAGCAAATATTTACAAATATATCGAAAACATTTGGCCATAACAACGCTACATTTAGTACTATTTCCTAATTAAATCCGGCAGACAACTGCTTATAGGCTACATTGGGCCGGATGAAATAATACTATTACAAACAAATGAAAGACTTAAAATAAAAAACTTACGATAGCCTAGGGTGTGCTCGCCTGCCTCTGGAGAGAGAGAGTCTTTTTTGTTGTTGTTGTTGTTGTTGTGTGTTGTGTGAATTTGGGCGCGGATCGCTCTGAAAGTTACTTTCGCGTATGGTTTTAGGTAACTGCTGATTCTTATGTTAAATTTATATCCGATCAAGACATTACATTAGTTTTATACTTCGCTGGCTAATCGGGCGACGATTAGCGTGGCAACCGTGTATAGAACTTTGCTTTGTATAGTTTTTGTAGGACTTTTTCGTGTTCAGCGGAAGACCCTTTCTCGCCTTCACCCGGAAGACCCGCCAAAGCTTAAGATCGGTAGACCTCGTGTCCAAATTGACCGCTTCTACGTGTCCTCTCCAAATAGAAAGCCACCGGATTAATTCAAACTTATTTCCATATCTTATTCGAATTAATCCAAGTCCTTTTCGACATGTCAAGCCGAAAGCAACTTTCCGAAAAGGAAGACCTTTTCGCCCCGAACAAGTAAAGCAAGAAAGCTGCATCGCCCCTACTTTCGCTTCATCTCTCGATCCGACAAAGAATCGCCCACCTTTTCAAAGATCTCGTAAATGATTACCGCTCTAGATATCTCGTGAAGACGAATTCTCGATCGACATTTCCCCATGCATTTAATGCATTCATGAATAGAGCCGTTGAAGTCTTCGCCTTTCCCCAACGGATCTTTGAAGTGCATCTGTTTTAAATATCGCCATTAAAGATCGGAACAAGAGTCGACGACAACCGCATGTAATCAATCGAACACTTAAAGAATTGCTCAATCTACACAACTCCAAGTCTTTCAATTCAGTGCATTCAATAGATCCTCAACAGATCTAGAAGTCCTCGTCAACAACAAGAAGCTGCTCTTCATCATTTATTGTTTTATTCTTCTTGTTGTTTACCTCCATTAACTATACTTCTGCACTAATTAAATATCTTGTATTTACAGATATTTAATTCCCTAGACCCAAACACAAGTCAATATTTTGTACACGATCCATTAGGGATATTCTTTGTAATTGATCTAAGTGGAAAACATAGTGCACAATTTAAATCCAAGGTTGACTGCCTTGGTGGTGGACGTAGCACTCATTACAGTGTGAACCATCTCAAAATACTTGTGTTATTTCCTTCTGTTTGTCTATTACTTGAACTGCCTAGTTTCATTGTTTACATTATCCATTTCAGCAGAACTTAAGTAATCTGTAAAAGGTCTACCGGTAGTACTTATCGGCAGACCTGGAACAATTTTCTTGAAGGTCTTCCGCTACTTGATTCTTTTCATAGATTGCAAGTAACTTTCAAGAAACTTACTTTAAAAGTTTTAAAGTGTTAATAAGCTATTCAACCCCCCCCCCCTTCTAGCTTATTATTGTGCTCATTGGGACCCACAGTAACTGTTTGTTTTTGGTTGTTTGTTGGCTTGAGGTAGGCTGAAATCGGGCAGAATAACGGCTCATTTCTAGCTGATTTGGCCTTTTAAATCGGGCAGAGCAACTGCTATTTCCACGATTTTTGGACCGGGGAAAAAGGGTGGATACCTAGCTGGGGGGGCTAAGGTTCACTTCTACCGGTTGGTTTTGTGTTTGGCGGAGGTTTGGCAGAGTTTCGAGGCTTTTTGAGGTGATCACTCACTATCTCACACCGCTCTCTAATTCTCCAGCGTAACGTTAACACGGAGAAGCTTGCTGAATGAATGTCTGTGAAATGAGAAGCCGAGTGTCTCTATTTATAGGAGAAAACAGGGACACCGACGGAATTTAATTTCCTTCTCTGCGCATCAAATGGTTGTACCTTGCGTTGGATCAATTGCATTTTGCGGCAAATGATTGTGCACTGTGCACTGAGAGAAGGAAATTTGGGCGCCATGCCCATCCATTTTGGGCGCCAAGCCCAAATGTTATGGGAGCCACGCCCATTTTCAAAATATGTCATTTTTGAACACTTTAGTCCCTATAATTCGTCCTTTTGCGCATCCTGCTTTGCCCTTTTGCACTTTTGACCCTGTAACTTGACATTTGTTAATGTTTTAACAGGTCTTGATATTTTTTATCATGTCACATACCAGGGGTACGAAATTGGGGTGTCTACACCTTGTTCACTTTTCTTAATTGAGATCATAGTTGTCTTGTAAGTCTTCTATGCTTCGCATGATCTTGTTTTGGTTGCCTCGAGTATCACCTTAGCTTCCTAAACACTTAACCAAGTCTTAATGAGTCTTAGTATCATTGATTCATGGTTCTTGGTCATTACATTGATCATTGGGTGCTTAACTTTATGTTTGAAGCCCTTCTTGCTTGCATTTGATCATTGGAAACTTAGGATGCATCAATGCATTCCTTTGACTTTGATACTTGTCTTCATTACTTGATAATCCTTGAGTTAGAGTTCTAGACCAAGTGTACTAGTATTTATCATGCTTGCACAATCATTGTTCATAGACTTGTTGCATTTGGAAATAAGATGACCAACTTATTACTTCGCAGATTCAGCCATGTTTTTGGACAAACTTCGGGAAAATTCTGGTACCAATATACTAAAGTGATTGAGATTCCCTTTGGGTGTATTTTACATACATATGTTAGGATCCTCCCTGTAAAATTTGGTAATTTTCCAAGGTGTCTAAGTACCTCAATTAGGTCTTGACTTACGGCTGTGCCAGAATTCTGTTTTCAGGAAATCGGCTTTTGTACTTGATTTTGTAGTAAACTTATTTTGATGAATATAAATCCAAATCGAGTAATTTAAAAATCTAAAATATATTTTAAATAGTCTAGTTTCATAAAAATAAATAATCACCTCATTTGGAGGTGTGAGCTATTTATGGTCGATTTTACAAGATTTACTGTCCAGTAACTTCGTAAATGAAAACTATGTTTTCCAGATTTCGGGATTTTGAGTGAATTTGGTTGTTGTCCCCTTTGACCTTGACACTTGGCCGACCTTTTTGGCTTGGCACACCATTGTTGACCCAAGTCTTAGCCTTGTTAGCCCTTGGATGAGTTATTAATCAAAGGCTTTCAAGCCTTGACCAATTAAAAGCCATATAACCACCCTTCACAAGGATTATGGTTTTGTTCACCCATTTAAATCCCTTGACAACCCCATTGTCTTAAACCTCTCAAAATTACTGAACCTTGAAGCAATTGTTGAGCTAGAGAAACTTCCATGTTTGTGTGACCATTTTTCGAAGTTTCGGAAACCCGATTGGAGAACCGAGATTGCCTAATCGAAGCCTTTGCCCTCCTCTTCTACAATCCTTGGTTTATTTGTTCTTTCCTCCATTAATCATAATCATAGGCTTAAGGTAAGCTCTCAATTCCCATATTTGTATGTTCAATAAAATAACATGCTTAATTCATTACAGTTGTTCTAAATCTGCTTAGGAAGACTTCTAGTGAAAAAGAATTCACCAACTCATCATGTTACAATTATGTAAATTCTTGGGGTTTCAATGTAAAGTTATGAATTAGACTTTGTGTAAAGCATGAACGATGTTCTAAATGTGCTTAGGAACAACTTTTGTGAAAGAATAAACTTCAATTGTATGTTTAACAAAATCGACTATTCTAGGGTTTCAAACCCAAGAATTGGATTATGGCTAGTCTAAGGTCATGAATGGCTTGGTTATTGTATTCTAAATGAACAGAGAACATAGAAAAGAGTATGTGATGCATATAGTATCCATTCTCTATTTGGTTGCACTTTTAGCAATGACTCATCGAAGTTGAGATTAAGGAGTTATTGAACAATACCGACTCCACATTCAATCCCTACGACGTTTGTAGTTTGTTAGACTAATATATTAGCTTCCAAGACTTTGGGATGAATTGAAGTGCATGCTTTGATGTATGTGTGATTATGAGACTTAATCGAGTTCTTATGCGATTTTTATGATTGTATTAAAGAAATGCATAATCGAGCATGTTGTAGAATGATATATCTATTTGACATGTTGAATTTGCTCTTGTCGAATTCTTATTTGATTCCATAATAAGTAAACATCTACTTATTGAATGAGTTCGCTCTTGTCGAACTTGTTCCTTATTTGGTTTATATGACGAGTAAACATCTACTTGGAATTGCATTAGTCCAGCTAGCATATTTGGTTGAGTCGATGGTGTGACAATGCATCACCGTCACGAGTTATGGGATTCGTGATAGTAATGGGTTGTTATACCGGGTTTTTATCACACACCCATCCACTGTTGGCCACAGTGGGGAATTAATAAGTAGCCCCTTTACTGTAACCAACAGAGCACATTGGCAAATCTAATTACCAAGTAGAGAGCTTGGTACCCGAGTAGAGAGCTCGGTACTTTGATACATCCATCACGGGTATCTCTAGCACGATAAAGTTAACGCTGTGTATTGCAGGAGCTACGTAGTAACACCAGTTCTATAACATATCCTCTTTATATGTGGTTTACTTTATAGCACCTACGTGAAACAATGTGCTACCATGGATATGTGAACTAAGTGTTTATATGATTGAATGCTTTGATTGTTTGATATTAATGATGATTTCTAGCTATGTGTGTTGCATGATGCCATGACATGCATAATTGTTAGCTTACAAAGTCTTTATGACTTACCCCCTCCCTTTTACCGCTTTAGATCCGAATCGTCCGGGTCCTTCGCAGGGAAGCATCATTGAGTTCGTGCGTCATCCAGCTTGTCTATGTTACAAGTTCACTTGAAGAGGTCATTATAGTTTCCTCTTTCTTTCTTGGCAAGGACGTTAGGTTAAGCAAGTCAATTAGACTTGTCTTGGGTATTTGTATCATGCTTGTAACTCTAGTATTATTAAACTTGGAGTTTTTGTATCAAGGCTTGTTATTGTAAAGTATAATGTAAAACTTCTATTTTCACAGTTGGTTCACTTATTTTTAGACTTCCGCTGAGCATCCCATTAGTTCTTATTTTCTTTTGCTATTTCTCCTGTGTTTAGCCGTTGAGGTGTTTATAGTATGAATGGTTTAGTTGTTGGGTTCCGGTTGTCAATTCGCCGATGACTTGGTTAAATTGTTTTAAAATGTTTTATCAGGCATCGATGTTTTTAAAATTCTGGTCTTTTTGGTGTCGAGTCGCTTTACGTATATAATGTTGCGTCACGTCAGTTTTAATAATTGAGTCCTTGCATGAATTGTAGTCCTATTTGGACGGCTTGACTCACGATTCCTCCTCGGGGTCTGGGTCGGGTCGTCATAGCTTTACTCTATTCTATTTCCTAGTATTTGTTAAACAATCATTGTGTTGTTATTTTTTCCAACCTTCTAGTTATTATGGAATCATTGATTGTGTCCCACAAGTGTGATTGTTTCTCAATCATATTCCTCATATATTGGTCTTTTTTGTACACTGATCCATTAGTGATCACAAAGGTTCTAAAAGTCACTAGGCGGATGCTAAGCGCCAAACCAGGGTCTAGCGCCTACGCGGGCCCGAGAAATTAAGGAGTAATTACACTATTTTTCTATTTTAAAAGATAAATTATAACAATATTAATTAACAAATATTAAAATTTTCACATGTACTAACCGATAAATCTAACAATATCAAAACAATAATAATAAAATAGTAAAATACTAGTATTAAAATAGTAAGATACAAAATTAGTTATAGGTATAGCCGTATATAAAGTATAGAGAAAAAAAACTATATCCAACCTACTTCTAGCCCACAACACACCCACACCACACATACAAGCCACCATACACGTCAAATGTCAATCATCCTTCCCATCCATCCTTTTTAGACTTTTCTCTCTTTCCTTTCTTTCACTTTCTCTTCCAATTCCTCCTTTTATTTTTCTTCTTCCTTCCCACTTTGCATTTCCTCCGTTCTTCTGCATAGCTTCGCTTTCTCTTCTTCGTATAGACACAGTGTGACTGTGAGCATGGATGGGTTTTCTATTCATCATATAGTCGCAGTTTCTCTCTCTCTCTAACCCTTTCCTCTCTAGACAAACTCAAACCCCTCTTTTTTCTACTAAATCCCTACTCTCTCTCCCTCCATCGACTCTTCAACGAACTAATCGGCGACTAGGGCAACTAGCCGACGCCTAAGCGACCGCCGAGGCCGATTTTTAGAACCATGGTTATCACTCTAGATTATTAATAATATTAGTGCACTTCAAAAATCCAAGTCTGAACAACTTGGTAGTGGAAGATTTACTTTAGTGTGAATACTAACAACTATAGGCAGAGTTGTAGCAGCGGAAATCACATAGGTAGTACAAACTACGTCTGTTGGTAAGCGCTACCAGTAGACTTGGTAGATATTCTTAAAAAAGGTGGAAAAATATGATAGATAATGATAAACAGATAATAAAATAATTACGAAAAAATTAAAGTACTCAGAGATTTTGAGATGGTTCGTACTATAAAGAGTACTACGTCCACCACCAAAGCAGTCATCCTTTTATTTGAAAGTGCACTAAGTTTTTCACTAGTTCTATTACATAAATCACTAATGAATTGTGTACAAAATGTTTGACTGGTGTTTGGTGGTTAAAGTAAATATCTCAGAAATAGAATATTCACTTGTGCTTAAGAACAGTTAATGTAAGCAACAATTAAGAAGGTAATAAATGAAAATGATTGAGCTTCCTTCTTCTTGTTGTTGAGGACTTCATTGATCTGTTGAAAATCTCTTGAATGCACTAATAGTAATAAAACACATTGTTACACACACTGGTGGTGCGATGTAGTTTTCTTTCTTTTTAAAGGTTTTTGCGGCTAGGGTTGGCATGCCGCCGGACATAGTGCCGCTAGGGGATCCTTCCCCGGTGGTGGCTCAAGTGGCTATGGGTGTTAAGGGGATGGAGAGTTCCTCTTCCTCCAAATGTTTTGTGGAGGCAGTGATGAGCAAAGGGAAGACGCAGTGTCAAAACCCTTTTAAAACTTTGGCATTACGTGAGCTCCCTATCCCTCAAGGCAAGCTGTGACGGTGGAGAATGAGCCGGGGGTGTTATTCTCTCAGGTAGAGATGGAGGTAGCGCATGCAAAATTTTCTAACACCGTAATCCTTAAATTCTCGATGGGGATACCATCGCTACATGTAATACACGAGCGCATCTCACAGTCTTGGCGGCTTACTAGCCACTTTGTGCTTGGGCTCCTTGATCTTAGGCATGTGATGCTGCATCTTTCTACGGGTGAGGATATGGTCAGGGGGTTATTGAAAGAATCCCACATGATTTAGAGGTTCATGTTTAGGTCCTTTCGTTAGACCCCAGATTTTACATATCGTAGGGATAACACAAGAGTTGCGGTATGGGTTAGGTTACATCATCTACCTCTATCTTTTTTCAATGTATCGTACCTGCAGTGAATAGGTAATGGGCTAGGGAATTTTTTATGTGCTAATGATAGGACTTTAGCCCTAACTCATCCGATGTTCGCTAGAATTTGCATGGAAATGGATGTTTCAAAACGGCTTCCTTCATGAATGTGGCTGGGTACATCCAAGGAGGAGGGTTTTTGGCAAGGTATTGAGTTTGAAGGTAATATAACTTTCTGTTCAAGGTAGGTGTACCGGAGGATAAGGGCATACAGGTCTTGGGGATGGAGAGAAGGCAGAATATACAACCAACAAGTGGTGGCACCTATGGTAAATCCAATAGAAGGGGTAATAGTTCCACCGATTTTAAAACAGTGGTAGCCAGTGAAGATTTTGAAGAATAACAATAGAGGTTCGACATCTAATGTAAAGGATGACAAGGGACACACTTTTGAGACAGATGTCATCAACATTATTGCTTCCCCTAGGGAGGAAATATCCATAAGCAGTTTGAGACCTGAAGTTTTGAAGGAGGGCAGCCTGATATGACTTCACCAAATATTCATGAGAAGGAGATCTCTTCACGCCAAATCACAGGCTCTGAGGAGTGTACAGATAGTAAAATGAATAATGAGAATGGGTCAGAGCCGATGGCTGAGGATGTTATGTTGACAAACCCTTTTGATATATTGGCTAATCTGGATAATAGCGGGGAATCATTTGAGACAATGCCAAGGGGTTCAAAATCCCTAGACATGCACTTACCTAAGAAGGATACAAAACTATACCGGATGGCATCGCTTGATAATATCAAGGATTTGGATCATAAGAGTACTACAGTAAAATATTTCCATAACTTATGTCACAAGTTGGGAAAGAAGGCTAAGCAGAATAAATACGTGCAAGATAATATACGTCTCATACGGGCGAAGAGTAATAAGTCTCATGCCTCGGATCCACATGCAACTCAATAAGTTTTTATGTCGATTCTTATATGGAACGTGCGTGGAATTGGTAACAAAGAAACGATTGATTATGTAAAAGTGTTAATTGGGCAACATAAGCCGGCGTTGTGTGTTTTCTTGGAACCAAAGATTCCCGAGAGAGAACTCATAGAATTGCAAAGCGTCTGAAATATAATAATTGTATGCATCAAAACCCTATCAATACTTATATTTGGCTTATGTGGGATGATCGTTTTGAAATTGGTCTAGTGAGTGTCTCTAAGCAACAAGTCACGGTTGGTTTGAAGATGGAAAATGGAGATAGTATTCTGGCCTCTTTTGTTTATGCGACTTGTACGAGACTAGAAAGACAATATTTATGGATGGATTTATCCAACATTGCAGGCAATTTAACGGTTCCATGGCTAGTTGGAGGGATTTTAATATTATCGCTAATATAGGAGAGAAGTTAGGAGGGGTTGGATATGATTTTCATGGTATGAATGACTTTAATGATTTTATGATTACTGCGGAGCTTGGAGATGCGAGTTATGAAGGAAGCAAATTCACATGGTGCAATAATCACGAGGATGGTACTCGAATCTTGCAAAGGATTGATAAGGTGTTAATTAATGGCCATTATACGACTAAGTATTCAGGAGTTATAGTCGAACACTTAGGTCGTGTCATGTCAGATCACTCTCGATTTCTTGTGGGGTTTCCATTTGTTGCAAAGCCGAAAAGCCAATTTAGATTTCAGCGAATGTGGTGGATCATCTTGGTTTCCTTAGTTTTGTTAGAGAACAGTGGGGTCGGCCGGTAGTGGAGGACGAAATGGAGGTTTTCCATAGAAAATTAAATTTTCTAAGGAAAGAATTAAAAAGATGGAACTGGGAGGTCTTTGGCAATGTGCATCGTAAGCTAGCTCAACAGCAAGATAGGATCCAATATTTGGAAGATGTTTGTATGCAACAGGGGGGAGACAACTCTATTTCTTCTTTGGTTGAGGCTAAATCGGAGCTTGCTCAGCTTGTGAAGTGGGATGCTGAATTGGTACAACAGAAGGCTCACAAATTATGGCTTCAGGATGGTGATCGAAACACAAGCTACTTTCATGCAAGTCTTAAAGATAGGCAACGAATAAACTCTATTAAAATGAGAAATGAAGATGGTTCTTGGTGCACAGACAATGAGGTTATTGGGGATAGAGGCTGAAAATTTCTTTTCCAATTTGTTTACTAGTACTGATCATGTGGTGGATGAAGGCCTTTTTCAGAATTTTCCTAGAACAGTGGATATGCAGGACAATGAGATCCTAGAAGCTATTCCTTTGGAGTCAAAAATTTGGGTTGCAACGCAAGGTTTAAATCCCAATAGTGCCCCAGGAATAGATGGTTTTATAGGTTGGCTTTTTCTGCACTTGCTGGGAGATTATTAAAGAGGATATGATTGCTGCGATTCAGGCTTTTTTCAGGGGGAAGGATCTGCATAGAGAGCTGTCAACCACCTCTATTGTGTTGATTCTGAAGGTGGATATTCCTACAGATCTTGGGGACTTTCGGCCAATTAGTCTATGCCCTTTCGCAGGCAAAGTTATATCTAAGATTGTCACGACTCGTTTGGCCAGAGTGCTGCCCCGATTAATATCTATGGAGCAAACAAGTTTTGTTAAAGGTAGGAGTATCCAAGAGAATGTGGTTTTGGCGCATGAATTAGTTCATCGGATTGACACACGGGTGAGAGACGGGAATGTGATTTTTAAACTTGACATGTCAAAAGCTTATGATAGGCTTGAATGAGATTTTCTTATGAAAGCTTTGTAGGACTGCAGATTTAGTGAGAAGGTTTATGCTATGGTTTTTAGGCTGTTGAACAAATTGTGGTATACCATACTAATTAATGGTGGCAGACTATGGGTTCTTCAAGTCAACACGGGGGGTTAGGCAAGGGGATCCCTTATCCCCTTTGTTATTTATCATTGCTTAGGAAGTTCTTTCATGCAATATCAAGTCTAAAATTAAAAGTGGACAATTCTTACCTTTTTGCATGGGAGAGGAGGTTTGGTGATTTCACACTTGTTATATGCAGACGATATGTTGATATTCTGCAATGCTAGCAAAGGTTCCATTATTGCTTTGCGTAAGGTGCTAAGTGATTATGAAAGAGCTTCTGGGCAACTTATCAACCCTGAGAAAAGTGGCTTTTATGTTTCAAAGCATAGTCCGAGTAGACAGGATTAGACATATTATAGATTGGTCGGGCTGTTCGTACAAGGTTTTTCCCATGATTTACTTGGGTATCCCTCTTTTTCAAGGTTGGATTAAAGCGCAATATTTTGAGGGTCTGGTGACTAAAATTCTACGAAAAATAGATGGGTAGAAAGCGAATCTTTTATCTTTTAGGGGTAAGTTTACATTACTCTGTTCTGTTTTATGTAGTATTCCGATATACACGATCACTGTTCTTCGTGTTCCTAATTTTTTTGGCATGTGTTGAATTTGCTATGGCTGTTTTTTTATGGAGTAATAACGGGGAAAGTCACACTCACTAGGTTGCTTGGGAGACGGTCTGTAGGCCTATCGAGGAGGGTGGCTTGGGTTTTCGTTCGCTCGGCAAAGTTATGGATTCCCTTTAGGCTAAACTTGCCCGGGTAGTGCTTCAGGGTAAGAGCCTTTGGACTCGGTTTGCTATTTCAAAATATGGTGATTATGAGACTCTAAATCATGGGGTGATGTCGACGGTTGGTAGAGCAATATATAGACACTTGGATGAGGTTAAAAATTGAAGTAGATGGTTGGTTGGGAAAGGAGATATCTCCTTTTGGGGAAGTAATTGGTGTGGAGTTATTTTGGAAGGTCCGAAGCCGATGGACCTTCTGCTCAGCGTCCGTGATGCAATGCCCCAGTTGGAGCAGTTTGTTCATTTAATCTCGGAGGATAATCTTGTTTTGGTCAAGAGGGTTCGTTTGAATGAAAAAGGGATGATGTTTTAGTTTATAACCGAACCAACACAGGTCTCTTTTTCAGGTTTCGGCTCATTGGCAGCACACTCGTGTTCATTGGCCTAGGATTTTCTGGGCTGGGAAACTTTGGCAGCGGTGGATTCCCTTAAACATTAGTGGGTTTATCTGGAAGCTGATTGACGGGGCTCTCCCGGTTGACCTTCGTCTTCACTCGAAGAACATAGCGATTGTTTCCAAATGTGTTTGTTGTCACCAACTGCATGAAAGAGAATCCATTGAACACTTGTTCCTGTTTTCTGAAATGGCTAGGATGGTTTGGAAGAGTTTGGCTCGCTGTTTTCATTTAATTGATAATTATGTTTCGTTGCATAATTTATTTTCTATATGGATGGATCGGGTTTCGGTGAAACATCAGGTTGGGGCAGTTATGCTAGGTTGCTGGGAGTTGTGGAAAGCTAGGTGTAAGGTTGTGTTTGATATTGTTCCCATGAGGGGGGATGGGATTTTGAAAGGAGTCCGGTTTGGTTTACGAGATATGATGAGTATTTACACGTCGAAGTTGGAGTCCTGTGTGACGGGTAGTTTGGGTCTTCAAGCTCAGTGGGTCCAGATTAAATCTGTTCTGTTCCGCAGGGTAAGTGGGTTAGATGGGAACCTCCTCCTTTAGACATTTTTCAGGGCCGGTCCTGAATTTTTGGGGGTCCAGAGCGAAAAGAAAATAAAGGGCCCTTAAAAAAATAAGATAAGAAAATAAATATTAAATAATTACTGAAAACTATTATTCTTCATTCGTTAAAATAATTTGCAATAAAAAAGAATATACTCTAATCAATTTTTTTATTTTATATTTTGACTTCTGTATGGATATTTTTTTGGTAACATGTATTATACATTATAAATTCAAGTAAAATAAAACAAGGATTAAATAAACATAAGCAATACAAATTATAGTAACATAATAATAAAATTTGATTTTTGCTTGAAATATTGATATTATATACTCAATCAATTGTTATTTTTTATGACCCAAATAAAAAAATTGATGATCAACTAAATTTTTTTATAAGTAAATTTAGTGAACCCAAAATAAAATTAATGTTGAATAACTCTGCTTGAACCGAATACAAAATTTTTATCTTTATATAGTAACTCTTCATTTATTAGGTTCCAGAGTAATTAAAACGTATATAAGTAGTTTTGAAGTTGGTAATTAATAAAAAGGTACTTAACCACAACCATTGTACTTACAATACGAGTAGAGGATAATGATGAAAGATTTTGAAAATTATAAACATATTTTTTAAAAGTTGATTATTACATAAAACATCTCAAAATAGTATATGAGATAATTTAACTAAATCGGGAAAGTATATGATATAATATGCATATAAAAAAATTAATAATTGACCGTAGACCTAAAATATTTTTTTTACATAAATGACAGAGCAATGACTTGAACCGATTGTGAAAATTATAAGTCATTTTTTTAAAGTTAATTATTATGTAGCATCTCAAAATAGCAGAGGGGACTATTTAACTAAATCGGGAAAATATATAATATAATATGCATATAAAAAAATTAATAATTGACCGTAGACCCAAAATATTTTTTTTACATAAATGACGGAGCACGGACTTGGACCGATTGTGAAAATTATAAGTTAATTTTTAAAGTTAATTATTACGTAACATCTCAAAATAGCAGAGGAGACTATTTAACTAAATCGGGAAAGTATATGATATAATATGCATATAAAAACATTAATAATTGACCGTAGACCCAAAATAAATAAAAAATTACAAAAATGGCGGAGCAAGGGCTTGAACCCAAAAACACCCACTTCACTCAAATCCCTTACACAATTACCCTACCAATTGAGCCTAAAGACAATTCATTTACTAAGTTTACATTCTTTATAATATATCTAAATTAAACTAGTCTACACATATAAAATTGGACCCTCTTACATTGGGGGCTCTGTTTGCTCGATCACTTTGAACTCCCTTAAAACGGGCCTGATATTTTTAAACTGAATACTGATGGGTCGACTATGAATGGGCTATGCACTGGGGGTGGCATCATTAGAAACCATCAAGGGAGGCCAATTTGTGTTTCTCTACGTTCTATGGGCAAGGTACAAATACTTTTGCAGAGATATATGCGTTATGCGATGGTTTAACGTTGTGCCGGAGGCTTGGCTTGGAGTTGGTGTGCGTAGAAATAGATTCTACCACTACAAGAAAAATGATTTATTGTGACTCTTTATTAGAGGCTCTTTTCAAAATGTCTCGTAAAGCTATTTTTTAGGGCTTTTATAAGTGTCATTTTACAAATATATATATATATATATATATATATATATATATATATATATATATATATATATATATATAAGCTAGGTAGTTTAAAAGAGGTAAAATCCCGTCAAAATGCACTTGCTAAAAAAAGAAAGTAATATTTAAGTATTATTATATAGTAGTTAGCATGCATTGGAAACAAAAATCTGATTAATTGATTACACAACTCTCAAGATTTATTGAAAATGTGCAAATATGCACATGTTGTAGAAAATATTAAGTTTCTATGTAGTAGTATTTAATAGGAGTAACCACCCATGTGAAAATTTGCAAATACAAATCTATTTTGGTGCATACTTAATTTACTGATTAATTAAAATGAGTAAATAACACTAGAATAAGAACAAATGTGCTATAAAAAACATTTTCATTGAATACATGCGATTACAAAATAAAATATAACCATAATTAATTATAAAAAGTGTGCTATGAAAATCTTCATATATGACTTGTCTGTATTTGAAACTTTTGTGTCTCTTTCATCATATACGAAATTATAATATCAAAACAAAATTTATTTTTACAAATAACCACAATTAATTATAACTTATTGGTAAATCATAGGAATATATTCGATTACATCATAGTAGTAGATACCAACCACAAACTTTAAATATTTAATAAGTCTATACGTTATATAGTGAAGAATATATCTGAATTACTATTTATACTATTTAATATCCTAAATTTTAATAACAAAAAATATTAATTATTAAACTCTATAAAATTATGAACGAGAAAATGACTTAAACAATTCATAAAATATTGGATTAAATGATATCAATTATATCGATATAATTTGTTCCATTTATCATGTTTTTTCTTTATTTTTTTTATTATCTTTATTTTATTTGTGTATAATTTAATTAAGAAAGATATATGCTCGTGCGTTTAACGCACGAGTGTAAAACTAGTTATTAGTTATATTTTGAAAGAACTTATAAAGTTATTTATTAGGGCATTTCTAAGTGTCATTTTACTAAATATCAAATTATTTTTGAAAAACACCTTATAAAATGATCTATTCGGGCTTTAATTAGTGTTGCTTAATTAATTATCTGCATGAGAGAATTGACAATTTACACTTTTTTTTTTTGCCGCCTTATAATTCACGTACGCGCGCTCTTTTTTTTGTTCTCCTCTCCTTGCCTTTCAGTACATCACGCCAGAGTCACATCGATCTTTCCAAGCTAGAACTAGGGCGGATTTGAATGTCTACCGAAGAATTTCTCCAATATCAAGCTTTAACCAGGTAATTTCGATTCCTTTTCCTTAGCAAATTAGGGTTTATTTGTATGAAGAATAGATAGCTTGATGATCAGAGCTTGTATCAGAAAGTTTTTGGTGGGTTTAAATTTTGGGACGTATAGACATATAGTCTCGTCTTATGGTGAATAATTCTGCTTTGTCTTCTATAAGACAATATAGAGCGTTAATATTTTATACTGGGAAATTATTTGGTGGGTTTAAATTGTGCCTTTATCATCCATTACCCTTCATCTACACCGCTTAAATATGGTGCATATATGGTTAGTAACTTCGTAAGTATCAGAGAGTCGGTGATAAAAATTTAAAGAATAAGAGTTTATGTAGTTGTGTAAGTCAAAGTTGCTGATAGAGATGACCCACGGTCCCCGAAAGTATCCAACAGCTCTCACCCTAATTGGGCAGAAGACCAGAAGTTAACCCAAAAAAATACCATTTCATACTACTATATTTCCAAATAGTTCCAAAACAACTTAATTTCTTCATTCCTGTTGAATTTTTGGGCTGGCCTTGACATCTATATCATCAATATTAACGGCACAATTTACTCCAATCTCAAATATGGGTCAAAAAACATTGTATTATTAAGATAATAACAACTAGCAGCTAAAGGGAAATGGGAAATAGTCCGTACAAATTAAAACTTTGAAAATAATACTCCGTCCCTAAATAATAGCAAAAAAATAATTGACTTGATTATTTATATTGGTTTAATGTGTAGTTTCTTTAATGTCCATGTATATGTGGCCCATAATTAAAGTAGAGTGAAAAATAAAGTAAAAGATGTTCTAAAAGGTAAGTTTCAAAGTGGACAATTATTAAAACTTTGAAAATTTAATAATAGATAAAGAAATTATCGAGAAATGTACGCGAAACAACCCCAGGGAACTCCAAATGATCATACTGTAATGCAAACAACATTACCTTTGCAGATTCAGTTAGAAAGCCACATACAGAAAAAAGACTAGAAAAACAAACTCACAACATAAAACATAAAACTTACCATTTCCAAGTGATGTTTGTGATACAAATATCATGCATAGCCTAAAACAAGAAATAATCAAGCCGTCCATCAGTTCAAAAAAATTTTTTAAACCAAATCATATAAATAAACAAAGTTTCTAGCTTTTGAAACAGGTTATCTGGGGGGATTTGACCAATCTTCTGTGGCCGATATTTTTGCTTTAGTGTACATGTTGCTTTATGGGCAAGCCTGGGCTTCAATAGTACCCTTTCTCCACCAGGAAATGGGTGTCATTAGTTTGAATAATGGAAATAGCTTAAGCCTCAAAGATTCTAGTTGCTAGATTATGCTTTTTATGGATCTTTTCCAGATTATGCAGTGGAAGGAGCCCGTGAACCAGGCTCTCCCTTTTTGATAATTTGTTGCTTTAAAGGAATCCATCATGGAAATTTTATATTTCATTAACTGCTGAAGGTGATGGTGAAAAGAAATTTAAATAATGTCTTGTTCTCTTTGTGTTTCAAATTCTAGTTATGGTATTGCATTGAACAATATAAAAAGTGATTATCCTAGCTGAAGGTTTAGTAACTTAAATTATCTTCATATCAACTGTCTTGTACCTGCTTATGTTCTGATTTCAACATTTTGTTTTCATTTTGGTAACTGCAGATCACAGTTAGATGCAAAACAAATCCTTTAAATTTTCTTGCTGCTCATTTAAACCACTTTTTGGAGTTCTACGTGCACCAAAACTACAGCTTGCTCAAAGCATCCATGGTTGTAGGTCTGTGCTTCTTTCTGCCTCGCAGTAGATGACTTTTGTATCTCAAATTCTAGACTTTCCTGGTACAACGGGAAATGCATGCATCTTACTTACCCGTCTTGTTCTTTTTGTGAGATTCTACAGTTTGATTGTGGAGATTGCGACAGTGAATTTTCATCTATGAGATATTCATGTGTTAATTCCTCACTTTATTATTTATTTTGTTCGTTAGGCTTTCAGCTTGGCTACACTATAATCTTTGGGTTGTATGCATAATTTCTCTTCATTCGAACAGGTGCGTGATGCCTGCAATTTGTTTCTATATACAAGTTTGTTTCCCAAGAATGCCTGCAATATGTAGTAAAATTGGGAACATTCTGGTTTCTTATTTTGTTGTTAGTTTGAAATTCTAATTGATCTCCTTCTTAAGTGAAGTCAGTATACATGGCTTGTGGGGAGGCAATAGTGTTATACATTCAATGATGAGAAATCTTTGTTAGTGCACCAGAGGCTTGTTTAGATAATGTAACTTTTCAAACCTTTTGAGGCTTCTAATGTAATTTCAAGAAACAAGTGTTTCTCTTAGTCAGCTGGTCCCCACTGAGACATATGCTTGCTTGTGCTAGATTTATGTTTATCTTTTTTATGATTATAATACTCCCTCTGTACCTAGTTGATTATCTATGAAGCATGGATATGGATACAGCTTACTCAAAGCTGTACTTTTGGTGTGCAGACTTAGTTACTAGTTAGGCCTGAGGTGAATTCTTTTGTAGAGTTCATGGATAGTTTTAGTAGGTTATATACTTTTGAGTATACTCCCAGTGTACACAGGACGCGATACTTGTTTTGTCACTATTTGTTTATAATAAATCTTTACTTATCAAGAAAAAAAGGTCTTTGGAACCAAATTTGTGTGCAATATCTTTTACAGGCAAATGATGAATCCATTTCCCTAAAATATACTGGAGTCTGTGTATATCAAATTTTTTATTTATATTCTTTAATTACATTTTAACGTGTAGTATTTGTACTCATTACATGAACTAATTACTCAACACTTATGAATATGCAAAGTACAGCCTAGTTGTTTCTTGTGATTGCATATATGCTGAAGTGAAAAAAACATGCTTTGCCATGGCTGATCCTATTAAGCTATTGCTAAGCTTTTTTTAACCATCTCCTGTTTGCGAATTACAAAGAACCTTGTTGCTCCAGTTATCGCCCATATATTTTGCAATTTTATGGGCTTGTCCGTGCTAATTTCACAAAGAAAAAGTATTGAAGTTTTCTTCTATCAAGATGATGCTTGCATGACAGTATGTGGTTCTATCATCTGAATTAATCTGCTTTAGAAAGAAATCCAACGCAAGTATTTGTACTAGAGATATATCTTTGAAATGATAGGGCCATTCTCTTAAGGATCAATAAATATATTATGACTTTCAAATTTTGAACATTTGCTTGGTCCATTATACTTGGTGGTTGACCATTTTTTATTTTAGGGTGTTGCTACTTGCTACTGCCAAGCAAAGTTGGCACTTGCGAAGCATTTTTGTGTGTGTGAAAGCATGTGCATTAGTAGCAACTTCATGCTCTACATCTAGCAGTTCCATGATTTTTTTTGGCAATGGTGCCACAATTAAGTTTACGCCATTCTTTTCTCTAGCATGTCATGCTTATTAAGGCTGTAAGGCATAACAGATTCATACTGTTGTATGCCATTTGGATCTCGAAACAGGTACCACTTCGATTGAACTGCAAGGAAATTTCTTGAAGGTTGGTACTCCAAGGTATCGATACCTGAACGGTGGCAGAGCTTTTGCTTTATGTATTCTATCGAGAATCCAGCCTTCCCAAAGAAATTGAGCAAATTGGAGGAACTACAACACAGACCTCATTTTGCAAGAGTAGGGGCTCAAATTCAAGGCGCTGATGATAAGTATATTTGCGAATACATGGAAGATTCTCCTAACTTTTGGGCAAGTAAGTTTAAAAATTAATCTGTTATAGTAATGTCCGTTATCTATAATGACCACATTTATTATTTCAAGATGAGTTTTAGCTAGTATATATAGCCATTGGTCATTGTAGGGATTGATTTTGTTTCAGTAAGTAGTGATGTCAATCTCTTTTATCAGTATGTGCTCACTCATGTCTTGAACCAAGTTGCTGGTAAAAATTATTTTTCCACTTTTTAAAGTTGAGCAGTGTGAAAGGAGGATCTTTCATTTTGGCTGATGTTTGTTACATTAGTTTTAAGTATTACATTCTTAACTTCAGCATGTGTTTAATTAAGTGAATTATGTAGATCATTGGAAGTGCATAGGTAGGCATGAGCTGATTCTTGGAAATACTTTCATTGGTCAAAAAGAAATGCGACCACCAAATAACGAAGTTCCTCCTCAGGTTTTATTCTGCTCTATCCGAGTGTTGAGGCTGATTTTTTTTATAAGTAATAATTAAACAAAAACTATGAAAACAGGTGATGCGACCTTTGTACACTAGGAGTATACCTCACCAAAAGAATTAGCCTAAATCAATATTATTTAAAAAATCTACAAAAGTAGTGTTAGGACTAGGACTGGATTGAGCAGCCTTGGAACACCAAAAGTGAAGGGTGCAAATCAAAAAATTCTTCAAATCCGGGATAGACATCTAATTCTGGCTTTGAATAGCTTCCTTAGCCCCTGCACTTCCTGTTATCTCGTAATCCGAATTTGGGTTACCAAATGGGCCGGACCTTTGAGAATAGTATCCTTCCCCGAAAACTGTCCTCATAAGAAAGACCTATGTATCGTATGGCACTCGTGGGAAGAAGTTCCGATAGCTATTTAGCACAAGCTATGATTCATTATTTCCCTCATGAGCAAAAGACTGAAGGTCTTTCCGCGCCAACTGAAGATGGATTATCTATGAGATGACTTATCTTGCTTAAGTTCCCCTTCCCGTCTCATATGGGAAAGTTTGTAAGTCCATGGATTATCTATGAGATGACTCAAAGTTTGGAATTCTAGTTATTGGGCAGAAAAAACAGGTTGGGGATCTTCCATTCATTAGTTATACGATTATGGCAGTGGAATCAATTAAATGTGGGCATCATCATTGGTGACAAGTTTATCTAGTATTGTCTTATTAATACACGAGCTTCATTAAATTTTGCAGAGTGATTGTTTGAGTAATTTCACTAGTTTGTATTGGTGTTTGTACACATGTAGAAGTTGACTGAAAGCACACATTCTGGCCCCTTAATTTATGGCGTATGAGAATATATTTGACAATGGTATTTGTAATTACTAATTATGACTGATAATATTTAAGTCTAGTTACATGGCCTGATTCATTCTTGCAACCAAATTTTAAATCAGTGGGTAAGTGAAATCATAACAAGATACCATATTAGCTCAGGCACAAATAGAATAGCATATAGCATTACAGGTAAAATAACAAAATTTGCTCTACTTTAAGTTTCTATTTGTTATTGGGAACATGCATCAATATATCTAACTGTACAATGCACCATCATGTTGCTTCTTGAACAAGTACAATACTATTGAAAGTGAATCATCTTTAATATAGGGTGTTAAAGTGATATTACAGTAGTTTCTTGATATTGAGCTACAATAATTTGTTTTGCTTGATAAGTGTTTGAGTTGAAATCTATCCCATATCACTTTTTCTGCATATCTCTTTTGATCAAAACACTCACTCGAAACTTCAAAGATCCCGTAGAAAGGTAATCTTCCTTCATTTCTATTTGAGTTGTACCTTGGATGTACGGAAGCGTTTTTGCCTTTCTTTTGTTATCTTTTTTACTATCTTCTGATGTAAGCAACTCACTGATGCATGTCCTACTCAACAGGCATTGACACTTATAAACAGGGTCTCTAACTAGAAAAGTAACAGGGGGTCTCTAACAAGAAAAGTAACATGAGATTATTTGATTAGTCTAACCTATTATTCAGACCTAAACCCTTTTTTTGGTAACGTAGTAGATAAAAATTAAAGTGGAAGTAGTGTCTCCCATGTCTTAGAAACTTAAGATAACAAATAAGAATGAAGTAGATAGATAAAGACGCCAAAAAAGAGTAGTAGTTGGTCGACTATACATGGAGGAATAAAAGGGAAAAAGGGACCATCTGTGTCATTTGCCCTCATATCTATCGTATATATTTCACATTTGGAAATTTATATACAAAATATGATACAGTAGAAACTATAAACAGAAAAACACATGTTATGCTATTTAAAAGTAGTCGGCTGTGGACTTAGACTTCATGATGTTTTTTTTTAACCTTAATACAACTATTTTTGTGTATTTTTTAGTTCGTATGAGGTCGTTTGCTAGTGACCGGAACATCATCATGAATGCAGCGAATGAGGCATCGACTGAGAACATAGAAGTCGCTGTGGACTGCATTTCAGTGGAGGTATAGAAATCTTCCATGCTTGAGCTGTAGCTGATTAATTTATAGAAAAGCTACAAAGTACAAATGGCTAGTTTTGAATTCGTACAAGTAAAGTGCATAGTTCCTGGCAAACCCAACATCTGTTTTTGACTCTGATAAAACTAGTTATACTTTTACACGTATGCCATGAATTACAACCTATATGATTTTTTAAAGCTATGCTTATATTTTTGTTTGATTTATAAATTATAATGCCATGATTTACAACCTACAAAGTATTCATCTGCTCCCGGAGCACTGTTCGGGTTCAACCTTGATCACCTCCCAACAGCCCTGATAAAACCACCCTATAAATCCATCTGCTCCCGAAGCGCTGTTCGGATTCAAAACTTTAATAACATACCAGATTTCACTTTCTCCAGATATATCCTGCAAAAAATTGTTATCCTGCACACTGACTCTGCAAGGAATATTTTAAAAAAAGTACCTCCTTTCGAGCAGGTCTAGAAGATGTAAACAAATCCTCAAAGTATTGTGTCGCAGCCACACCAATTTCCTCATTATTCGCACACCACTGCCCATCAGAATGTTTTAGATGTACTTTATTGTCCCGAGCTCTATCTTTTATACTTGCATGGAAATAAGCTGTGTTTCGGTGCCCTTTACTAACCCAAAGCTGCCTAGATTTGGCCTGATCTAAATCAGCTTCCCAGCTAAGAAGTTGACGAAGGTGCTGCTTCGCATCATAATAAGCTTTATCACGATCAGTAGTCCAGCCCTGATGAAGAAGCGATTCCAACCGTAAGATAACATCCTGCTGCTTGGCTAATTGGCGCTGAACATGACCAAGCACAGTCCAATTCTAAAGCTTCAAAGCCCCTCGCAACCTCTGTACTTTTTTATAAAGAACTACCATAGCAGGACCCTCAACGAAAAAATCCCATTTGTCTTTAACACAATCAAGGAAATCCAGGTGGTCTAGCCACATACGTTGGAAGTGAAAAACACCCTTGGGACATTGAAAACCAGCTACATCAATAAGCAGGGGAGAATAATCAGAATTCTCTCTACATAAGTGCTGCACTTTAATTCCGGGAAAAACAGCCTGATAATTTCCATTAACAAAAAGTTGATCAAGACGTTCCCAAATAGGGCCACCAGCATCATGATTATTACACCATGTAAAATTACTCCCTTCATAACCCGCATCTGTCAAACCTGCCTGTTGGGCAAAGGTATTAAAATATGACATGCAAGGAAAATCATAACCCGTAGCTCCCAGCTTTTCAGAAGAATGTAAAATGATATTGAAATCCCCTCCTACCAACCATGGCTCATTAACCTACTGCGAAAAATCAACCATATTACACCATAATTGTTGCCATTCTACCCTAGTACATTTTGCATATACAAAAGTGGCTAGCACACTACAATTATCCCCCTTGGTAATACGAAGTGTGATAAATTGAGTGGATGCATGCACATATGAAACATCAATATCATCACTCCAAAGTAACCAAATATGAGTATTAAGAGGGTTTTGATGCATACTATGACAAAAATTCAGACTCCTTGCAAAGGACTCCAATTTAAAGCCCTGTAGGTTAGGTTCCAGAATAACACATAAAGAAGGTTTATGTTGCCTCTTAAGAAGCTTAAGATAATCTAAAGTTTCTTTGTTTCCCACTCCCCTGGCATCCCATAGAAGGACCGCCATAAGGAAACTTAAAGATTTTGACCATCATGGGCTTGTGACTCAGCCCTAGTAACTCAACGGTTATTACATGCAAAATTTACCTGCTCTATGACAACATCAATCGGAGTAATCTCTGCCAGCTTGTGTACACCACATGCCTGCTGTTTCCACACCTCATGATGCTTCAAAATCATCTCTGTCTTTGGACGGTCTATATGTTACATCCGTCTCATGACAGCTACTAATATCAATAGAACCCTCAGTAGTTTCCAACACAGACAAAACATCAAAAGCATTATGTATAGGGACTGTATACATGGAAGTTGTATTCTTGGATCGACCATGACCCACAGGACCCTTACCACTAATCCCTGGTTCCTTTCCATCATCCAACACAGTCACCACACCAAGCTTCTGCTTGTTAGTCCTACCTATCTCTGCAGTTATATTGTTATCTCGGACATCGATAACTTCCACATTAAAAGGTTTACCAGTTTGATCCTTAGTATTGGATACCCCAGCATTTCTGAAATTATTCTTTATCACTTTTGGTGCCCATTGTTGGCGAGGAAGACTATCAGGGGGCACTTGTGTTATGCCTAACGTAGAGATGTTAAGTAGCTTCTGAAATTAAGCTTCTTAAGTGCTACATCAAACCAGCAACTAAAAAGTTCAGAAAAACCAAACCTTGGATTATTAGTTTAACTACCAAATATTTGACAACCAGAAAGTAGTAGAATTGAGATTGACCAGGAATTTCAATGTATCATAAAAGAAAAACTAACAAGATGAGTTAATCAACTAACTTGAACTATTTACTCGCTTGCTATGAGTGACATACATTAGTATACCGTTTACCAATACTGTCTTTGTGAATGAAGAAAAGTAGGATTGGAGATATGCCTAGAATATGCATCATAATGTTGTGGCCAAGTCATGGTTTTCGCTCTTGGCCCCATATAGAGCGTATTGCTTTCTTTATTTTGGGCTTTGCCAATGTTGTTGTCTCAATATTTTGCATCCTGTGTGGATAAATGACCAATCATTTAACTGTTACGTTGAAATGATATGCAAATCTTAATTTGTTTTCTTGATTCATTTCACAATAACTGTAGTTCCTTTTTCTTGTTTTAGTTTTACAACATTTCCCAACTTTCAAAGGCAGCAGTCTCTTTCTGGAAACACTTGCTCAGCTTTAATTACATCTGCTTGCTTGTGTTTTAAATAGTGCTTCTGTTTTGGAATATCAGGCATACTTTTGCGTTTTAATTACATCTTCTTCTCTAATATATTTTTCTTTCTTTTATAAATATGTAATAGCCAGTTCTGTTCTGATATCAGGTCTCAACTAGAGAATGACTTTATAGATCTCTTCAGGCTGAGGTTGGACCAGTTGCATTCCTTTTATCATCAACTATATATAAAATTATGCTTCTGATATAGCTTCTAAAAGATACTTAAATCTTTAGTTGACTTTAGTTAATCTTGCCCAGGGTACTAACGGGGATGAAGTGGAGCGAATAAAACCATTGCCTTGGTACCCTGCCTGGCAGTCCAGTTTTTCTCGGATGCAGCTCAGGAAAAATCAAACTCTCGAGAGGTAAATAATTGAGTAAACTGGCATATGTAGTTATGCTGAATTCAAACTTGGGCTTCATGTCAAACGGGATAATTGCATAAAAAACCTGGCCTAGTTTAGGTTTTGCAAATTGAACCCTGACAATTGTTTATAGGCATATTGAACCCCAGGCTATTATTTTCAGTTCAATTAAAACCCTCCGTTTATTTCATACGTTAACTTCTAACGGGAAGGTGAGTAGGATGCCAACGTGGCATCCTACGTGGATTTGGCGGCACAAATGAGTCCCCAAGGTTCAGTTCCCGCCAAATTTAATCCTAGATTAAACCTTGTACAATTTTTCGGATTGCATGATGGACCCTGATTGCTACATGCTAAAAAATTCAATATATAAACTATCTCCTACATCTATAAACATACACCCACTGCCATTTCTATATCAAAAACAGAGACATGATAATGATGAATAGATAAGTTTTATGCAATTGTGGAAGGATCACTGTCATGCGGACATCCTGGACTGATCAAAATCCAGGCAGAAGTTCCTATGTTGTGAAAGATTTGGGGTAAGCTTATTTTACTTATTTTTTGGTTAAAAATCAGAATTATTATTTTAATCATTATGCTCACTGTTTTTTTCTAGCAGAAACAAGGGGCATGTGGGTTTTTTCTTTGGTATGATCCACCTCAAAAACTAGAGCAAAGTAACAAATGCCTTTGGATTTGTTTGGTGTTATCATGCTTGTTCAACCTACTCTTCATCTTAATCATAATTGGGCAAGACTAAGCTATATTGTAATGAATGGGTGGTATGAAAGGAATGTATTTTGTATGTTTTTGTATGTTCGGGTAGAAATGAATGTAATGGTTGTTATGTTCAAGAATGAACTCTTTGTAATTTTGTTTTGTTTTGGTGGAAATGATAATTTGGTATGAAAGGAATGTTTAATGATAATTTTGTATCTTACTTTGATGTCACACAAAACAACACAGTTGATCATATAATACCCTTACCACTATATAATATCATTACCATTATATATCAACAATGTTTAATGATAATTCAAGGCATGTCACAGTTGATAAAAAAAAACTATACATACATATTTTACTTGTGTCTCCACATGACATCAAAACATTATACTGATTAAAGACAAATTATACTTGTGTCTCCACTGTCCAAAAAGCTATACCCCTACATTCATATACCACTGTCTACTGTCCAAAAGCAATATACCCCTGCATTCTTCATCAGAAATCATATACCACTGTCCAAAAGTATTTTTCTTCATTACATGGGAAAACAAAATAACTCAAAAGTCATGCATTCATCAGAAAAGTCATTTGTAAGCAATAATCAATCAATACCTAAAAACATTTAAATAGCATATAATACAAAATACCAAATATACCCATGACTCAAAAGTCTTGCATTCTTGGCAGACCAATGTTGATTCTCCTGAAGTGATTACTGCAATAGATTAAAAATTCATTAAAATCATTCAGACATCATAAATATACACTACTAAACCAAAATAATAAAAAAGTTACCTAATTATTCATCAAGGACAATTTGTTCACCGACTTGAATCGAAGTTTTTGAGAACCTTTCATTCAAGATAGTCGAATGACCTCCTAGGTGTTTGTGTTGGAGTTGGAGAGGCTCTTAGCTTTCTTGGAGTCCTTTTAGGTTGGCTTGATGTGATTGGAGAGGCTCTTGGCTTGGTTGGAGTCTTTTGAAGTTGTGTTGATGGTGGTGGTGGGAACATGGGATGTGAGTGGAGAGGCTCTTGGCTTGGTTGGAGTCTTTTCAGGTTGTGTTGATGGTGGTGGTGGTGTAGCAGGAACATGGGATGTGAGTGGAGAGGCTCTTGGCTTGGTTGGAGTCTTTTCAGGTTGTGTTGGTGGTGGTGGTGGTGTGGCAGGAAGTAACAGGGGAACTCATTGGATCAGGCTCTTGGTTTTGTTGTGGTGAATCATACAGGTTGGTCATGCTTATCCACATTCAGAAATCAAACATATTTTCCTCATCTTGTAGATCTTTGAGAATATCTTGAAGCTCTTTTGGACATCAAACACATTTCGGTGGGATAGGTTGCCTTGATTTTTGGGCGTGGGATGTTGGTTGGACATTTTCTTTTGTTATGCCCGGTTTGTTTACAAATGGAGCAAGTGACGATGTTTTTCATCTCACTTTGAAGATCGGCGGTTTAGTTGGACATTTTCTTGTACTATGTCCAAGTGACTTGCAGTAAGAACAAGTCATTGTCCCACCTCCTCTACCTACCTTCTGAATGCCATCAATTGTTCTTCCTTGGTTCTCATCATTTCCCTCTAACCTCCTTTGCTTTTTAGGTCTCCCAGCTTTCCTCCTTGTATTAACTGGACAAAGGATAGGTGGTAGCCCAGTCTTTGTCCACATGTACGCTCCATGAATTGCATCAAGTGTGTTCTTTGTAAGTCTTTATGTACAATTCTCTCTTGTACCAATGTGCCACAACATCTTACGCTTGCAAGCCAATATAAGACAAAGCGAGAGATGGCATGACTACATGGTATTCCACTCAACTCCCACCTTCTACAAGAACATGTCTTATTTTCGGTGTCAACAATATCTTGTATCCCCCTACTTAAAACCTCAAAGTGTGAGGTACACAAAGTGTTGACTCTGTCTTGGTCTTTTCAACTATGGCTTGAATCTTAGGACATAACAACCCTTTTTTTCTCTTCATCTTATCCCTCAACACATGTGTTCTTTTCATTAATATACCCCTAATCCTTTCCAGCATAGTTATTATAGGTTTATCCCTTGCTTCTAAAATTGATGCATTAAAGCTCTCACACAAATTGTTTATGACAATGTCACATTGTGGCCATGTGCTGAAATGTGACCTGGACCACTGTTGAGGTGGTTTAGTATTAAGCCACTTAAATGCCTCTAAGTTTGTTGCTTTTAAGGCATCCATGCATTTCTCAAACATGGTAGGGTTTGAAGCCCTTGCACAATCCCATAATCTGTCTTTCAATATCAACCCTTTGTGTACCATCTTAAAGTTGTTGTACAAGTGTCTAACACAAAACCTATGATCTGAGTTAGGACATAGTAATTCAAGTGCTGGAACCAATCCCTAGAAACACAATGAAAGATATCAAAGAATTAAACAATGCTTGTCAAACAAAAAAATATTAAAAACAAATAAGAATTAAACATTGATATCTATCAAAGAATTATACCTTATGCTTATCTGACATAAAAGTCAAATGGTAAGAGTTCCCCATGTTGATATCATTCTTCAACAATTCAAGAAACCAAACCCATGACTGCTTGTTCTCACTTTCCACAACAGCATACACAAATGGATAAGTACAATTATTCCCATCTATGCCCACAGCACTTAGCAATATACCCCCAGCAGGACCCTTCAAGTGACAACCATCCAGTCCAATGATTGGTCTACATCCTTCTAAAAAACCCTTCTTTAATGGTGCAAGACAAACATAAAGCCTTTTGAATGTGTTATTGTCATCTGTCAGCAACTGTATAGTTGAACCAGGGCTCCTTGTCCTTAGTTCATGGCAATAATCATTCAGCCTCCTATATTGCTCCTCCTCTGAACCTTGGATCAACTTAATTGCTTTATGTTTAGCTCTGAAACATTTGGTCCTAGACACATTTACTTGGTGCTCAGTTGAAATTGCACTTTGCAATGCCTGTAATGGCATATGAGGATCTGATCTGATTCTATCCAAATACTTCTTAGCAATCCAGCTTGCTGTGACATTTTTATTCTCTAAAGACCTATAACAATTACTGTGGGTTGGATTGTATGTCTTCACTTGAAACTGGTTCTTACCTTGAACCTTGGATACATACACCATCCATTCACACCCTTCCTTGCATATAGCCCTCACCCTAGTCTTTTCACTTTTGGCATACCTTATCTGTTTCCCCCACTTGATAGAGTGTTGTCTAACAACATCCTTAAACTCTTCAATTGAACTAAATGTCATTCCAATTTCAAACTTAGGGTCAGACATATTAGTACCTTTGTTGAATGAACTAAATGTTACAATCTTCTTCCCAGTTTCTTCATCACTTCCATCCATGCTATCTAACTCATCATCAGTAGCATCATATTTGTCCATAAAGTCCTTATCACCTACTTCCACCCCTTTTCCCTTTTCATTTGTATTTTTGTTTACCCCACCCCATTCAACATCCTTATCAACATTGTGATCAAATAAGTTATCATCCTCAACATCATAGTCACTATCAATGAAATTATCTCCCAAGTCAGTTGACGTATCACTATCATCAGCATTTGACACATCATTATCATAACTCTTACCAACATTAACATTTGACACATCCCCTACATCCCCTGTATTGACATCCCCTGCATTGACTTGGCCCTCATCTAGATCAAGGTCCATACCAACACCTACATCAAACTCTAGATCAATCCCAGAAATATCATGACTTTGACCAATATTATGTGTGATAAAGTACAAAGGCAATATCTTGTTTCCAAACTCCAAATTTAACACCTCCTTATCTGACTTTATTTGTCTGAATTCTTTCCCATTTTCACCACCTATTTTGTAGTAAAAGTCTACTAATTGTGGATCATATGCTAAAGTTTCAACAATATCTTTCAATTCAATTAGTGACCATTCATCTTGGTCACAGTTGTCAAAATAATTAACATTTCCCCCAACATATTTGTCACACTTGATCTGACCACCATGATGCACTTTTAGAGTAAACAATGACCCATTTTTATCTGAAAAGTATAAAATAAAACAATTTAATATATATGGTAACATGCATATCATTGCAATGGACCACATACCATTCCAGTGGACCACAAACAAACTGAAGAAGATCACATAAATGACAGAATACAGAGACAATATATGGTAACTTTGTTTATATTTGCCCCACTTAAATATAAACATAAATTGAAAAAAACTTATACATGCCAACAAAGAATACAGAGACAACAAAGAACAAATACAGAGACATTTCAACAAAGAACAAAGAACAAATATATATGCTTGTTGAAGACATTTTTTTAAACTTATAACTCGAATACAAATGATTATAAACAGATGAGAACATTGAATCATTTACATTTTCAATAAAAAATTTAGGGTTCGTATACATACCGTAATTGGGTGTAGGATAATCGTTGAATAGCCTCAGAGACCGCATTGCTTTGATTGTTTGAGTGTTAATGTTACTGACGAGGTAATCTTCAAGCACGAATTGCACTTTTCCGGGTTAATTTCTGAGCTTTGTTCAAACCCCTAATTTCAAGCACGAATGAATAAAGCCCTAATTTTCCTTTAATTCGATTTTGATACATTTCCCCCAAATTATGAACGAACCTTCAACAGGCGTGCCATTCACGTGATTTCATTTGTGCCGCCAAATCCACGTAGGATGCCACGTTGGCATCCTACTCACCTTCCCGTTAGAAGTTAACGTATGAAATAGACTGAGGGTTTTAATTGAACTGAAAATAATAGTCTGGGGTTCAATATGCATATAAACAATTGTCAGGGTTCAATTTGCAAAACCTAAAATAGGCCAGGGTTTTTTATGCAATTATCCCATGTCAAACACATGGACTTTTGAGAATTTTGTTTCACTAAATTGTGGAGAAGATTTGAATTTCCTTTAACTAGTTATTTAGCCCGTGCTATGCACGGGTATAATGTGGGATATATATATATTTTTTTTTGTAATAATAATATAACTTTTAGACATTATAATTAGATTGTTAATCTCTTTTATTGTTATAATTTTTTTTTATTGTTACTAATATTAAACGATTTTTTTACCTAAATACTTTTAAAATTAATATAAGTTTCTAGCTAACGTGAGATACATATTTTGTATTAATAATAATAGTAATTTTTTTATCTAAAGACTTTTAAAATTAACATTTAACTTGATAATAATATAATAATATTAGAAGTCATTTTGTTAAAAACTTTTAAAATCATAATTCATTTTTAAACAATGTGAGATACATATTTTATATTTTTATTGGTAATGAAAGTTTAAGTCTTTTATCTAAAGACTTTAAAACCAACACCACATTCTAACCATGTGGTATAGATATTTTCTATTAGTAATAATAGTAGTGGATAAAAGACTTTTTAAACAATACTCATTTCTAAACAATGTGGATACATATTTTCTATTGGTAATAACAAAAAATGTCTTTATCTAATGACTTTTATAACCAATACTCATTTCTAAATAATATGAGATACATTTATTTGTAACAATGTGAGATACATCATCTAAAAACTTTTTAAACCAATATCACTTTATAACCAATGTGAAATATTTCTCTTCTATTGCTAATAATTGTAGACTTTTAAAATCAACATCACTCTCTAACCAATGTGTAATACATATCCTCATTTGGTAATAATTAATAGTAGAAGAAGTCTTTTATTTTAAAAATTTTATAACCAACATCTCTTCCTAAATAATGTGGGATACATCTCTTCTATTACATTGACGATAAAAGTAAAAGTCTTTTATCTAAAGACTTTTAAAACTAACATCATTTTTTAGCAAATGTAAGATATCTATTCTATTAGTAATAATAGTAAAAGTTTTTTTTATCTAAAATTAAAATCAACATCACTTTCTAACCAATGTGAGATATACATATTCTATTGATAATAATGGTAGAAGTCTTCTATTTAAAGACTTTAAAAACAAACATTACCCTCTACCAAATGTATGATACATCTATTCTATTGGTAATAATAGTATTTTTAAAACCAACATTAATTTATAGCCAATGTGTGATACATCTTTCTATTGATAATAATAGTAAATACTTTGAAAACAATGTGAAATACTTGCATCCATGTTAAGCTTTAAAAACTTTTGGTTTTTAGAAAGTGACTTTGAAAATCAACATCACTTTCCAACCAATGTATGATGCATTTCTTCTATTGATACTTAATAATAGAATTTTAAAACCAACATCAATTTTTTCTAACCAATGTGGGATACATCTCTTCTATTGTTGAAAAAAAGTGTTTTTAGTGAAAGAAATTGTGCAACTTGAGGTACGAAATTCTTTACGTGTCATTTGTTTGTTGGCAAGCTAATTGCGCAAATTTGTTCTACTCGGTGAGAGCATCAAAATGATATATTTATTTGCCAAATCGAGTTTTGGGTAATAAGATATCAAGACTTAAAGTATAATACTTATTAAAATAATTAGTGTTTTTAGTGAGAGAAATTATGCAACTTGAGGCACTAATTTCTTTACGTGTCATTTGTTTGTTGGCGAATGTAATTGCGCAAATGTATTCTACTCAGAGAGCATCAAATTATATATTTATTTGTCCAAATCGAGTTTTGATGAATAAGATATCAATTTTAGTTAAAGTATCTCTAATACTTATTAAAAATTAGTGTTTTTAGTGAAAGAAATTATGCAACTTGAGGCACAAATTTCTTTGACGTGTCATTTGTTTGTTGACAAAAGTAATTGTGCAAATGTGTTTCTACTCGTCAAGAACATCGAAATGATATATTTATTTGTCCAAATCAAGTTTTGGATGAATAAAATATCAAAGCTTAAAGTATGATGTTAAAAGTGAGTCATTAGAAGGAATATCTAACCTTGAAGAGTTTTATCCCACATTGGTTAGAAGTAATGTAAATTTTTTTTAAATATAAGTCTTCTACTATTGATAATAGAAGAAGTTATATATACTAATACTAATACCCATTATCATTATGATTATTATTATGTATTATTATTATTATTAGTTAATGGTTAGAAAACCAAAAGTATATATATATATATATATATATATATATATATATATATATATATATATATATATATATATATATATATATATATATATATATATATATATATCTTATATTGCTAATAATAGTAAGTCTTTTATATAATCTAAAATAATTAAAAATCAACATCATTTTTTAATTTTCTTATTGGTATTAGTAAGTTTTTAACAAAAAACTTTAAAAATCAACATCACTTTATAACAAATGTATGATACATCTTTTCAATTAGTAATTAATAATAATATTTTTAATACAAACATCAATTTCTAACCAATGTGTGATACATCTCTTCTATTGGTAATAATAGTAGAATATTTTGTAACCATGTGAGATACATCTCTTGTAAAAGTGAAAGTTTTTAGTCTTTTAAAGACTTTAAAATCTAACATTTTCTTTTTAAACAATGTGTTATATAGTATAAAATAATTTAAACTCAACATCATTTTCTAGCCAATGTGAGATATACATCTTCTATTGGTAATAATTGTAAAAAATATTTTATCATATATATATATATATATATATATATAATTGGTGAAAGACTCTATGGTTGTGTCACCTCACTACTTTTGGATAAATCTTCATTCTAAAGCATCCATGCTTTAAAACTTTTGGTTTCTAGTGACTTTGAAAATCAACATCACTTTCCAACCAATGTATGATGCATGATGCATTTCTTCTATTGGTACTTAATAATGTAATTTAAAAAACCAACATCAATTTCTAACCAATGGGGATACATCTCTTCTATTGTTCAAAATTAGTGTTTTTGTGAAAGAAATTGTGTAACTTGAGGCACAATTTCTTTACGTATCGTTTGTTTGTTAACGAAGGTAATTGCGAAAATGTATTCTACTCGGTGAGAGCATCAAAATGATATATTTATTTGTCCAAATTGAGTTTTTGATAATAAGATATCAAGACTTAAAGTATAATACTTGTTAAAAAATTAGTGTTTTTAGTGAGAGAAATTGTGCAACTTGAGGCACGAATTTCTTTACGTGTCATTTGTTTGTTGGTAAATGTAATTGTGCAAATGTGTTCTACTTGGTGAGAGCATCGAAATGATATATTTATTTGTCCAAATTGAGTTTTGGATGAATAAGATATCAAGAGTTAAAGTATAATACTTATTAAAAAATTAGTGTTTTTAGTAAAAGAAATTGTGCAACTTGAGGCACAAATTTCTTTACGTGTCATTTGTTTGTTGACAAAAGTAATTGTGTAAATGTGTTCTACTCGGCAAGAACATCGAAATGATATATTTATTTGTCCAAATCAAGTTTTGGATGAATAAGATATCAAAAGCTTAAAGTATGATGTTAAAAAGTGAGTCATTAGAAGTAATATCTAACCTTGAAGAGTTTTATCCCACAA
>CM028379.1:58970204-59004292 GCA_013146195.2 Codonopsis lanceolata | reverse complement strand
TGATTCGCCATTGTTGTCCTTACATACTTGAATACTTCGTCGTTTTTGTTTATTCATTGTTCATTCTTATGAAAACTTACATTTATGCATTTCTCGAGTGTGGTTACTCTAAACATTCTAGGGTTTCAAGTCTTTGCTTAAAAATTTCAATTATTTGATAAAACTTTGAAATTCCTACTTGTTTAGATATCTAGATGAAAAGCCCTAAATTTTATTTTGTTTTTCTTCGGGCAAGAACTTCAAAAACTAAGGCGGCAGTAGGAAGACTTTTGACCACGAGAAAGTCATTCCTCGGTGCAAATATAAATCTTCGGGATATCCATCCTATCCACGCTTCACGGCGTCATTGTCGCCTGGACCCCAAGCTATACATTCGGGCATGTGTATTGACCTTAGTCAATCAACTCCATAGCGCCGGTGTAAAAGCTTGTGAGGATATGGGCGCCTCAGGGATGCCCCTCTTACGCACTCAGCGACAAAAACTACGGTATCTTCACGGCGAAGAATTTTATCAACGAATGGAGCTCATGAGCGATGCATTCTTGATGGGTGGATTCGAGGCCGTCCCATTTACGTCACCGCCAAATCTATTTCCACCATCATTGGCGTGCACTACGGTGGTGTTTTAAAGCAGTGAGGCTTTACATGCACAGGAAGCCATGAGGGAGTGACACCAAGGGAGCCACTGAGGGAAAATGCTCGAAATCTGTTCCCTCTTGGCGTCTACTTGCATAGCCACCTTCTTGACAGGGGCTCCTTTCAAGTGGAGCACATGATATGTTCTTGGCCAACGAGATAAATCGACCCGGTCTTTGTATTTCTGACTTAAATGCGGCAGGGGGCTCATCATCTTCGGCAGTAAAGGCGGTGGGTGGAGAAAGCTAAGAACAACCCCACTTGCAGCGCCCTTTCGTCGAGCTTATCAATGCCTGTTGAGGATGATGCGAGACATCAACTCTTCTTTGAAAGAAGATGAGTTGTTTCGCGGTAACCAAGGACAAGCAACTCCGCGACCTCGTTTTTCGGTAAGTACAGCTGAATCACGAGAACAAGCCATGCGACTCAAAAGGTGCGCCGCGGGTCTCTCTTGACAAAGTGGCCAAACCTACATAGATCTTGGTCACCGCTTCAACATGGAAGCACATTTAGGCTGGGAGCGGGACCTCCAAAGGTCTCGAAAAATATGACGATCGGGTGGCCACGGCCTCCATCTTAAGGCCCAGGCACGGCGGAGCGAGGCGGCGGGTGCTTTGGCCAAAATAGCGGCCAGAGGGCAAAGCCAAGAAGACAAGGCGGAAGTGGCACCTCCAGCGAAGAGGAGCGAGGCCAAATGGATAAGGAAGGAGATGAAGGAAGGCCGAGAAGAAGAAGGCACCGAGGCCAATCTAGCCATTCCTCCCATCCATCCACCAAGCCAAGCCATCCTCTCGGCCACACGTTGACGACCCAGCAACCTCCTTCCCGCCTCCTGCCTCACACGCCCCAAAGCCAAAGCGAAGGGGCCGTAAAACCTTTGAAGACCAGCCATCGGCGATCCACCAACCTCTACAGATGGCCGGTGAGTCTCTATTCGGTGAGGAAGAAAGGAGAGCTACAGAACCCACGACCCTCTACCGCCCAACCCACTATACCCTCTGAGCGCACAACCAACTACCGGCCTTGAAGCCCTGCACATCGACCCTTCATCTATACATCAACCGCCTTCATCTATGCACATCGACCCTTGACTACCGCTACCCACCTCAGGGAATCTATCCCTCGGGAGGAGCCTCAAAATGAGGAGCCGGCGGAGAACCCAACTCCTCCTCCCCCTTCACCCAACTACTCACGACCCATCCACACCTTCCTCGCCCACCCCATCCCAACCAACTTCTTCAACCACACCACGGCCCTTAGATCCTGCTGCGCCAGAGTTCCTCTTTGAACTTTCATCGTGCGAGATCTATTCACCTCTTCTCATCAACCTCCTCGACCTTCTCAACCTCCTCGGCCTTCCCTTCAAAACCCAAATCCCTCTTCTACCTGCCCTTCTTTACGGTTCTCTACAGAACCCATTCCCCAATCCTCCACATCGGTGAAAATTCGACACGATATGGGCTGGATTCCCCACCAACTCCCCTCCTCCCTCCCTATAACCCTATCCTCTTCCACCAAAACCATCCCCACCCAAGACTCATCTTCTTACGTCTCCGGAACTCCCCCTCCCCAAACGCCCTTCTGGGCTGCCTCGCCTCTGCCGGCACCATTCACATTGGCCAAGCATCTATTTCCAATCGGCCGGCCAATGTTGAAATTTTGTCCCGGCTAGATGCCATCTACCGGCGGTTAAGGCGAACTCACAAGCATATCTACCGCTACCGAAGTAGCCCTGCGGCGGCCAAGGCCAACGCAGGACCGCCACTACTCTTCGACAATTTCAAGAGGATGTGCGGACTCGTTTTGGGCGGATGCGCGACTTCACGATGTCAAGATCAACGTAGAAGCTCAAGCGAGATGAAGGCCTGCCGTATCATAGGTTCCATTTTCTACGAGCTCTTCCACGCCATCACTCTCCATCTTAGCCACGGTCGTACTCTATTATGGAACTCAACAACCTCGCTCGAAACTCGCCCATGACATAATGAATGCCAAGCAGGGATCGTGATCGGCCATCACGGAGGAGAAACAAATGAGATCTATCAACGAGAATCTTGATGGAAGAGAACGGCCGTCTTCGTGAAGAAGCTGGACTACCGTTCTCGTTCCACCGGACCTCAACCGATGCGGATGCCGAATACCAAGAAGAATGGAAGAGCTAGAGCGAGAAAGAAGAGAAAGGAGGCTGGACAAAGGCAAAGGGAAAAGACCTTGGTAGCTTTTGTATCTTTTCTTCCCTTTCCTTTGTATTTATCTTATTTTTGAAAACTCGTCAAATGTAAACATCTTGTTTATGAATCTGATGATTACTTGCTTTTTCAAAAATTATATTGTTTAAATTCTTCTTTGCTTTATTGTTTATCTATATGAGAATTTAAACATTTAGTTTAAATTGATTTAAAGCTGGCTGGCGATCTGTGCTATTCTTTGACTCTCTTATTCTTGTATGCACTTAGATTAGTCCCTTGCATCGAGGTGTTATTACGTTTAATAGAGGCATGTCTACCGATTACGTAATATATAAACTTTCTCGGGCATGCTATTATCTATTAAATAGTTTGTTTTAAAACCCTCATTTGTAGTAATGATGACCGGATATAAATAGGAGGAGATTGTTGATTCTTATGTTAAATTTATATCGATCGGTACATTACATTAGTTTTATACTTGATGGCTAATCGGTTGCGTATCGATTAGCGTGGCAAGCTGTGTATAGAACTTTGCCTTGTATAGTTTTTGTAGGACTCTTTTCGGGTTCAGCGGAAGACCCTTTCTCGGCTTCAGGAAGACACGCTCGAAGCTTAAGATCGGTAGACCTCGTGTCACCGGTGATGCGCTTTACGTGTCCTCTTCAACATAAAGCTAGTGGATTAATTCAAACTTATTTCCATATATTATTTGAATTAATCCAAGTCATTCCTCGACATGTCAAGCGCAGAAAGCAACTTTCAGCAGGAAGACTTTTCGTCTGAGCGATGAAAGATAAAGCATGGTGTCCCCTACTTTCTCGCTTCATCTCGAATCGACACCAAATCGCCCACCTTTTTGAAGATCTCGTAAATGATTATACGCTCGGATATACGTGAAGGCGAAATTCCTTGATGACCCCATGCATTTAATGCATTTATGAATAAAGTTGTTGAAGCCTTCGTCCTCTCAACGGATTCTTTTGAAGTGCACTGCTTTAATATCGCCATTGAAACTGGAACAATGACAAGCATGGAATCAATCGAACACTTAAAGAATTGCTCAATCTATACAACTCCAAGTCTTTCACCAATTTCGGTGCATTCAATAGATCCTCACAGATCTAGAAGTCCTCGTCAACAACAAGAAGTTGCTCTTCAACATTTATTGTTTTATTCTTCTTGTTGTTTACTTCCATTAACTATATACTTGCTAATTAAATATCTTGTATTTACAGATATTTAATTCCATAGACCCAAACACAAGTCAATATTTTGTACACGATCCATTAGGGATATTCTTTGTAATTGATCTAAGTGGAAAACATAGTGCACAATTTAAATCCAAGGTTGACTGCCTTGGTGGTGGACGATTTAGCACTATTTACAAGTGTGAACCATCTCAAAATACTTGTGTTATTTCCTTCGTTTGTCTATTACTTGAACTCCGCATAGTTTCCTTGTTCATTATATCCATTTCAGTAACTTAAGTAATCGTAAAAGGTCTACCGGTAGTCCTTATCTGCACACGAACAATTTTCTTGAAGGTCTTCCGCTACTTGAAACTCTTCATAAACTTCAAGTAACTTTCAAGGAACTTACTTAAAAGTTTTAAAGTGTTAATAAGCTATTCAACCCCCCCCTTCTAGCTTATTATTGTGCTCATTGGGACCCACACTGGTTCTCTACCGAACCCATTCCCCAATCCTCCCATATCAGTGAAAATTCTGACACTGATATGGAACTGGATTCCCCACTAACTCCACCTCCACCCTCCCCCTATAACCATTTCCTCCTCCACCAAAACCATACCAACCCAAGACTCATCCTCTTCTGCCTCTAGAACTCCCCTCTCGCAGACTCTGCCTCTGCACCATTCACATTGGCCAAGCTTCTACTTCCCATCATCCACCAATGATGAAGTTTTGTCCCTGCTAGATGCCATCTACGGCTAGGCGAGCTTACAAGCATATCTATCGCTACACAGGCTGCCAAGGCCAAGCCGACCGAATCGGCTACTCTTCGACAATTTCAAGAGGATTTCTGGACTCGCTTTGGACAGATGCGGCACGACTTCACCGATGTCAAGATCAACATCGAAGCTCAAGGAGATGAAGGCTGCCGTATCATAGGCTCCATTTTCTATGAGTTGTTCCACGCCATCACTCTCCATCTCAGCCCGCATCGTATTCTATTATGGAACTCAACAACCTCGCCGCAACTCGCTCATGATATTATGAATGCCAACCGTGATCGTGATCTAGCCATCACGAGGAGAAGCAAATGAGATCTATCAACGTAATGCCGATGGAAGAGAACACCGCCTTCGTGAAGAACCGACTACCGTTCTCGCTCCACCGCATTCGAATGATGCGATGCCGAATACCAACGAAGAATGGAAGAGCTAGAGCGAGAAAGAAGAGAAAAGGAGGTCGCAGACAGACAAAGGCAAAGGGAAAAGACCTTGGTAGCTTTTGTATATTTTCTTCCCTTTCCTTTGTATTTATTTTATTTTTGAAAACTCTATTTAATGTAAACATCTTGTTTATAAATACGATGATTACTTGCTTTTTCAAAAATTATATTGTTTAAATTCTTGTCGCTTTATTGTTTATCTAAATTAGAATTTAAACATTCAGTTTAAATTTATTTAAATTGTCACGATCCGTGTGCTATTCTTTGACTCTCTTATTCTTGTATGCACTTAGATTAGTCCCTTGCATCGAGGTGTTATTCTGTTTAATAGAGGCATGTCTACCGACACGTAATATATAAACTTTCTCGCACATGCTATTATCGTTAAATAGCCTGCTTTAAAACCCTTATTTGTAGTAATGATGACCGATATAAATAGGAGGAGATTGTTGATTCTTATGTTAAATTTATATCTCGATCAAGACATTACATTAGTTTTATACTTCTGGCTAATCGGGCGATCGATTAGTGTGGCAACCGTGTATAGAACTTTGCCTTGTATAGTTTTTGAAGGACTTTTTCAGAACAACGGAAGACCCTTCTCGCCTTCACCGAAGACCGCTCAAAGCTTAAGATCGGTAGACCTCGTGTCCTGATCCGCTTCTACGTGTCCCTCCAAATAGAAGCTATGGATTAATTCAAACTTATTTCCATATATTATTTGAATTAATCCAAGACATTCCTCGACATGTCAAGCCGAAAGCAACTTTCCGAAAAGCAGAAGACCTTTTCGCCCTGAACGAAAGCAAGCAGCTGCCCCTACTTTCGCTTCATCTCGATTCGACACCAAATCGCCCACCTTTTTGAAGATCTCGTAAATGATTATCGCTCTAGATATCTCGTGAAGACGAAAATCCTCGATCGACCTCATGCATTTAATGCATTTATGAATAGAGTTGTTGAAGTCTTCGCCCTTCCAACGGATCCTTTTGAAATGCACTGCTTTAAATACGCCATTGAAGATCGGAACAAAAGACAAGCATGTAATCAATCGAACACTTAAAGAATTTCTCTGAATCTACACAACTCCAAGTCTTTGAGCTCAGTGCATTCAATAGATCCTCAACAGATCTAGAAGTCCTCGTCAACAACAAGAAGCTGCTCTTCAACATTTATTGCTTTATTCTTCTTGTTGTTAACTTGCATTAACTATATTTCTGCACGAATTAAATATCTTGTTTTTACAGATATTTAATTCCCTAGACCCAAACACAAGTCAATATTTTGTACACGATCCATTAGGGATATTCTTTGTAATTGATCTAAGTGGATAACATAGTGCACAATTTAAATCCAAGGTTGACTGCCTTGGTGGTGGACGTAGCACTCATTATAGTGTGAACCATCCCAAAATACTTGTGTTATTTCCTACTGTCTGTCTATTTATTGAACTGCTTAGTTTCATTGATTATATTATCCATTTCAGCAGAACTTAAGTAATCTGTAAAAGGTCTACCGGTAGTCCTTATCGGCAGACCTAGAACAATTTTCTTGAAGGTCTTCCGCTACTTGATTCTTTTCATAGATTGCAAGTAACTTTCAAGGAACTTACTTAAAAGTTTTTAAAGTGTTAATAAGCTATTCAACCCCCCCCCCCTTCTAGCTTATTATTGCGCTCATTGGGACCCACAATTCCCCTGAAATATTAACAAAGGTAACGTTCGTTAGTCCAATTTGTATAAAGTATATGTTTAAGCTGAGATGGTTAGATTTAACATCGTAGATGTTTCGGGTTTGGCTCGAGGATTGTTATAGAAGGCTTTTAGCGTGTTTTTATCGGTAGATAGTATCTTCTTTTGAGGTAAGGGAAACTATGTAGTATCAACTCTGTGTCTATTTATTCACGTAATTGTCCATAAAATATTCCTTTTCAATTTATGCACTTGTTATTGAAATGTGTCTTTGCTGTCGGAATATCTTTGGTATTGATTTGACTATTGAACTATTCTGCGTTTTCTTGAGTTTTGGGTATCTATTTGCACGTGGGTTAGTATTGATATCATATGGATTTGCTAATGTGTCTAATTACATGGGAACTTATGTATATGTGTGACATAATTGAATGACAATTGAAAAGCAAAAATGGTTACAGATCACTGGGTTGTCTAAATTGTATAGTTTTCCCTATTCTGGGGAAACACATTTTAAAATTGCATCACTTTCCATATTCTAGGGGGAAACACATTTTAAAAATTGCATCGCTTTCCCTATTCTGGGGAAAACACATTATACAAATTGTATTGCTTTCCCTATTCTGGGGAAACACATTTTAAAAATTGCATCGCTTTCCCTATTCTGGCAGAAACGCATTTTGAAAATTGCATCACTTTCCCTATTCTGGAGGAAAAGCATTTTAAAAACTGCATCGCTTTCCCTATTCTGGCGGAAACGCATTTTTAAATTTTCATCACTTTCCCTATTCTGGGGGAAACACATTTTAAAAATTGCATCACTTTACCTATTTTGGGAGAAGCACTTCTTAAAAATTACATCATTTTCCCTATGCTAGGTGAAGCGTGTTTTAAATAAAAACATTGTTTTTCCTATTTTGAGTTTAGCGCATTTTTAAAATAGCATCGCTTTACTTTTTAAGAGAAAAGCACATTTTGAAAATAGCATCACTTTTCTTTTGCTGAGAAAAGGACATTTTCAAAATCGCATCATTTTTCCTCTGCTTGGGAAAAACACATTTTAAAAATTGCATCGTTTTTCCTATTTTAGGAGAAGCACATTTTGAGAATCGCATCGCTTTGCCTAGGCTCGACGAAGCGCATATGAAAATCCCGCCTGTTTTGCCTATGCTGGGCGAAGAGAATCTGAAAATCCCATCTGTTTTCCCTATTTTGGGGGAAGCGCATCTTAAAAGTCCCATCACTTTCCCAATTCTAGGGGAAGCACATTTTAAAAAAGTCGCATCGCTTTTTGTTTGTTGGGGGAAGCACATTGTAAAAGTCACTTCTTCTTTGCCTATGATCGGCAAAGCACGTTTTGAAAAGCCCTATGTGCTTTGCCTCTGCTGGGCGAAGCGCATTTTAAAATCCACCGCTTTTGCCTATGTTGGATGACGCGTGTTCTGAAAATCCCATCTACTTTGCCTATGTTGGGTGAACCGCATTTTGAAAAAAAGATCTCATCGCTTTGCCTATTCTAGGCTAAGCGATAAACTGTTTTCATCATCATGTTTACCAGGTTAAATCCCTAGGAACATAGATCGCAGACGAGCTACAATTGGTCTTATTCCTTTAACGAGGATATGTAGGCATCCTATTACAGTAGGTCCGACCATCGCATAAATTTTGTCATCATTATGTTTACCAGGTTAAATCCCTAGGAACATAGATCGCAAATGAGCTATGATTGGTCTAATTCCTTTTTAAGGATATGTAGACAACCTATTACGATAGGTCCGACCATCGCAAAAAGTTTTAATAGGCAGCATAAAAAAATGATTTCCACGATTGGCAACACCAAATGATTTGCATTGCAAATGTTCTAAAACTCAAAAATTTCCCCAGCCTTGCTTATATCGAATTTTGGAGTCTATCTTATCAACGACGTTCGCTTACTTGTAAACTCTGTCATTGAGGAGCTCTGTAGACACCCCAAATTCGTACCCCTAATTTATAATGTCCTATTAAATATTATTAGAGATTAAAAATGGATTAAAAGTTACTTTTAAAATGTTTTAGGGGGCCAAAAGATCAAAAGAAACTCAGAATGGCTAGAAAGGAGGAAAAAATGGCAGAAGGGAGGAAGTGCAAAATTTGAAAAAGGAAAAGGACAAGCAAGGTCTTACGCTCGCAGCCCACTAGAGCCGTGCCCCTTGCCCTCGGCAGCCGTGCCTAGCTTACCTAAAAATGTCACTTTTTTTTTTATTATTTAAGGAAGTAGGGGCGGCACGCAGCGAGATTTTATAGAAATAAGAGAAAAAATACAGCCTATAAATAGAGGCCCTCGGCTATCTCATTCTACAATCCAAGGAATCCCACAGCCTTCTTTTCTTAATCTCTCAAAGGAGCCTCTGCCGAAGAAGTTGCAAAGTCTTCTCCTCCCTTGCCTAAGCGAGCCTTCCTCCTCCTTGCCCAAGCGAGCATTCCTTGCACCAAGAAAGCCTCCTCTCCTCCCCCGAGCGAGCCTTCCTTTCCCCATAAGCCTTCATATGTATGCCTCGATCCTTGCCCCAACAAAAACCAAATACTAGCGTTGCTCTGCCGAAATCTTGCCAAAACATATCCCACTGCCTTTGCCTATACTTCCCATAGCATAGCATACCGCCTATCACAACGACAACAACAACAACAACAAAAGCAAAAAGACTTCCTTTCTCGGAAGGACCGGAAGCACACGTAGACCGCTTAAGCCTAGGCATATCGGGTTCAGACACTCATGCTCCAAAAGGTAGGTTATATCCTTGTGGTTATTTATCCCAGTTTGTAAATAAAATGTAGATATATATATATGTGTGTGTGTGTGTGTGTGTGTGGATCTCGAAATATTATTTATTTCCTTGTAAATATTATTAATGGTTGGTTTTCCTGCTTTTTTATATTTGTAACGTAAAATAGGTTTTTCCTATTTAGTTAAATTTTATAAAATGTAAATAGTTGTTATTTCTTTTTCCTTTAAAAGTGTATTATTTTTTCTTGTAAAGTAATATAAAATGACGCACATAAATAGTTTGTTTTGTTATTATTGTTGTATGGCTGAATAAATGGAAATTTTATTTTCTAGACCAAACTTTATAAAATAAATCAAGCATGTTTGCAAACCCATTTTGAGACCGAAAGGGCGAGTTGGGTGCCTAACCTCTTCCTAACTCGTAACTTAACCCACGAACCTACATTTTCTAGTACTTTGGGTTTTTCTCTATTTAACCTTAAAATAGTGGGGGTGAGTCTATACATAAATTTTAAAGAGTCCACAAGAGGCCAAGCGTATTCCACATGCTTTAACACCATGAGGGGAGGTTCGAAACGGAGTTCTCACACCTGCGCTAATGTTCTCTGCTCAAGTTTACTCGCGGTTGAGTTGTAGACTACACTTACCAAAGCTTATGCTTCCCGCTCGGGTTTACTTGCGGGTGAGCTTCATATTGTCCTCTCGCACGAGTTTACTCGCAGTTGAGTTGTACACTGCGTCTACCTACGCTTATGCTCCCCGCTCAAGTTTACTCACGACTGAGTTTCATATTGTCCTCCCGCTTGAGTTTACTCCCGGTTGAGTTGTACATCGCGCCTACCTATGCTTATACTCCCCACTGGAGTTTACTCGCGGCTAAGTTTCATATTGTCCTCCTACACGGGTGTTACTCGTGATTGATTTGTATACCGTGCCTACCTGCGCTTATGCTCGCTTTTTGAGTTCAGTAGAGCAGTTTCCCTCACTACGATTTATGCTTGTTGCTCGAGTTTACTTCAGGCGCCCCTACCTGCACTTATGCTCCCTGCTCGAGGTTACTCGCGACTGAACTTCAAATTTTCCTTCAGCTCACGTTTACTTGTGGGTGAGCTTCATATTGTCCTCTCGCTCGAGTTTTCTCGCGATTGAGTTGTACACAACCTCTACTTACGCATATGCTCACTGCTCGAGTTTACTCATGGTTGAGCTTCATATTTTCCTCCCGCTCGAGTTCACTTGCGGTTGAGTTGTACAGCGCGCCTACCTATGCTTATGTTCCCCGCTCGAGTTTACTCGCATCTAAGTTTCATATTGTCCTCCCGCTCGAGTTTACTCGCGGTTGGAGTTTACTAGTGGCTGAGCTTCATATTGTCCTACTGCTCAGGTGTTACTCGTGATTGAGTTGTACACTGCGCCTACCTGTGCTTATGCTTGTTACTCGAGTTTACTTGAGCAACGTGCCTTTCCTACATTTTCAACTTGCTGCTCTAGTTTACTTCAAGCGGGCCTACCTGCACTTATGCTCCCCGCTCGAGTTTACTCTCGGTTGAGCTTCATATTGTCCACCCGCTCAAGTGTTATTTGCGTTTGAGTTGTACACTGTGCCTACTTGCGCTTATGCTCGCTGCTTGAGTTTACTCGAGCAGCGTGCCTTCCTGCATTTTATGCTCGCTGCTCGAGTTTACTCGAGGTGTTCCTTCTTGTGCTTATGCTCGTCACTCGAGTTTAGTTGAGGCGCACTTTCATGCGTTTGTGCTTGCTGCTCGAGGCTCGTCTTTCTGCGACTATGCTCGCCGCTCGAGTTTACTTGAGGTGCGCCTTCTGGCATTTATGCTCGCCGCTCGAGTTCACTCGACGCACGCTTTCCTGTGTTTGTGCCCACCGCTCGAGCTTACTCGAGACGCACCTTTGTGCGTTTACGCTCGTTGTTTGAGTTCATTCGACACTCGTCTTCTTGTGATTATGCTTGCCGCTCGAGTTTACTCAAGGCGCACCTTCTTGTGTTTAGGCTTATTGGTTAATCAAAATATAAAATTACGGTCAAAAGGGACCAAAGCCCTGACTCATCCCAGCACTTTTATTATCTTGTCTGCCAAGACAAAAGTGATTAAGCATCGGCCTTCCCGAGAAATTATAGAGAATCACGAGCGAATAGTATTCCTTACCCTCGAGATGAATCTCGAAGAATATTGAGTAAGGGGCTACTGATGTGCATATTTTGAATTCACCTCAATGACTTTTGGGCCTCATTTAATGGCCCATTGTATTTTATATGATGTCTGAAGGATTGGGTTCCCCTTCTCTAGTTCATAGAGATGGGGACTCTCTCTCTTTTACTGACTTTAATTAATCACACATGCACTTAGGGGCTATGCACCATCTCTTTCATAATATAAACACGTCGGAAGGTTTTTGGCGTGGGGCCCTCCTCGCTGACTCACGTTATTTATTTTACAGATAATATAGCCAGATATCTACAACCGGCGACACCATCACCGTTGGCGGCAACTCTGGCAACCCACGTATCTACGCTACCTTCGGCACCCCCGGTATGACATTTTTTTGGATACACCATTTTTATTATTATAGTTAATTAATTTTCAAATTTCTTATTATTATTATTATTATTATTATTATTATTATTATTATTATGTATTTACTTGTTAGTATTGTTATGTAAATAAAAGTTAAAAGATAACTTAGATTGTGTTACTTTTTGGAATTTAAATGTTGTTACTTTTTCTTCAAAATGTGTGCCCAAAAATGAATGTGAATTTTTTTATAATTTAATTTATGCTGTTAAATGTATTTATTTAAAATTAGTATCATTATGTAGATTTAACATGCGTGTATAGCACGAAAATAAAATTTAGAAAATAACTTATAATATTTGAGATAGTTTGGAAAACAAAATTTTGAAAATTATCTCGAGTTTTTAATATTTTTTAAGAAATTATGTAATTATTTGTCATATGTTACATTTTGAAAATGAAGAAAGAAGTGCTAGTCCGTGTGTAAGATAGTTTCTTAAAACAATTGAAGTGTTTATTACTCGAGAAGCAAGGACATTGAAAGAATTAAAAAAAAAAAAAACTATTTCTTTGTTACTCCCTCCGTTCTCCAATAATTGACCTCCTTTCTTTGTTCGTTCCAAAATAATTTTATTTTTTTAAAATTTTCTTTTTAAAAAGAGTACGTTTACCACTTTACTGTTATATTTTCTCCCTACTTTAATTTTGACCATATATACAAGGGCATTAATGAAAAAATCACACATTTCACAAATATTTATAATACAATCAATTACTTTCTTTTATACAATTTGTCGGATCAAATATAACAATAATTTATAAACGGATGGAGTAGTTGATTGACCTCGTTCCAAAATATCTATCTCATTAATCACCTCAACTACCACCTACACCTCTAACAAATGTAAATGTCACAACTAAAAATGGTACAATATTTTAACAAACAACGGTACAATCAGGACCGATTTTAAGGGAGTTCAAAGTGATCGAGCGAACAGGGCCCCCAATAGAAGAGGGTCCAATTTTATGTATGTAGGCTAGTTTAATTTAGATATATTATAAAGAATGTAAACTTAATAAATGATTTGTCTTTAGGCTCAATTTGTAGGGTAGTGTAAAGGGTTTGAGTGAAGTGGGTGTTTTTGGGTTCAAGTCCTTGCTCCGCCATTTTTGTAATTCTTTATTTATTTTGGATCTACGGTCAATTATTAATGTTTTTATATGCATATTATATCATAAACTTCCCCGATTTAGTTAAATAGTCTCCTCTGCTATTTTGAGATGTTACGTAATAATTAACTTTAAAAATAACTTATAATTTTCACAATCGGTTCAAGTCCTTGCTCCGTCATGTATGTAAAAAAAATATTTTGGGTTTACAGCCAATTATTAATTTTTTTATATGCATATTCTATCATATACTTCCCCGATTTAGTTAAATAGTCTCCTTTGCTATTTTGAGATGTTACATAATAATTAACTTTAAAAATTAACTTATAATTTTCACAATTGGTTCAAGTCCTTGCTCCGTCATTTATGTAAAAAAAAATTTTGGGTCTACGATCAATTATTAATTTTTTTATATGCATATTATATCATATACTTCTCTGATTTAGTTAAATTATCTCCTATACTATTTTGAGATTTTTTATGTAATAATCAACTTTTAAAAAATAGGGTTATAATTTTCAAAATCTTTCATCTTTATCCTCCACTTGTATTGTAAGTATAATAGTTGTAGTTAGGTACCTTTTTATTAATTACCAACTTCAAAACTACGTATATAAATTTTAATTACTCTGGAACCTAATAAATAAAAAGTTACTAAATAAAGATTAAAAATTTTGTATTTGGTTCAAGCAGAGTTATTCAACATTAATTTTATTTTGGGTTCACTAAATTTACTTATAAAAAAAAGTTAGTTGGTCATCAATTTTTTTTATTTGGGTCATAAAAAATAACAATTGATTGAGTATATAATATTAATATTTCAAGCAAAAATCAAATTTTATTATTATGTTCCTATCATTTCTATTGCTTATGTTCATTTAATCCTTGTTTTTTTACTTGAATTTATAGTGTATAATACATGTTACCAAAAAAATATCCATCCAGAAGTCAAAATATAAAATAAAAAAATTGATTAGAGTATATTCTTTTTTATTGCAAATTATTTTAACGAATGAAGAATAATAGTTTTTAGTAATTATTTAATATTTATTTTCTTATCTTATATATTTTAAGGGCCCTTTATTTTCTTTTCGCTCTGGACCCCCAAAAATTCAGGACCGGCCCTGGGTACAATAAATATGTTTAACAATAGGTACTAAATTTCAAACTCATTTCTAATTATCAAAGTTACTTTATATATTTAAGAAAAACAAAACTAATGTAAAATCCAAAAATCAACACATATTTATCTCAGTTATCTTTCAACTATCATTTACATAACAAACTTTCACATAAATGCGTAAACAACAATAACAACGCCAACAATAGCAACAACAAGAATAATAATATTATTATTTTTGACAGTTTATTAGCTATAATAATAAAAATATTTTAAATAAAAACATTTAAACCAAATTATATATACATAAAAAATAAATAAATAAATATATATATATATATATATACACACACACACACACACACATATATATATACACATTAGTGACCCGTTTAAACTAAGTCCTTTAAGGTATTTTAGTGGACCATTTCACCGGCACTTGTAGTGTCTCTTTGCAGCTACGATTTAAAAAATAAACAAACAGATACAGTCACTAATGATGCTCCTAATGAAACTTCATCTACTGTATCATAATTAGAAATGGTGGCAGAATAAATTAAACATAAGGTAAGCAACGCAACCTTAAAGACACCAAGTTGTGGTTTTTGTTTATAATTAAGTAAAATACTTGTAGACAATGCCTCAGGGTGAATCTTCCACTAGATTAAAAGATTGTAAAAGCTTACAACATGAAAACCAACTGTTTGAGGGTTGAAATGATTACGAAAACTACAAGAAAGAATATAGACAATTCAGAATAGAACACTCTTTGAAAGATAAAGATATTTAAATGTATCAAAGTGTGTATGACAAAAGAAGTGAACAGCGAGACCGATGATCCTCTTGATGGTGCTTCCTTCACTGGCACATCCAAGCGCTCGAATAACACTTGTGCAAAAACTCTTTGTAAGATTCTTAACTTGGGTAACTGATGATCTAAGGCCATTCACTTCTTTATATAGAGTTCTAGGAAACCTGTCTTCCAACAAAACATTACAATAAGACAATGTTAGGATGAAGAAAGAGTTCATATAGTAATAAACATTTAATTCCTACAAGTTAGAGTTTTGAATCTTGTATAAGTCAATAACCAAGCTTCCTAGAAATTACCTAGAAAGGCAATAACAACATGTGTCCTAAATACTAGGACACAACACAACGAGGGAGAAAATAACCGTGAGTTATTTTACCCTAACAATCTCCCATTTTTTGTTACCTTTTTGGTCAAAGCATAGATACCATGAGCACCTGTATCACTCCCCCTGAATATGACAATCTATAATATCAATGATACTAAAAATTATCAAAAACCTATTATAAGCAAATATCCAAACACCACAAATAAACCAAACGAAATAAAATCAAGTGTATCATGACCCAAATAAAACATGTCTAATCCAAGAACCAACACACATAAATAAGTGAACCACAAAGTTTTTAAGCTACTGGATTGTCGTCTCCCCGTGTATTTATGCCAGGTGATGAAGTATCATCAACAACATCATCGGAAGTATCATCTCCAAAAATATATCTACTCCCCCCTCTTTGAGCAAAAGAGACAGCATGTATGTCCAACCATTCTTGGGGACGTACTTGAAGGAATTGGAGAGAAGTGATCTGGGAGGAAATCAGAGGCATTATGAACGGCATGAAGGGAATTGACCTAGGAGCGGTGATGCCTGTTGAGATTGCCGGAACAGATGATCCACCCGATGTTGCAATATTGGGTGGCACATCTAGAAATGTAGATCCTTGAGCAATTGGAGGAGAGGCTGGAGAGGTTTCCTGGATAAGTGAACCTGGAGCTTGACCAAAAGAAGGAGCATGTTTGGAGCTTATGGGTAGATTAACCACACCATGTCACCCCATAGGAGTTTGGGACTAATGAGAAGAGGATCCAAATGAGGAGTGAGGCTCCCATGCTCATTAGCCACCACTCCTTGTGCAAGATACATGTTGTAAATCAGATATGGAAAGGGTACCTGGTCTTGGATTCAGAGCTAGCAAAAGAAGAGACCTTACGGAATGCTAACTCCCCAAAATTAAAAGGATAGCCCATCCCAATCTTGTACAAGACTTGATCATGGGAATCCATCACTGTATTCATATTTGAGGTGGGAACCTAGTTAGCACAACAAAATTTGTGCAAAACCGAATAAAATGAAGACATTTTGGATGACCAAATTTTATCTCGCTTCACTCTACCTTTTTCTCTCTTCAATGGCCATTCTGTCAATTTCCCCTTTGTAATTTCGTTCACCATAACAAAAAACTCATCAAATATACCTTCTTCCCTCACATCAGTAGTCCCATAGAATTCGTTAATGGTAGCAGAAGAAAAATCAATGATGTTATTTCAAGGAAAAACCTGCCCATACCTCGGGGTGCCCAAATTGGTCAAAACATTATCCAAATTGACATAAAATTTCATCAAAATTTCCTTAACATAAGGAGAGGCAGTGGTCATAGTTCCTAATAATTGTCTGTTTTGGAGAAAAACGTCTAACCCATACTGTGCAAGTGTTTCCACAACAACTTTGCGTTTGTCCACGATGTGTCTGTTTATACTAAAATAGGAAGATGCAAATTCAGTATAGAAAATGGGAGAGAAAGTCTAACCAATACCCAGAGAAGGGAGTGACACAACAGATGAAGCTTCATTGGAAGCCTCATCAACAACTTTATGCTCAGTGCCATCATTTGAAAATTCTATGTCCTATGAGCTTACATTGCCAGCAGCCTCCATAGCATTGTTAAAGTCCTCATCACTTGAGTTATCTCGCTCAGAACTGGAAGATGATGACTTATTAGGTGAATCTGGAGAGGAAGGATTCTTGTAGAAACTTGCATGCTTAAAATGATTTACTTAAAACCATTAAAGTTAAAATAGCTAGTATATATTTGATTAAATCCTTAAGTTGTTTTTCTTAGACTTTGTAACAAGTCTAAATGTCTCTGCTAAAACCTTTAGCAGACAGAAACCCACTGCTGTTTATACAACAGATACCCCTTTGGACTTAGTTAAGCAGTCTTGTTTATATAAAATATCTCATCTGCTTAAGCTTAGTCATCAGCAGCTAGCAACTAATGATACACCGTGTCAGTGCCTGCTTAAAACTATTGAAAATATCTATCTGCTGAAACATTATACGTTGTTGGAAAAATTCTCTGAAAATATTTTAAAGACTTTAAAGTCTTTAAGCTTTTGTTAAAATAGATTCCCTACAGTATCTATGGAAAATGCATGGCCTTCACTCTCATAATATTTAATCATTATTGACCAGCACATTTCAAGCATATAAATATTCATAGAAGACTATTTATGTCTATATTAAATTATTTACAATATGTTATATCTTCTAAAGCTAACCACCCTATTTATTATCTTATGCTAGAAGATATTATCTAATCCTCTACAAGATCTCTGAGCATACAATTGAAAAGATTTTAATCATCATTTCCTCCAGAAATTCAAGTTTCATTCTTGTTCTCTCAAACGACTCCAAACATAAAGATCTCTATAAAACGTTTTTGAGAAAGGACTGTAGAAAAAGAATGGAAGAGATAGAGAACAAAGGATAAAGTGGTTGAAGCCATCACTCATTACTTATATGAAATTCTTTCTTTGATTTGCTTCAACTCGGGACTAAGCACTCAACATACCTTCAAGCAATTCTTTCTTTGATGTGTTCCAGTCCTCAAACACTTACTATATATTCTTTCACTTCTTATTTTTTCTATTTTTTGTTCAGACAATCGTTGTATTCCAAACCTTACTTCTTTCTAATCTTTTAGGAATACTTGATTGTTGCATGAGTTTGACTGATTTCACAATCATACTCCTCAAACACCAATTTTTGTTGTACACAGATCCAATAGTGATCATTAAGAATTTCAATATATTTAAGTTCACTCCATAATCCAAGTTCTACCAACTTGGGAGTGGACGTAGCAGTTTATACTATGAACCACTCCAAATACTGTGTCTTTTATCTTCCAACTGATAGAAATGTTTCTCACACTTAAGCAGCTTCAATCTACTTAAGTGTTAGTCAGTTACATTCTTGAATTATTTACTTAGTAAATTTAATATATTGTCTTTGAATTCATTTCTTATATTATGTGATCTTCTTAAAATATTTACTACTTAAACATGTGTCAACAAGTTCACACAGAGTATTTTTGTTCATCGGCTGATAGAATTGTTTGTCTATCAGATGATAACTTATTCTCTCCGCTGCCAGTTTAAAAGGTTATCAAAACAACCCCTAAAGTTTTTAAAAGGCTATTCACCGCCCTCTAGGTTTTCTTTTTCATCAGAATTCACAGGCACAAAGGGAGCCTCAAAGAATGTGTCATTAATAGTAGGGTCATTAACATTGGCATCAACGCTGGAGACTTATCAAAATTGGGCATTTCACCAGCCACTCCAACTAAGGTCTGTCCTTTTCCACGGGTAGCAAATACATTGCGTGAAAGATTCTTGGCAGCAATAAAGTCGGGATCATCTTCATTATCCAAAGATGATAAAACATAGGTTGAGTCATTGCGAGGATCATCAACACTAGCTGTTGGGTGAAGCTGGTTTAAGGTCTAGGTCATACCCATGGCCACGTTTTGACCTTCGAACAACCCTTAGAGGGTCCATAGTCCCAATTTGTTTTAGATATGGTGGTGGGTTATCCAAATCAATGGCATAGTCACGTGTGCCAGGTATAATAGCATTGATTGGGGTTGGAGCTTCTTCAGAAACAACAATGGCAATGTCTGGAATTTGAGGATTTTCAGCAGAGGGTGATGGAGTAGGGGATGTCGCTTCATTCGGAATATCATCGCTGGAAATAACATGCACTGGACTAGGAGTCATTAATTCCATGGAAGATGAGTCTGATTCTTGAAGCTTAAACAACAGGGAGTAATTAGGGCTTAGAGGAGAAAAAGAGCTTGAAGAGGTAGAGGAGGTGTAGAAGGTGAGAGCCCTTCTTAAAAAGTTATAAACTGCCATTAAGCCTACCAAAAGGATTAGTACACTCCTAAAACAATTCAAACTCTATGAATAATATAAAGGGTTAGTATACAATAGCTAAACGACTCAAGGGGGTTTATTAAACTTACCTACAAACCACCCAATATTATATGCCTGCACCAAGACACCTTTTTGGACATGGAGAGAGATTAAGGAAGCGAACATAAATTAGGAAACAAGATTTCTTGGCCAAAAACCAAAAGAATTAGGAATCCCAAATTAAACCAAGATAGAATAGGAAGCATAATGAAATGCTAACTATACTACCTTGACAAAACTCTAGGCGTGCTCCACCATAATTTTGTGTGTCCACCAATTAAGCTCTTTCTAAACAATTAGCCTTCGATATCAACCATTCACGAATAATAGAGAAAGAAGCACATGTTTGCACAACATTATCTAGGGCACATAAAATGTGAAGTGTGATATTATCAGCAAATATGCATGCCTTAGTGTGTATGCCTATAATGATATAGGACGAAAAAAACAGGTGCACACACAAATGAGAGGAACAGAACAATTGATGTGGCTGCCAATGATTCTTCATCTGGAATATCATTCAAAAAACGACATATTCAATTAGTCAAAATTATGTTCTCCCAAAGTTGTTTTTCTCACAGAATTCCAAAATGGAATCAAAATTCATATTTGTGCTTCTTTTGGCCAGTGGGTAGTTTTCACACTTTTCCAAGAATAGCTCTATTTCACAAGATCAAGCCATGGGAACATGAAACTCGTACATGCACCTAAGTACCAAGTCAATAGCTACAAACCATGTACACAAGTAACTCTTTCCCTCAAAAGCTTTTCATTTTGAATTTCTCACAAGATTAGCTTGAAAACAAGCCAAAACTAGGAGAATGAGATGAAAGATGAATCGCATCTGAATTCCAAAGGATAATCCATAAGCAAACATAGAAAGAAGGCATAAAAGTAGTTAATCCAATTGTGCAAACCTAAAATGCAGGATGCCTAATTAATTTTATTTTTATTTTTTTACAAGTTTATAAATCAGATGGCACACAACTTGAGGGATTTTTTTACACAGGAAAATCTCTCAAAATTCAAAGCTTTGGTGAAAATATCAGCCAACTCCAATTGATTTTCAGTCTGAACATACTCCATGCATATTATGCCTTGCTCAACCAAGTCTCGAATAAAATGATATCTAACGCCAATATGTTTAGTACAAGAATGTTGAACAAGATTCTTTGAAATATCTATATCACTATAGTTGTCAAAGTAAACAGTCAACACATCACTATGTAATCCATAGTCCTCAATCATCTGGTTCATCCCCAAAAGTTGAGTACAACAACTACCGACTGCCACATATTCAACTTCAGCAGTCGATTCAGAAGCGCAATGTTATTTATGACTATACCAAGAAACCAGATTATTCTCTAACTAAAAGCAACCACTTATGGTACTTTTCCTATCATCACCATCTCCGACCCAATCAGAATCTTTAAAACAAACAAGGTTGGTATTTGTGTGCTTAGTAAACCACAACCGTAAATCTATGTTGTGACTAACATATCTAAGAATACATTTTACCGTAATCAAATGAGACACTTTTGGGTTAGCTTGGTATTTAGCACACATGCACACACTAAACATGATATCGACGACTAGCAGTTAACTATAACAAACTTTCTATCATGCTTCTAAACAGAGTCTGATCCAAACTTTTATTTCTCATCCTTAAACAGTTTCTTTTCAGACCTCATAGGGGTACTCTTGTTAGCACCATCCTCAATTTGGAATTTTTTTCACTAAGTTCTTTGCATTTAGTTTGATAGATAAACATACCATCATGTGATTGTTTAACTTGCAAACCTAAGAAATAACTCAATTTTCCTACCATGCTCATTTCAAAGGTTGAAGTGGCTCAATTATGGTTGACATTTGTGTCTGCAAGGCGCCTTCGCACACGAGTTTAGTATCTCGAAGCTCGATCGAACCAGACTTTGAGTCGAGGCTCTTGTTGGACATGATCTCCGCAAACACGAAATTGCCCCGTACCGTGCTTCACAGTTCTCGGCAATCGTCTCTAAGATGAAACAGATTTTTCAATCTGAGTAGGCAACACTTCAATACTCGGATTCCGGTAAACTAGATCGGTGTTTAGAACTTCCAAGACTCGAACGAATTTATGCAATATGATAATATATTCTATTAGTCTAACGATTATGGATGCAAGTATTTTCTGTGTTGGTGTAATGAATCGTCAAACCAGGGGGGTCTATATATACTAACTAGAGAGTTGTGGTGGTCTTTCGCAAAGGATTGCAACTCTAAAATCCAAGGGTTGCGAACAGGTTGGCTGAACCAGCTGAATGCTCATTCAACCACCCATTTGGACTAGACCAGGTTCATCGCATCTGGACGTGCCCATTCGGTCAGCCCGCCAGCACCCATTCGAATGAGACCAGGTTCATTTCACCTAGATGTGCCCATTCGGTCAGCCCACCAGAAACCTTTCGGGTGTAACCGCCAAAGCTGCGTCACACCTACCCGAGTAGACACGAGCTGCCTTAACCGACTCGCTGGAGTACTACCTCCAACCTAGCTGAACCCACTTTAATCTTCAATTTACAAAGTTAAGTTTCCTACTTTGAGCATTAATATCTCATTCACCCGAAATTGGTTTTGAGATAATAAATACATCAACTTAATCTAATCGAAATGTAGATTTCATTTTTCCAACTTATTTTCATTTTTAATAAATGAAACATGCTTGGAAACTTGGTCAAATATTGGCCAAACCAATTATTTGGAAAATCAATTTCCAACAATCCCCCACATGAATGACAATTAATGTGTGCATGTATGCAGACTCACTTGGAAGTTTCAGCGAATCGTTATTGCATCAAGTTAGGTAGTTTTTGGCTTTGAACCTTCCTTAGTAAAATACTATCGGATTTACTAGTCGCTTAGTAACTGGACGTTTTGAACTAATCGACTGTCTAGTGTAAACCAAGACAATGGTAATTACATAATAACTACTAACACTTTTCGTTCTCATGTTGTGTCCATTTCGGCCCTGGACCTTAACTTAGTTTCATAAGTGTTCTACTAGAAGCGGCCATTTTACTTCTCACTTATATCGCTGATCTCCTATAAAGAATAGCCTGCCATACTCCACCTTTTACTTATAGGAATCATTAAAGGCTTAACCTAACCACACCACTGTTGCAGGTTTCTTCACTTGGATGTTCTAGGAATGAGTTGAAATGGTTTCCAAGTGTTTCAACTGAACTTTCGTAACTTAGTTGTCTCATTGAACCAAGGTTTTGGGATCTCTAATTCTCATGGTTGAGTTTCCGCTATGATTGTTCTTTTGTTGTGGATTTTAAACCCATTCCCCTCAACAATGTGTACATTTGATCTTAATTGATTCCTTTCATGAAAGAATCAACTAGGTTTTCTTTTGACTTTATATATTCAATAGAAATAACCCCATTTCATATCAATTTCCAACTGGTTTTGTGTCTATTACGAATGTGTCTAGACTTACCATTATACATGCTACTCTATGCCATGCCTATTACTGATTGACTATCATAGCGAATCAGCACTGCAGGCACATGTTTATTCCAACAAGGAATATATTCTAAGAAATTTCTAAGCCATTCAGCTTCTTCACTAGCTTTGTCTAAAGCAATGAATTCTGATTCCATGGTGGATTGAGTTATACACATTTTCTTAGATGATTTCCATGACACCACTCCTCCACCTATAGTGAACACGTAGCCACTTTTGGACTTAGAGTTTTTTGTGTCAGATATCCAATTTGCATTGCAATATCCTTCTAACACTGCTGGATATCTATTATAAAGTATCTCATAATTTAATGTAAACTTTAAATAACTAAGAACCCTAATTAAGGGTTTCCAATGATCCTGATTTGGATTATTTGTGAACCTACTTAGTTTACACACCGAATATGCAATGTCTAGACGTATACAATTTGTTAAGTACATCAAACTTCCAATTACCCTTGCATATTCTTGTTGAGAAACTAGTTCTCCCCTATTTTTGGCTAAGAGTAGACTTAAGTCTATGGGTCTTAGCCGGAGGGTTATCAAAGGCATTGAATTTCTGAAGAACATTCTCAACGTAATGGGACTGTGACAGGACTATTCCATCCAATGTTTTAGAGATCTTCATCCCTAATATAACATCATCTAGTCCCATATCTTTCATGTCAAAATGTTTCTTTAACATGTTTTTAGTATTCATGATTATATCATGAGTTTCCCATAATCAACATGTCATCTACATAAAAACAAACTATGACGTAAGCATTGGATGTGCTTTTAATGTAGACATACTTGTCACATTCATTAATTTTGAAACCATTTGACAACATTGTTCGATCAAACTTTTCATGCCACTGTTTAGGTGCTTGTTTTAGTCCATATAATGACCTTATAAGTTTACACACCTTTTGCTCTCTTTCTGGAGCATCAAACCCTTTGGGTTGTTCCATGTAAATCTCCTCGTCTAGCTCTCCATTTAAGAAGGCTATGTTAACGTCCATTTGATATATCTAAAGGTTAAGTGAAGCTGCAATAGCAATGAGAACACGAGAATATGTGTCAAAAAAGTCATAACCTTCTTTCTGTTTGAAACCCTTTGTTACCAAACGGGCTTTGTACTTGTCAATAGATCCATCCGCCTTATACTTCCTTTTAAGGATCCATTTGCAACCTAACGGTTTGTATCCTGGAGGGAGATCAACCAACTCCCAAGTATTATTGCTGTTGATTCCTATTTCTAGATTTGGTTGAGTCATTCCCTGATTCTATTGTACAGTGGCTAAAAGGTCTGCGTACTGATTAGTGTGGCAACTATCTTAGAATCAATTTGTTTAGAACTGTCTTAGTGTTAGTCTTAGGCGCAGTTTTGCTAGCCTCTTCAGCAGCCTTGGAAGAACAGCAGACTTTGAAGTCTGCTCAAAGTCGGAAAATCAAATTTGCCAAATCACGAAATATTCGACACGTGTACACTCAACAAAATATTTTCGAAAATACCTAGTCATTTTGTCTTCATCAGATTTCACTTTCAAGAAGTCAACTCTACATGTTGACAACTGTCCAGACTGTCTCTGAATCCGGAAGACTGAAGACATTACCCGTTTTGGCTAAGAAGACTTTCCAAGCTGCAGAGCCTGCAATCTGAAACCTTACTCAAATTGGGAATGTCCTCTCTGCACACTGCATCTCTGATGACTGTGGCTGTTATATCTTCCAAAGCGCCGAATTGCATTCAATGCAAAAGAACATTGGACACAGTTCACCCTGTCTCAGTCCAACGGTCCATAGATCTCTTCCTGGTATTTATTCAAGTTTTGAAGATCTGAAGAAATAACTCTTGCGCATTAAACTCTCAAGCTTCATCTTCAACACTCAAGCATTCAAGAGATCAAAGGACAAAGACTAACACTTCACCAAACTTTCTGAAGCTGCAGATCTACCATATTACATTTGTTTCAGCTTCATTTAGTTTGTCTTTAAATTGTTCTTTAATTCTGCACGTGAAGAGAACAATTAATCATTGATTGTCTCTCTCACCTTTATACACTTGGTTAAAAACTTATTTTGTACACGATCCATTAGTGATCTTACTCATAAATCTAGTGGATAAACAAGTGCACTTTAAAAATCCAAAGCTAACCACTTTGGTAGTGGATGTCGTACTATTCACAGTATGAACCACTTCAAATTCCTGTGTGCTATTCAAACTATTCTTATCATTCTCTATAACTGTTGGTGCTTAATTGCTTCAGAATCTGTACTACTTTATTAGCACTCTTTATAGTTCAGATTCTATCTTGTTTCCGCTGCCTTAACACTTCTATTCAAACCTTTCAAAAATCTTTAAGAAGTGTTTAAGAAAAGTTTCATAAAAACACAACTAGGCTATTCAACCCCCCCCCTTCTAGCCTAGATTGAGCCTATTTTGGGACCAACAATTGGTATCAGAGCTTAATTCTTTGAAAAATTATTTTTCCAAGCTTAACCTCTTGAGAATAGATCCTATAACTCACTATATGCTGCCTACTTCAAATACCAGCCACGTCCCAATATTGGACGAAGGCCATTTCGAAGTATGGAAAGATAAGGTTATGAGATATATGAACTCTAGTGACAATCGGTTGTGGCAATGTGTTCTAACAGGTCCTTATATTCCAATGAAACCCAACCTACTTGCTGAAGTAGCCAGTGGTCCTCCTGAGATACCTAAATCCATGAACGAATGGACAGTCGAAGAAAGGAGGCTCGTTGAACTCGACAGCAAGGCTATTCATATTATATCCAGCTCTGTCGTCACAAGCACATATCAACAGATCACCAGATGCAAAACTGCCAAGGAAATGTGGGAAGCCTTGGTGGAATATCTTGAAGGAGATCTACCCACCAGAGACAACAGGAAGTACAACTATATTCAACAATTCGATTCATTCAGAAAAGATCCTAAGGAGACTCTACGGCAAGCCTACGACAGATTCTGTGAGGTAGTAAACAGCTGTTACTCTTTAGGAAAAAAATATAGTATTAAAGAAGTAAATATGAGATTTTTAGCTTCTTTAGGAAGTTAGTGGCATGTAAAAACCACTGCAATAAAAGAGTCCAAAGACTTGAACTCCATGCACCTCAGAAGTTTGTATGCAAGTTTAACGGTCTATGAGCAAGAATTACTTCAAGCTCAAGAACAGGACAAACATTTCAAACTTCCTTCCTTCTCTGCTATTTCTCAGGAAATTCCTGCTCAAGAAAATAAACCATCTACTTCTTCAAATGAGAATGAAATTCTTTCTGACGAGCAATTTGCCATGTTAGTTAAGAAGTTTCAAAAGTTCTCAAAACATAACAAAAAGAAAGAAGCAAACCAGCAGACCTTCAGAAAGTCTGCTGAAAACTCACACAACAATGAGTTAGTTTGCTACAATTGCAGGAAACCTGGTCACTTTGCTTATAAATGTCCTAAGCCTAAATATGAAGCCTATAAAAGGAGACCTTCTAAATCATTTTCTAAACATAGAGGTCTTCTGGCTGAGGACTTAGAAGAAAACCATGTATCCACTTGGTTTGAAACTGATTCTGACGAGGATGATAGTGATGACTCACCTGAGCAGGCACAAATTTGCCTGGTTGCTCTAGAGTCACCTCCCACCTATGACTCAGATAGTGAAGTTAAATACTCTCCTTTTCAAGCTAACATAGAACAATCTCCTGAAGAGCCTTCAAAAGAAGAAATCCTCAAGGATGCACAAGACATGCTAGAGGAATTCAATGAATTTAGGAAGGCCTATGTTAAGTTAGCTAAAAGTCATGAGAAGCTGGGAACTGAGAAATCCATGCTGGAAACCGAGTTAAAAACTCTCCATGGAGTCCAGCAGGAAAATATCAAGTTAAAAGAAGAGAACAAGTTTCTAAATGAAAAGGTTGCCTGCCTCATTGATCATGCCAAAGAGATATCTGCTGAGAAAGATGAGTTGCAAAAGACCATCAACTCATGGAATAATTCAACGGCAGTCTTTGATCAAATTCTCGGAGATCAGAAGCCCTCAACAGATAAATCTGGGCTAGGATTCTCTGAAAATACTTTTGGAGCAACCTCTGAACAGGAAAATGAACATCTTACAGTGAATAGTAATATTCATGTACAATATCAGAAACCTAACAAGGGTAAAGAAGGAATTGGATATTCTGCTACTCCTTATAAATACCCTAAGGTTCAAATTATCAAAAACAGTGAAGCTTTGAAAACAAAACAATCATCTGCTGGAGATAAATCTGCTAAAGGTGGAGCAGACTTACAACGGCCCTCCACCAGCACTTCTGTGAAAGCAAAGGCTGCTGTTTCAGGGCCTACGAAAAGTCTGCTCAAACCTATCAGATTCATCAACAGTACTACAGATGGTGCTACTGCTACACAGAATGTTGATACCAAACTTAAAGGAAAGATGCATGAGGTATCAAAGTCTACTACCAGCAAACTTTCTTCTGCTAAAGCAAAGACTGCTGTATACAGACTCAAGAAGCCTCATACAGATGCTCCTAAGCCTGCTATCAACAAGTCTGCTAGTTCAAAAGCTGTTGTTATAAAAAATGTTCAAAAGACTTACAACACCCAGCATGATCATGTAGACTTCTGTAATTTTCATCACTGTACATTTTGTAAGTGTTTTGGCCACTTGGTCCATGAATGTCTGCTGAAATCCATCATGAAGCCTGCTGGATCCCCTATTCCAAAAATCAGGCAAGTATGGGTTCCAAAAATACGCTAACCATTTGGACCCATAAGAAAAATAAAAGGGGACCATGATTTTCTTACCTTTACATCTCAGGTGTGCTTCATGGCTGATTCCAGTTCAGAAAAGAAAGATGTATGGTATCTAGACAGCGGCTGCTCAAGACACATGACCGGAGAATCCTGCCTTCTCGCTAACATCTCTGAAGCAGAAGGTCCTCCAGTCATCTTTGGAGACAATGCTAAAGGAAGAACAATTGGTTATGGATCCATTATTCGAGGAAATCTCTCAATTGGAAAAGTCTCTTTAGTAGAAGGCTTGAAACATAATCTCCTGAGTATTTCTCAATTCTGTGACAAAGGGCTTATCTGTCAATTCTCTTCAAACAGATGTGATATCAAGGATCCAGTCTCCTGCTCAATCTTGGTTACTGGACACAGACAAGGAAATGTCTATGTGATAGATTTGAATGCCTATGGCAAAGCCGCCAATCTATGTCTTGTGGCAAACTCTGCTCAAGACAAAGGCTGGCTGTGGCATAAAAGACTCAGCCATTTGAACTTCAAATATCTGGCTAAGCTATCCAAAGAAGGTCTAGTTAAAGGATTGCCAAAGGTCTCTGCTGATCATGATCGTGCGTGCAAAGCGTGCCAACTGGGAAAGCTCTCAAAAACGTCATTCAAAAGCAAACCAGGACTCTCAACGACAAGACCTCTTCAACTGCTACACATGGATCTCTTCGGACCAGTCACTACTATCAGCTATGGTGGTCACAGATACACGCTTGTAGTAGTTGATGATTACACCAGATACACTTGGACAGAGATGATGTCTTCGAAAGATCACACATACGATCTACTTACAGCATTGTTCGAAAGGCGCAAACGCTTCGATGAAATCGGTGGCGTTCGATCGGACAATGGTGCGGAGTTCACCAACAATGGAATAGCAAAATCAAAATGGTGTTGATGGATAACACATGGCATTGTTGCCCAAACAAAATGGTGTTTGCACGCTTCAAACGAACACTAGGCAAAATTGATTTCATTATCATTGATCAACAAATTTCACGGTCACGTGAACATTGGATCTCAAATGTTTTGTGTTCTTGATGAGCTTTGTTAAGCCGATGAAGGTGTATTTTGGGTTATGCTTTTGAGTTCATGATCATTTGATGAGTACCTCCCAACCATCAACCGTACCTCCCAACCATCAACCTCTCATATACCTAATCCATCATCAGCAACTCAATCAAATATTCCTGACCATCATTTATTATCAAACGGGTCACCAGAAGACTTCAACTCTGCTCAAGAAGACTCAAACCAAGAACCCTTTGTTTCTCAACCTGAAAATCCTATTCCTCAACTCACCTATGAACCAAATTCTGAACAAAACACTTGTCAAGACACAGCTGATCTTCCTTCTAGCCCTCCTTCTGAACCTTGTCCTGAAGAAACAGCAGCAGCTCATCACATTCCTGCTGTCACAAGAACATGTAAAGACCATCCAATCTCTCAAATCATTGGTGACATTCATGTTGGAGTACGAACCCGAAGATCCTCCAAGAATGAATGTATGTTCTGTGTTGCATTCGTTTCAGAAGAAGAGCCAAAGAAGATCGAAGAAGCTCTTCAAGATCCAATTGGAAGCCATGCAAGAAGAACTTCAGCAATTTGAACGATGCCAAGTATGGAAGCTAGTCCCAAAGCCTGCTGATCATACTGTCATTGGCACAAAATGGGTATTCAGAAACAAGAAGGATGAGGATGGGAACATAGTGAGAAACAAAGCAAGACTTGTTGCACAAGGATATCGCCAAGAAGAAGGTATCGACTATGATGAAACGTTTGCTCCAGTAGCAAGATTGGAAGCTATCAGAATCTTCTTAGCCTATGCTACATACAAGGACTTTGTGCTGTACCAAATGGATGTCAAGAGCGCATTTCTTAATGGTGATCTTCAAGAAACGGTCTACGTTGCTCAACCTCCGGGCTTTGTGGAGAAAGGAAAAGAGACTCATGTTTACAAGCTTAAGAAGGCTCTCTATGGTCTTAAGCAAGCTCCTCGGGCCTGGTATGAAACCTTATCCAAATTCTTGGTAGAACAAGGATTTGTGCGAGGCAAGATCGACACCACTCTCTTTATTCTCAAGCACAAAGGACATTCTCTGCTGGTACAAATTTACGTTGATGATATCATTTTCGGATCAACCAATGAGAAGCTGTGCAAGCGATTCGAAACGCTCATGACTGGCAAATTTCAAATGAGCATGATGGGAGAACTCACATTCTTCTTGGGTCTTCAAATCCAACAATCTAACAAAGGAATATTCATCAGCCAATCCAAGTATGCTAAAGATCTTGTCAAAAAATTTGGATTGGAAACAACAAACACATTTGATACACCAATGGCTGCCAAATGCAAACTTACAAAAGACTTACAAGGAAAGAAAGTTGATATCACCCACTATAGGGGGATAATCGGATCTCTGCTTTACCTTACCGCCAGCAGACCTGACATAGTGTATGCTGTTGGGGTGTGTGCTAGATTTCAAGCAGATCCTCGTGAGTCACATCTTCTTGCAGCTAAAAGAATCATTAAGTACGTATCAGATACCACCAACTTAGGTATCTGGTATCCAAGAGAATCTTCTTTCAACTTGGTTGGTTACTCAGATGCCGACTATGCTGGTTGCCAAATTGACAGAAAAAGCACCAGTGGAACTTGTCAATTTCTAGGAGATAGACTTGTCTCTTGGGCTAGCAAGAAACAAGCATCCGTTTCAAACTCCACCACAGAAGCAGAATACATAGCTGCTGGTAGCTGCTGCTGTCAACTGCTGTGGATCAAACAACAGTTGGTAGACTACGACATCAAAGTAGCAGACTGCCCAATCATGTGTGATAACACCTCAGCAATCTCTATCACCTACAATCCCGTGATGCACTCCAAAACGAAGCATATCGATGTTCGATATCACTTTCTAAGGGACAATGTAGAAAAGAGAAACATTAGCATGAAGTATATTTCAACTGACCATCAACTGGCAGACATCTTCACCAAAGCTCTAGAAGCCGACAGGTTTGCTTATCTAAGGGGAGAGCTTGGTATGCTTGACCCGACTGCTTAAATTTAATTTAAAATTAATTTTTCATTATAATATTTGGAAATTTCAAAATTAATTTTTTTAAATTTTAAGCAGACTTGAAAATTTCTTTTAAGCAGACTTGAAATTTTCTCTTAAGCAGTCTTAAAAATTAAAATCAAGAATTTATAAAGTCACTAGGAGAAAAGGTAAGCTTTCTAAACTTTAAGTTTTAGAGGGTCGTTTATAAAAATATTGAGGGACTAATTTCAAATTTGGTTGAGAAAATTTATGAAAAGGCATTTTTCTCTTTCCTAAAAGTCGTCATTCATTAAGTCTTGTCATCAAAAAGGCGTATGACTTAATGACATTTCACAAGTCTCTATGACTGACGGCACGTCCTTTCGTTTATAAACCCTCAACCGCCAAAAAAGCTCATTTCACAAAATTGTCTCTTGCTATTCTCTCTCTCTAAAGCTTTCTTCTCTCTAAGAATTTCTGCTTCCTTTGCCCTGTTCGTTAGTCGATTCTGCAGATTCGCTTCATTTTCATCTTCTTCTTCTGCAAATCTTTGGAAATGGTAAGAAATTTCTAACCCTAACTCAGTAATCACAGTGTAAGCTACGTTACGCACTTTCATATGTGACTACGCCATTATTGACTGTTCATGTAACTCTTTGCTCCATATCACTCAGAACTTCAAATTATATTGTTCATTACTGGTAATATCTACTTATTACTGCTCACGAACTGTCAATTTTAGTATTCTGAGTTACATTTAACCTGCATATGGCATTTCATGAGTTGTCCAGAAATTTCTAGGGCTTAATGCTTCACTTTGTTTATATTTCTAGTTCTTGAGTTTTTGCCCTAATTTCTGAAATGCTTTTAGGCTGGAACTTCTTCTGCATCTGCTGTTCCTGAACAGGCTCAGAATCCAACTGTTGAGATTCCAACTCTGCCCCCAACTTTGTATCACCCGGGGATGTGCATCGACGAACCATCTGTTCGTGCCTACGCCACTGGAGTAAAGATAGTGGATGACCTGAACCAGTCTGGCATTCTGCCACTGTTCATGCTAACCCGCATATAAAACCCCAAATCAGCCGCACTCTTCATTAGTTCGACAGAAAGTGCGACTTCTTCCTTGAGTTCCTGCGACCAATTCAGCCAAGGCGCAAGTGAGGGCTTGAGAGGGGCGATTCTAGGGCTTCAAGGGGATAAGCTTGGAAGCCATAGCTGGGAGTCTTCTTCTCCATCTAACCCGCAAGATTGATGAGAGCGGAGTGAGAAGAAACGGCTTCATCTTTGAGTTCGGTTTTGGGCAGTTTGTAGGGCTGAGTTCGGGTAAGTTTCTACCTCTCTTCCTTTGATTTTTGAGCTCCATTGACCCTAGGGAAACAGCCATTTGTGTTATTTGAGGTCAATGGAAGCCATTGTTAGGGTTGTAGAAGACATATGAACCCTAGGTTTTTTAATTGAACGATAGAACTCGATTGAACTATGTGAGACCATGATATATGTAAAATTCATGCTCTAACTAGCCTATTGAACTTGTTTATGTTCATTGATAATGTGTATTAATGTTGGTTTGGTTGAGATGCTTGGAGGGTGTCTTGCCCTAATTTTGATTAGCTTGCAAAATTATTGATGTGAGCATGATTAAAATGTTTTATATGTTTAGTAGAGCATATTAAACCATATTGTGTGAATTAATCGCAAATTGGAAATTATTTGTTGGTATGGTGACTTGAATAAATTTATAACCAAGATGGCTAAGTTGTTCTAAGTTACCTTGTTAATTATTTTGTGGGGTTTATGTGAGGGTATTGATCGTCGGGTTTATGGTTTTGACGATAGATATGAACTTAGGGGGATGATGAAGCCTAAGCTTCTATTCCTTGAATTTCGGAAAACTTAGATTGAACTCAACGGAGTTAACCTTTGGGTTAGTATGAATCCTAGGAACTATAATTTTAAGTCCTACGGAATCTTGGGTAGAATTCATGGAGGTCGAGCCTCCAAGAAGTTTTGAAGTGTGTGAAGCACACTTGATTATGAGAGCTTATATGATTCTCGGTTGTGATATTTTTGCTAGTTGTGGATGAATTGCATGACTAGTTTGATAGTAGAGTGTTTACCTACTTGTTTTGAGCATATGAGTATATATTACTTGTGCTTGGGTTTTGAGTCCAGCTGGCGTCGGTCTGTTGAGTCTTTGGTGGGTCGATACATCGTCTTCACGAATTATGGGATTCGTGATCGCGATGGATCGCCGTGCCGGGTTGCACACACCCCTCCATCGATGGCCACGGTGGGGAAGTAGTTTATCTTAGTTGTAGTAATACACATGACTTTGATAACTATGGAACTCGGCGAGCGAGAGTTGTCTCGGGGACGCCGATATCTACGAGAGGGATATCGAGGGCACATAAGGGTTTTGCACGTGTTTTTGCAGGAGCGACACGCGCGGAGGAATTTCGGTAATGGTATCATATCCCTTATATATGAATTGTTTCACAAGTGCTTAAGTGAATAACGTGCTTAGTGAATTGGATATGATATGAAGTTTGTTTTGGTTTCTTACATGTTATACTTAATAGATAACATATTGATTAATGTTGTTAAGCATGTATGCTATCACATGAATATTATGGGAATGTTGTTTTATGCCAAAGGTATAAATTATTATTGTTAAGACAAGAATGACTTGACATGGATTTTTGGTAAGATGTTATACTATGATGATAACATATTTATTTAAAGTTGAGCATGAATGCCGTAACATGATTTATTATAAGGTTATTCATGACAATAGCATGATATATTTTATAATTGAGCATTATGCCATGGTAGGAAGTTATGGTTAGTAACTTACTAAGTCATTGTGACATACTTTTATTGTTGGTTGTTTTTCCCTAGATCCGAGCCGCGAGCGGATCCAAGTAAATCGAGGAAGGTTACTTTGACAAGGAGTCTTTTGGACAAGGTTGCTACTTAGATGTTCGTTTTGTTTTGGTGAGGTCGTTGGGAAGATGAAGTTATATAAACTTCATGATTTGGGTAGCAAACCTTTATGTGTTTGTAATATTGTAATTGTGGTTAGCTTATTCTTTTGGTAGCCAACCGGTGGTGGTTGTGCTTGATGTATATTAGTAGTTAAACTTCATATGTTTTCATTGTTAGTACTTATAA
>CM028379.1:58935588-58970104 GCA_013146195.2 Codonopsis lanceolata | reverse complement strand
TTTTTCAACAACAATTCCGAAACTTACAAAACTCACCAAAAACATATATTAGTACTCAAAAGACTCATGAAATAGCCTAATTCAAGTCACTTAGCTATTATAAAATCAACGATAAAAATACATCGACAATGAGCCGCTGTTCCCGCTCTTCCCGAAGTATTTTTCGAACTGTGGGAAAATAACCCCTTATGCGAGTGGCACATTTTCAATTTCTGGAGTAAACGGACTGCCCTACAGCGGCTTGGCGGCTCCATAATCGGGCTTGGCCACTACCAAATTAGCTATTCGCTTTGCCATATCCCGCCTATTGCCTCCATTCGCCGCATTTCGGCCCATGGCGAGTCCGGATGAGCGAAAGCGTGATCTCGACCATGGCTATGCATCGGTGGGCAAAAAGTTGGTTCATAAGAAGCTTCAACTTCTTGCTCGATACGCGTTCTATGTCTTGGTGATGCCACGCATACGCCTACTCTCGGGCTGGCTATGTCTCTTCTCTCGAGAACAATGCTCATGCCGATGATTATGTCTGTGTGAGAGATTCTGATGGCTGTATCTGCTCTTCACCTGATCATTTTCTCGCTTCACCTCATTAAATTTTTCCGAAGGAATGCGAATAACGGATGGGATCCGTCTGCTCGGAGCGGGCAAATGTTGGGAGGCCTGACCATCACCAACGATTGCCGGATTACTGAGAGCAGGCATCGCCAAATCTGCAACTGGAATCGGGGTATGGCCCAAGGCGAGCAGTTGCTGGTTGAGTGCATACATCTTATTATAATACTCTGTTTGGACTTGTAGAGCAGTAGCCTGTAGGTCAAGGGTTTGCCCGGACAAACACACGTGGCTACCCTGGTCATTCTCCCATTGGCGATTTAGTTGTGTTCTGAGATCTAGCGCGCGAGCATCGCGCTTTTCATTGATAACATGCCTGGCATCGCGTTGGCTAGCATGACTTTGGCTGGCGCGTTGGGATGGCTGTTCTTCAACATACGACACATCATTGCCATGAATCGCATGCTAAGCAGCCACTTTCTGATTCCTCGTTTCACCCCTTCGGGTGCCCTCAGCGGCAAATGACCTGGTGGTGGATTGTTGTTGCCAGCCTGTTGGCCTCCAGCTTGGTGATTACTAACAATGGCATGATGCTTGCTACCTTTGCCAACCATTGCTAACAGACAGATTGCCAAGAATTTCATCAGGAAACTTTGAGAAAAGTCTTGAAACCTCTCTTTGCCGACAACATAACCAAACTGATGTGACAAATTAACAGCTTGGGCAGTCTGTGTGATGGGTAGGATATCTGAGCTTGATTTTCTTCCTTGAACCTGATTAAGATCACAGAAAACCTTAGTGGAAGTGCAAGACTTGTGTAAGACCCTGTTATTTTGCGAGTTTGACTCGTTTGCATGGTAGACTTGTCATATGAGTTCATACCAATTGTGGCTATGACCGCTTTACTCGGTTGGTATTATTTTGACCCTATATGACTAGGGGACCTTGGGGAATTAAATTAGAATTATTTTGAGTGGTCGTGTAAATGTTTACACACGCTCGAGTTTGATTTTCGGTAATTCGCGTATTTTCGAAGGCCACGATAGGTTTGTAGTATTTTGGCCATAACTTAGTGTACAAAACTCGGAATTCGGATCCGTTTGATGCGTTAGAAACTAGACTCATAGAGCTTTCTAACCATATTTTTTTGTAATTTTAAGATGTGTATTTCGGTACAGGAACATTTTGTAAAATGACCCAAATTCTGGTCTACTATAGTTGACCACTCATTGTGTGTTAGACTTTATTTTTGGCCAATTACACACCTACCCTTAAAGATAAACTCCTCATATTTAGTTCCTAAACCATCCTAACTAATCTAATTAATTTATTAGTGGGTTAGTGGCTGAATTCAAGTGGATAAGTGACCATAAAAATCAGATTTTGACGCCCACAATACCTTGACACTTGTCCCACTAACTTGGAAGCCTTTGTGTACCACAAAATAAGTCCTAAGGCCTCCATTTACTGGCATTACACTTCAAAAACGTGGAGAGGCTTCTTGAAAGAGTTTTTGAGGGTTCTTGGGATTTCATCCTTGAACTCCATTGAATGGGTGATCTTTAGCTCAAGCCAAGTCCATAGAAGAGAAAGGGTTGTTGAGGAAAACATCTTCCTCCATTTAAGTTGCTGATTTGGGGGCTTATTCTAGGGATTACAAGTAAGTTAGTACTTACTTCTCCTTTTGATTTGTGACTCATTGACCCTAAGGAAACGAAAATAATTGCTATGTGTGGTCAATGAGTACATGTGTTCCATTCATGCTCTATACTAGTAGGTTTAGAACATGTGAAGCATAATAGACGAAATCCATATGCTTGAAATGTGATTTGTGGTTCTAAATGATGTATATGAATCCATCTTGAATGTTTTGTTATGGGTTTTCAGATTTGTGGGGGGTTTATGAAAATGGTTTTTGAAGTCCTTGAACTTATGAAAAACAAGGTATAAAATCCGGCCCCTGTTTTGAGTAAATTTAGAGAATTTACTGGACAAAATATACTAAAGATAATTGGCTAAAAATTTTATGTGTGCTACCTATATGTGTTAGGTCAATCCCTGTAAAGTTTGGAAAAATTCCAAGGTGTCTAAGTACCTTAATTAGGTCATGACTTATGGCTGTACTAGAACTAGGTTTTCAAAAAATCAGATTGTGTACTTGAACTTGTAGTAACCTTAGATTGATGAATATGAACCTGAATAGAGTTATTTAAAATTTAAAACTTTATTTCAAAGAGTCTAATTTCATAATATGTAAGACTCATCTTATTTGGAATTTTTAGGAATTAATAGTCGATTTTACAAGTTGACTAGGCAAAATGAGTTATAACAGAAAAAATAGACTGTTAAGAAGAAATTGAACTGGTCATAAAATGATGAATAAAATTCGGAACTGATAGTTTTAAGATGATAAATTGTATTTAAGAAAGTCTAGTTTCTGAATATGTAAGTTCCAAAACAATTGGAGTTGTGTAGAATATATGGTGGAATTTACAAGTTGACTGGTCAGATTAAGTTATACCAGAAAAACAGATTGTTAACATGATCTTGATGTGGTCATAAATTGAGGAATACAAGTCTGAATAGAATGTTTTTAAATATGAAATGTAATTCAAGATGTCTATATTCTGAATATGTAATATTTGTGTCATTTTATGTTATGAGGAGTTTTTGGTGAATTTTGTATGACAGACAAGCAGAGTATGTTATACAAGGAAATCAGATTGTTGGCATGAAATTGGAGTGACCATATTTTGATGAATATAAGTCCAAATGAAGTTATTTAAAAGGCTAAGTTATAGTTTAAAGAACCTAGTTTCTGAATATGTAAGATTCAGGACATTTAGAGTTTGGAGGAAATTTTGATGCATCTAGCAAGATTGCTACGTAGAGTGAATTGTAATAATTGAACTCGTTAAAGTTCGATCTGTGAATAAAACATGAAGTAAAATAGATATTGGTTTAGGTGATGTATGATGATTTAGGACTTCATTATAAGTCCCTATAAATGTATTAGTAAAGTCTTAAATCCTTATACGACTCTCCATAATAGTTAGATGGAAAACTTATGAGAGCGTTGAATATCGGGAAGTCATGTTTAGTGCATACTAGTGTATTGACTCCTTATAGAATCTAAGATGTGATTCTGGTGTAATGAATGGTGAATTGAGAATATGATTATATTACCTATTCATATGTGATGATTATGAGTGTACTTTAGGGCACTCTATGATTAGAGACTATCTAGATAGTCTTGAGTTACGATTGCGTGGCATTGAGGACATGCTTGACATTTTGGGTTTTATGATATTTGATATAAGGATACCGATCATGTGATGATTGGATGAATTTTATGGTTTAAGTCAATAATGACCTAAAGAATGAAATATGGAGTTAGGACTCAACGAAGTCGAATGGTGATTGATGATACACTATGATTATAGACTAAATATGTAGTCTTGGTATGTGAATGGAAATTGGACTAATTAATAGTCTAAGTAATGGTGTTTTGGGGATCATTGTGTACCTCTATAAATAATGTTGGTGTTAGACTAAATATATAGTCTCGGTATATGGTTGAGGGTAGATCTAATTAGTCATCCTCGGTATATGGGGTTAATGATTCATGATATATGTAAGCATGATTTGATATATTTTAGTAGAGGGAGAAACCTACTGGACTTGGATTGACTGAGAACTCAATCTGGATTTATGAAGTTGATATTTGAGGATTTTATGAACTCAATATGCATGTAGACTATATGTGTTATACTTGCAAATATATGCATGTATGTGATGATGATTACCTGCCAGTATGTGTTTGGTAACATGTTTTGCAGGATTATGGACCGGCTTGGTTACGATAAGGTATCCGGCTAAGGGAGCCTTATCGGGATGTTGTTTGTGTGGTTAGTCAACGATGGGACGACGCATCGCCTTCACGAATTATGAGTTCATGATCGCTATGGGTCGCCGTATCGAAGACTAAGGGTTCCACACGCCTCTCGTGGCCATAGGGAAGTAGCTATCCATTTGTAGCAATAAGCACAACCTTGGAAGCTAGGGTTCTCGGCGAGAACTGTCTCTGGGGCGCCGATACCGAGAAATCGGCATCGAGGGCACATGTTTGTTGTGCAGGTGTTTGCAGGAGCAACACGACGGAAACGGATCAAGGAGGCACATCTTGGTTCATTGGGTTTCTTATAATTGGATAATTATACTCTGATTATATATTGTGGTTTATATGCTTTCACATGATTATTATGGTGTTGCATGAAGATTTTGGGAAAAAGAAAGGAAAATGGTTTTTATGTGAAGTATCAAATATATTAAGATACATGTGCACGAATTTTATGATAATAACATGATGCCATGATTATTTATGAATGTGCATAATATCATGTTAATTGTAGTAACTTGCTGGGTCATTTTGACTCATTCCGTGTTTATGTTTCCTTAGTGTGCAGTTGATCGTTAGCTCGCGTTGTGGTCGAGTAGTTCGCGGTTGTAGCAGTCGCTTCTTCCGAGGCTTAGCTCGTGGAAGTTTTATCATTAGTGTTATTGTTATTAATACTATTTGTATTGTCATTCATTCTGGTGAGGCCGAATGTGTATGTAAAGTTATGTAAGCTACACATTGGGTAGAGTGATGTTTATGTATTCTTAGTTGTAGTTGTTGGGCTCCGGCATGTAGTGTCGCTGATGTCTTCAGTTAGGTATTTAAGTTGGCCATCTAGGTTGTTTTTTTTTTCTTTTTTGTGCACATGGTTCAAATTTTTGGACCAAGAGATTTACCATCTCTTTGGTTGTATTCACCCGGAGCTTGATAGCTTGGACCCCCATTCTATTATATTTTACACCCCCGCAGTTTGGTTGTTGTTGTTGTTTTGTATCGTCGTTATGGATTTACTTCCTTGTTAGAGCTCATGTAGCTCGACTATTGACTCGTACAATATCGTTTAGCAAGTACTTGTCTATTGTTTAGTTTAATTTAACAGCACGACCTCAGGATTCCGTTTCGGAATCCGAGTCGGGTCGTCATAACTTGGCCTCATGAAACCACTCCGATGTGAGAGTAAGTATCGGATGTGTATGTCAAAAGAGAATTTGACAGAGATTCTAGGCTGAAGAAAGTGTGCGTACCTTATTTGTGGTTTATGGAGAGGTATTTATAGGCCCCTAATGACCTGGAATCCTGGTGGAATTCAGTTTCCATAGATACCCATTCAATTAAGGGGAGAATCCCTAAATTGTAGGCATGATAGGCGGTTGGCCTCGTAAATGTAGGAGCAGATAAGGCAAGTGTCCTGCTCGGATATGGAAGCCTTTGACTTGTATTGGGGAGAAAGTTTTCGGAGTTTCCTGCTTGATGCGTGCCCGGGCGAGCAAGGCTCTACCCGGCTACTTGATGTAGACTGAGTTGAGGTAAGTATAAGTCCCAGGCATGGCCCCTGGTCGGACAGGCAAGGTCTGTGCCTGGCCAGGTTCAGACGGGAGTTGCACTGTTCGTTGCTCGATACCTCAGTTGCTTTGTCCGCTGAGCTGGTAGTCCCCATACTAGTTATGCTCGTGACTGGCACGTGATGCTAGCTCGTGATCTACTCGTGACTCGGCTTGGGCCGAGCACATCAATAAACTTCGTCACCATGTATGAAAACATGATATAAGATATATATTTAGAAAATGTTTGGAAGTGGTACCTCATACAACTAGGTTGAGCATTTTCTCTGTAACTCAATGGATATAGGAGGTTATAACTCGCATTTGTCATTTTTTATTAATAGTCACTATTGGGTAACCTATTTAAAACTTAATACTCCATTGGGTTTTAAATGGTTAAACTCAATAAGTTTTTTATAATTGGTATATTGGGTAACCCAATAGATTTGATAAAATATTGTCACCACTAATCTCTTCGTTCCAGGTAAAAAAAAAATCTACAATTTTCATAACATTTAAACTTTATCTTCCACTTTTGATATTAATATGTTGATTATGCTCGAACATTTTTGTAATCATGACAATTCTAAAAGTCAGTTATATATCCCTAAATTATTAAACCTTTCAAACATGGTCTTTTTGATTGGAACATAGAGGGATACAATTTACGAATTATTTTGTTAGACATAGCGGGTTAAATTTACATGATTTTGAAAGAAAGTAATGGTCTACCTAGGGGTGTCAATCTGAGCCACCAAACCGCCAAGCCGAACTAAGTGGTTTGGTTATGTTTCTTGACTTATATGGTTCAGTTTGTGTTTTTGAGAAATTGAGTGATTCGGTTTGGCCAATGGTTTGACATGTCAAGTCGAGTCAAACCGAACCAAACCAAACTATTTCGAGCCGAACTATCATGTCCACCCACAGAACTGACTATCGAGCTGAGCCACCAAACCAACAATATTTTAAAATTTTAACCTATAGTATTCTTATACTATATGAATATTAAGGTTCGTTGGTTCTACAATCATTTATATTCTCACTAAGTCACTCTTCGTTGTCATCCAAATGTCCAAACCTACTATCCTTGTCGTCCTTTTCAATCTCCTCTACTATCTCGTCTTCTGCTAATCTTCCCACGGATAAACACAAAGTACGATCAACTTCAACTTCATGTTTTCCCAACTAAAGTGTTGTGTGCTTAGTGTTTACATTGGAATCTCTCTCTCACTCACAAATGATTTAATTAGGCAATAAGTACGTTTATCAAATATTTATGTTTTTGTTTGTTTTCTCTTTTTGGGAGTTGAACGGAGCCTAGAAATGATTTGGTTCGGTTGGCTCAAGAATTTAAATTGTTCATCTCGGTATTTTTAAATTTTGGAAATTGTATGAAAACATCTAAATATTATGTATTCATATTATATTTAAATTTTTAGTATTTTATTTTATTTATTTTTTGGTTTACTTAAATGTTGAAATACCATAACTTTTTTTTGAAAGCATGCTAGACCAGGCCAAACCATCGTGGTTCAGCTCGGTGTGGTTTGGCATTAAGACTTTACTAAATGGTTCAACATGGTTTGATTTTTTACAAATCGATGACATGCAATTCAGCTCATATTTTTTTCCAAGGCAAACCATTTACACCCTTAGGTCTACCCCATTTAAAATCAATGTTTCCAAGCTTTTGTAACTAGCTTAAGAATGTGTAGGGGTAGTTTGGGGTAGTTATATATAATACCACCATTATTTCCCAATTCAATTTTATGTCTCATAACTACTCAATTCTCTACTGAGAAATCAATTTGTCCCCCACATATCCATTCTCCACGTGTAATGGTTAATTGAGAAATACTAACAAAGAATTGATCAAGCTAACAATTTAGTTCTTAACACGTTAGGGATTAACAAAACACTCAACAAAAAATTAAAAAAACTATTATCTAATCAAGTTCATAAGACTTAATAAAAGATAATACTTCTACTTTGAAGGGACTTGGCCTGAGTCCACCTTGTTCTGGAATAAATTGGGCCCACCTCCAGTGGGCCACCCTATGTGCCGATGTGAATGTCTCGGGTTTGGCCCCCATTTGCCAAGGAAGACACACACCGACATAATTGAAATTTCCTCTGTCTGTTCTCCAAACAGTAAACCTTCGAAGGCTCCTCCCTTCTTTTCGTCGGACCTTGCCCCACCTCGTCCTACAATGATGTCGACGAGGCGCGAAGTCCACGGAGCACTTGAAAGACTGTAACTTCTGTTAGAAATCATGACACATGCAACCTGCCAAAACCGCCTACACAGACGTGCCTATTTGGTATGGCTCAACCACCAAGCCGATAGGGCGTCAGGAGAGCAGTGATGATTTCTCCCCCATCCAATAAGGGAGTGCCGCGTCATCACCGTCTTCAGGTATAAATAAAAGACATTCCTTACATTGAAAAGATATGTTAGATTTGATATCCTACCACACATATCACATTTACTCTGGTTGGACATATAATGATTGTTGATTCCTATTTCTAGATTTGGTTGAGTCATTCCCTGATTCTATTGTACAGTGGCTAAAAGGTCTGCGTATCGATTAGTGTGGCAACTGTCTTAGAATAAATTTGTTTAGAACTGTCTTAGTGTTAGTCTTAGGCGCGGTTTTGCTAGCCTCTTCGCAGCCTCGAAGAACAAGAGACTTTGAAGTTCCGCTTCAAAGCCGGAAAATAAATTTGCCAAATCACGAAATATTCGACACGTGTACACTCAACAAAATATTTTCGAAAATACCTAGTCATTTTGTCTTCATCGGATTTCACTTTCAAGAAGTCAACTCTACATGATGACAATTGTTCAGACTGTCTCTGAATCCTGAAGACTGAAGACATTACCCGTTTTGGCTAAGAAGACTTTCCAAGCTGCAAAGCCTGCAATCTGAAACCTTACTCAAATTGGGAATGTCCTCTCTGCACACTGCATCTCTGATGACTGTGGCTGTTACATCCTCCAAAGCATCGAATTGCATTCAATGCAAAAGAACGTTGGACACGCTTCACCGCTCTCAACGGTCCATAGATCTCTTCCTCGGTATTTATTCAAGTTTTGAAGATCAAGACATAACTCTTGCGCATTAAACTCTCAAGCTTCATCTTCAACACTCAAGCATTCAAGAGATCAAAGGACAAAGACTAACACTTCACCAAACTTTACAAGTCTGCAGATCTACCATATTACATTTGTTTCAAACTTCATTTAGTTTGTCTTTAAACTGCTTCTTTAATTCTCGCACGTGAAGAGAACAATTAATCATTGATTGTCTCTCTCACCTTTATACACTTGGTTAAAAACTTATTTTGTACACGATCCATTAGTGATCTTACTCATAAATCTAGTGGATAAACAAGTGCACTTTTAAAATCCAAAGCTAACCACTTTGGTAGTGGATGTAGTACTATTCACAGTATGAACCTTCCATCGCTTTCAAAGCTGCCGGGGCTTTCTAAAAGCCTTTCCAGTAGGTTGGGTGACATATCAGTAGTCCGGATAGGAGATCAGATCTTGTAGGTGATGGCAAGATGGATGAAGACTCCTTTGAACCACTTCAAATTTCTTGTTGTTCAAACCGCTCTTATCATTCTCTATAACCGTTGTGCTTAATTGCTTCGTAACTGCATTACTTATCAAAGACTTTATAGTTCGATTCTATCTTGTTTCCACCGCTAACACTTCTATTCAAACCTTTCAAAATCTTTAAGAAGTGTTTAAGAAAGTTTCATAAAAAACACAACTAGGCTATTCAACCCCCTCCCCTTCTAGCCTAGATTGAGCCTATTTTGGGACCAACAATTGGTATCGTAGCTTAATTTTTGAAAATCATTTTCCAAGCTTAACCTCTTGAGAATAGATCCTATGCCTCACTATATGCTCCTACTTCAAATACTACCACGTCCCAATATTAGACGAAGGCCATTTCGGTATGGAAAGATAAGGTTATGAGATATATGAACTCTATTGACAATCTGTTGTGGCAATGTGTTCTAACAGTCCTTTATATTCCAATGAAACCCAACCTACTTAATCGAAGTAGCAAGTGGTCCTCCCGAGATACCTAAATCCATGAACGAATGGACGCATCGAAGAAAGGAGGCTCGTTGAACTCCGATGCAATGCTATTCATATTATATCCAAATTCGACACAAGCACATATCAACGTATCATCGATGCAAACCGCCAAGGAAATGTGGGAAGCCTTGGTGGAATATCTTGAAGGAGATCTACCCACCGAGACAACAGAAGTACAACTATATTCAACAATTCGATTCATCTCGTAAAAGATCCTAAGGAGACTCTACCGGCAAGCCTACAACAGCATTCTCGTGAGGTAGTAAACAAATTGTTACTCTTAGGAAAAGAATATAGTATTAAAGAAGTAAATATGAGATTTTTAGCTTCTTTAGGAAGTTTGTGGCATGTAAAAACCATCGCAATAAAAGAGTCCAAAGACTTGAACTCCATGCACCTCGTAAGTTTGTATGCGAAGTTTAACTGCCTATGAGCAAGAATTACTTCAAGCTCAAGAACGTGACAAACATTTCAAACTTCCTTCCTTCTCTCGCTATTTCTCAAATTTCGCCCAAGAAAATAAACCATCTACTTCTTCAAATGAGAATGAAATTCTTTTGACGCGCAATTTTCCATGTTCAAGAAGTTTAAAAGTTCTCAAAACTTAACAAAAGAAGCAAACCAAACAGACCTCGTAAAGTCAATAAAACTCACACAACAATGAGTTAGTTTGTTACAATTGGCAGAAACCCGTCACTTTGTTTAAATATCCTAAGCCTAAATATGAAGCCTATAAAAGGAGACCTTCTAAATCATTTTCTAAACATAGAGGTCTTCCGCCGAGGACTTAGAAGAAAACCATGTATCCACTTGGTTTTAAAACCGATTCGATTTGAGGATGATAGTGATGACTCACCCGAGTGCACACATTTGCCCGGGTCGCTCAGAGTCACCTCCCACCTCTGAACTTGATAGTGAAGTTAAATACTCTCCTTTTCAAGCTAACATAGAACAATCTCCTCCAAGAGCCTTCAAAAGAAGAAATCCAAGGATGCACAAGACATGGTAGAGGAATTCAATGAATTTAGAAGGCCTATGTTAAGTTAGCTAAAAGTCATGAGAAGTCGAATCGAGAAATCCATGCCGAAACCGAGTTAAAAACTCTCCATGGAGTCCAAATAGAAAATATCAAGTTAAAGAAGAGAACAAGTTTCTCAATGAAAAGGTTGCATGCCTCATTGATCATGCCAAAGAGATATTCTGCCGAGAAAGATGAGTTGCAAAAGACCATCAACTCATGGAATAATTCAACTGCCGATCTCTGAGATCAAGCCTCAACATAAACCGCTAGATTCTCTGAAAATACTGGTGCAACCTTTAACAGAAAATGAACATTCATGTTGAATAGTAATATTCCTCATAACATCGAAACCTAACAAGGGTAAAGAAGGAATTGGATATTCGCTACTCCTTATAAATACCCTAAGGTTCAAATTATCAAAAACAAGGAAGCTTGAGTAAAACAATTTGAGATAAATCGTTTAGGCGTGAGCTGCATTTCACAACGCCCTCCACCAAAGACTTCGTGAAAGCCGCTGCTGTGGCTCAATTAAAAGTCCGCTTCAAACCTATCGATTCATCAACAATACTACAGATGATGCTATCGCTACATATAATGTTGATACCAAACTTAAAGGAAAGATGCATGAGGTATCAAAGTCTACTACCAAAGAACTTTCTTCTCGCTAAAGCAAAGATCCCAGATACGCATCAAGAAGCCTCATACAGATGCTCCTAAGCCTCGCTATCAACAAGTCTAGTTCAAAAGTCTTTGTTATAAAAAATGTTCAAAAGACTTACAACACCCAAAGATGATCATGTAGACTTCTGTAATTTTCATCACCACATTTGTAAGTGTTTTGGCCAATTTGGTCCATGAATGTCTCCGGCCGAATCCATCATGAAGCCCGGCCGATCCCCTATTCCAAAAATCAGCAAGTATGGGTTCCAAAAATACGCTAACCATTTGGACCCATAAGAAAAATAAAAGGGGACCATGATTTTCTTACCTTTACATCTCGTGTGCTTCATGGCCGATTCCAGCCTGTAAAAGAAAGATGTATGGTATCTAGACAATGGGCCGCTCGCCGAAGACACACTGACCGGAGAATCCCGCCTCGCTAACATCTCTCAAGGTAAGGTCCTCCACTATCTTTGGAGACAATGCTAAAGGAAGAACAATTGGTTATGGATCCATTATTCGAGGAAATCTCTCAATTGGAAAAGTCTCTTTAGTAGAAGGCTTGAAACATAATCTCCCGAGTATTTCTCACTCAGGACAAAGGGCTTATCTCGTCAATTTTCTTCAAACAGATGCGATATCAAGGATCCAGCCTCCCGCTTCGTCAATCTGGTTACCGGACAATGACACAAGGAAATGTCTATGTGATAGATTTGAATGCCTATGGCAAAGCCGCCAATCTATGTCTTGTGCAACTCTCGCTCAAGACAAAGGTCGGTTGTGGTGCTGGCAAAAGACTCACCATTTGAACTTCAAATATCCGCTAAGCTATCCAAAGAAGGTCTAGTTAAAGGATTGCCAAAGGTCTCGCTGATCATGATCGGCGGCAAAGCGTGCTAACTGAAAGCTCAAAAACGCCATTCAAAAGCAAACCAGACTCTCAACGACAAGACCTCTTCAACCGCTACACATGGATCTCGACTACCACTACTATCGCCTATGGTGGTCACGCATACACGCTTGTAGTAGTTGATGATTACACCGTGATACACTTGGACGTAGATGATGTCTTCGAAAGATCACACATACGATCTACTTGCAAAAAGATTGTTCTAAGACTACAAACGCCAAAACTCGATGAAATCAAAGCTGACGCTCGACGTACAATTAATGGTACTGAGTTCACTAACAATGGAATAGCAAAGTACCGTGGACGATCACGACATTGGTCACAACTTCTATGTCAAGGACACCGCAAAGAAATGGTGTTGCAGTAAAGGAAAAACGTAACACTTATCGAAGTCGCTAAAACTATGCTTGTCAAGCAAAGTTGCCCAAACACTGGGCGTCAAGCCGCCCGCCAACACGCCGCTTAACCTCGTAACGCATCATTGATCAACAAATTTCACGAAAACACCCTATGAACTTTGAGAGGTAAAACCCCAAACATTGATTTTTAAAATCTTCTACCAGAAATGTTTTGTAGTCTACAATGGTAATGACTACGTGAGGCAAATTTGATCATAAAGCCGATGAAGGTGTATTTTTGGGTTATGCTTTACACTCAAAAGCTATGTGGTTTTCAACAAACGATCATTAAAAATAGTTGAATTTGTTCATGTCTCGTTTGATGAATTTGATTTATTAGAGCCACACGTGGCTCCAAATGTTGCTGATGACTTTGTTAACATTGAGACAGGTACCTCCCAACCATCAACCTCTCATATACCTAATCCATCATCAGCAACTCAATCAAATATTCCTGACCATCATTTATTATCAAACGGGTCACCAGAAGACTTCAACTCTGCTCAAGAAGACTCAAACCAAGAACCCTTTGTTTCTCAACCTGAAAATCCTATTCCTCAACTCACCTATGAACCAAATTCTGAACAAAACACTTGTCAAGACACAACTGATCTTCCTTCTAGCCCTCCTTCTGAACCTTGTCCTGAAGAAACAAAGCAAGCAACTATCACATTCCCTGTCACAAGAACATGTAAAGACCATCCAATCTCTCAAATCATTGGTGACATTCATGTTGGAGTACGAACCCGAAGATCCTCCAAGAATGAATGTATGTTCTGTGCTGCATTCGTTTCAGAAGAAGAGCCAAAGAAGATCGAAGAAGCTCTTCAAGATCCAAGCTGGCTGGAAGCCATGCAAGAAGAACTTCAGCAATTTGAACGATGCCAAGTATGGAAGCTAGTCCCAAAGCCTCGATCATACCGTCATTGGCACAAAATAGGGTATTCGTAAACAAGAAGGATGAGGATGGGAACATAGTGAGAAACAAAGCAAGACTTGTTGCACAAGGATATCGCCAAGAAGAAGGTATCGACTATGATGAAACGTTTGCTCCAGTAGCAAGATTGGAAGCTATCAGAATCTTCTTAGCCTATGCTACATACAAGGACTTTGTGTCACCAAATGGATGTCAAGAGCGCATTTCTTAATGGTGATCTTCAAGAAACGGTCTACGTTGCTCAACCTCCGGGCTTTGTGGAGAAAGGAAAAGAGACTCATGTTTACAAGCTTAAGAAGGCTCTCTATGGTCTTAAGCAAGCTCCTCGGGCCTGGTATGAAACCTTATCCAAATTCTTGGTAGAACAAGGATTTGTGCGAGGCAAGATCGACACCACTCTCTTTATTCTCAAGCACAAAGGACATTCTCTGCTGGTACAAATTTACGTTGATGATATCATTTTCGGATCAACCAATGAGAAGTTGCGCAAGCGATTCGAAACGCCATGACCGGCAAATTTCAAATGAGCATGATGGGAGAACTCACATTCTTCTTGGGTCTTCAAATCCAACAATCTAACAAAGGAATATTCATCGCCCAATCCAAGTATGCTAAAGATCTTGTCAAAAATTTGATTGAAATAAAGAAACACATTTGATACACCAATGGTCGCCAAATGCAAACTTACAAAAGACTTACAAGGAAAGAAAGTTGATATCACCCACTATAGGGGATAATCGGATCTCTTTACCTTACCGCCAGACCGACATAGTGTATGCCGTTGGGTGTGTGCTAGATTTCAAGCATCCTCGTGAGTCACATCTTCTTGCGCCTAAAAGAATCATTATACGACGATACCACCAACTTAGGTATCTCGTATCCAAGAGAATCTTCTTTCAACTTGGTTGGTTACTTAGATGCCGACTATGCTGGTTGCCAAATTGACATAAAAAGCACCAGTGGAACTTGTCAATTTCTAGGAGATAGACTTGTCTCTTGGGCTAGCAAGAAACAAACATCCGTTTCAAACTCCACCACGTAAGTAATACATAGTCGCCGGTACATGCATTGCCAACCGCTGTGGATCAAACAAATAGCTTGGTAGACACTTACATCAAAGTAGCACGCCCAATCATGTGTGATAACACCTCAGCAATCTCTATCACCTACAATCCCGTGATGCACTCCAAAACGAAGCATATCGATGTTCGATATCACTTTCTAAGGGACAATGTAGAAAAGAGAAACATTAGCATGAAGTATATTTCAACTGACCATCAACTGGCAGACATCTTCACCAAAGCTCTAGAAGCCAACAGGTTTGCTTATCTAAGGGGAGAGCTTGGTATGCTTGACCCGACTGCTTAAATTTAATTTAAAATTAATTTTTCATTATAATATTTGGAAATTTCAAAATTAATTTTTTTTAAAATTTTAAGCAGACTTGAAAATTTATTTTAAGCAAACTTGAAAATTTCTTTTGCTGCACTTTGAAATTTTCTTAAGCGCCTTTTAAAATTAAAATCAAGAATTTATAAAGTCACTGGGAGAAAAGGTAAGCTTTCTAAACTTTAAGTTTTAGAGGGTCGTTTATAAAAATATTGAGGGACTAATTTCAAATTTGGTTGAGAAAATTTATGAAAAGTCATTTTTCTCTTTCCTAAAAGCCGTCATTCATTAAGTCTTGTCATAAAAAAGGCGTATGACTTAATGACACTTCACAAGTGTCTATGATCGACAAGCACGCCCTTTCTCGCTTATAAACCCTCAACCGCCAAAAGCTCATTTCACAAAACTGCTCTTTGCTATTCTCTCTCTCTAAAGCTTTCTTCTCTCTAAGAATTTCTGCTTCCTTTGCCCTGTTCGTTAGATTCGCTTCATTTTCATCTTCTTCTTCTGCAAATCTTCGGAAATGGTAAGAAATTTCTAACCCTAACTCAGTAATCACAGTGTAAGCTACGTTACGCACTTTCATCTGTGATTACGCCATTATTGACTGTTCATGTAACTCTTTGCTCCATATCACTTAGAACTTCAAATTATACTGTTCATTACTGGTAATATCTACTTATTACTGCTCACGAACTGTCGATTTTAGTATTCTGAGTTACATTTAGCCTGCATATGGCATTTCATGAGTTGTCCAGAAATTTCTAGGGCTTAATGCTTCACTTTGTTTATATTTCTAGTTCTTGAGTTTTTGCCCTAATTTCTGAAATGCTTTTAGGCTGGAACTTCTTCTGCATCTGCTATTCCTGAACATGCTCAGAATCCAACTGTTGAGATTCCAACTCTGCCCCCAACTATGTATCACCCGGGGATGTACATCGACGAACCATCTGTTCGTGCCTACGCCTCTGGAGTGAAGATAGTGGATGACCTGAACCAGTCTGGCATTCTGCCACTGTTCATGTTGGAGGATGAGGATTTCAGCTATCTGCTAGCTGAAGAATTTTACCAGAAGGCTATTATCAATGACTCACGGTCTTCCATCACGCCGTCAACCGCCAACGCCACCATCATCGCCTGCATCGCCAAAATTATGGGCGTGGAGTTCGATGGCCCTACCTCTCTCACAGACTACTCCGGGTCCTATATGCGTGGGGAGAATACTCCAAAGGAAGTTGCTGCTAAAATGAAGAGGACTTTGTTTGAAGACGACGTCTACTTCATCAGCCACTTGTTTGATAAGAGTCTGATATTCAAGAACGGCACCCACGACATTATGACTTCGCATCACTTGAGTACACGCTTGGTCATCCCGAACCTTCGACTAAGGGCACATTCTATTTGAGCCGCCAGTGATGCCGTGGAAGCCAAAGTCTCCCTGCGTAAGCGCCTTTTTGTTCGCTCTTCTCAACACTCTTCTTCGTGCAAACACACAATTTCATACCCACATCTTCGCTTTTGAGAAGAAGAAAGTTCAGAAGTCAATTCAATTCACCAGCACCTTCATCATCAACACTCTCAAGATGAAGAACGAGAAGAGAGTTCAGCAAGGTCTTCTCCCGCTCGTCATCGCTCATGCCTTGAACCCTCCTCCACCGAAGTTATCAAGATCAATCCAAACTACCGTGGATGCCCTCATGGCTGCAAGCCGAGCAAGAAGCTCTCCAAGGAAGCTGCTGCTGAAAGTTGCTCCAACAAGGCTGCTGATCCTGCTCCCTCCTCAACTCACAAAAAGAAGAAGAAGAACTCTTCTGCTGAGGAGGAGCCGGCCCCCAAAAAGAGGAAAGTTGCTTCTTCTTCAAGCACTGCTCCTGCTAACCCTGCTGGCCCCCAAGTTAGAAGGAAAAAGAAGACCGCCTCCATCCGCCTCCCACTCCCATGCCCGGCTGCCGAACCCGACGTTGTTCCTCCGCCCTCGCAAGCGTAAAACCAAACGTGTTGAACCCTCCGAACCTTTCATCCCTTTCTGCTCCACCTTCCTCTCCTATCACTTCTTCCTCCCTTCCTTTCGCCTTCAATGCCCCCTGGCCGCTGGGAGGAGCCCACTTTGAGCTAACCATCGCCCTTCCTCTCCTACTTCCTCTTCAACCCCTGCTGTTGTTGAGGAGGAGCCTTCTTCACCTGCTCCAAAGAAGAAGAAACGCAGACTTCACAAGAAGTCTGTGGCTCCAACACCATCTTCTCCACCCTCTCCATCTTTAGACACCTACCCTTCTACACCATCGCCTCCCATCTTCTCCGTAACCCATCTCCACCATTAATCCGTAATCCTCGCTAGCCATTGTACAGCCTCTCACACTCTTCTCCCTCTACCTCCTCTCCTTCCTTCTCCATGCCGAACACTTCTCTCCTCTTGCCCTCACATCTCTACTCGCTCTACCAAACCGCCTTTCTACCCGAATCTTCCCTCCTATCTCTCAATACATCACCCCCTCTCCATCTCTTCCGACTTATACCAAATTCTCTTTCCTTCCATCTCTTCTGCCACCCATTCCTTTCTATTTGACTTCTCTTCTATTTCCGACCTTCTCTACCCCTCTACTCCCCTTCCTAACTTCATTCTTTTACCTGACTATCCCTTTCCCTCCTACCTATTAGACGCACCTTCTTCCTCTTCTCTGCCTCTTCTTTCTCTGGCAGCAGCCTAGCCACTGACATTGAAGTTGATTCAAAACCTTCTTCTCCTCCACCTACAACCTCTCGCTAACCACCCCGCTTCATCTTCATCATCTCCAAACCCCTCATCATCCTTCACCAAGCCATATTTCCATCAACCTCAACCCTTCTCTACCTTCCACCGCGCCGATCCCGCCTTTCTCGATCTTCTTCGAGCTAACAATGACCACCTCGCTTAGCTCAACAAAGACGGTCTCATGGTATCACAGATCGAGGTGCTCGCCTATGGCCTCAACGCTTACTCATGCCACGATCTGACATCGGCAAGATTGTCGATCAATCGTGAACGACATCAAGCTTTCACTACTCACCTGTCCGGTTCAAGATCAACAGTTGCTCGATAGGCATGCCGCACTCTCAAGAAATCAAGATTCGTGGCCTCTTCAATGAGCTCAAGACCGGATAGCTCGCGCACAATTATTCGTCGAAGGGAGGTTGCCGATTTCACCGATCTTCGCCTTGTCAGGGCCGCCGAACATCGTAGGGTTGGTGCCATCAGGAGGAGAGGGCTACTCACTTTTTGAATCAAGCCCCGATTGAAGAACGTAACCGCTTCGAGAACGCCTAAATGACGAATCCGTAGTCCGGGTTGAGATTACTTAGAACGAAGACGCACTCATTTCAACCTATTCTCGAATCATGGTATTTAGTTCTCAGATCTTTATTTTTAAACTATGTCGTTTTTTGCTAAAACTTCGCTATTTAAACAATTGTTTAATCACGTGATGTCTTAAGTTTCTTTCAAAGTTTAAATTGCTTTATCTTGATATTATCTCGCTTTTATTTAAACTCGTGTTTAAATCAGACATGTTGCATGCATGCTTATCTCATAGATTTAAACATTGCTTACTTTAGTACTTGATGTTAATGCTTTTCTCTTGTAAGTACTTAGTCTAGCGTATCTCTACTAAGGCTTCTCCCGAGAGGCATGTCCGCTTCTTAATAAAAATCTTTAAGACATGTTATTTTCTCGGCATGATTCAAAGTCTACTAGTAGTCGAGATGATGACATCAACCAAATAGAGGAGATTGTTGATTCCTATTTCTAGATTTGGTTGAGTCATTCCCCGATTCTATTGTACGGCTAAAAGGTCAGCGCAGATTAGTGTGGCAACTGCCTTAGAATCAATTTGTTTAGAACTTTTAGTGTTAGTCTTAGGCGCGGTTTTGCTAGCCTCTTCAAAGCCTTGAAGAACAAAGACTTTGAAGTCGCTTCAAAGTCGGAAAATCAAATTTGCCAAATCACGAAATATTCGACACGTGTACACTCAACAAAATATTTTCGAAAATACCTAGTCATTTTGTCTTCATCGGATTTCACTTTCAAGAAGTCAACTCTACATGATGACAACTGCTCGTAATCTGCTCGAATCTCAAGACCGAAGACATTACCCGCTTTGGCTAAGAAGACTTTCCAAGCCGCAGCCTGCAAAAACCTTACTCAAATTGGGAATGTCCTCTCGCACACCGCATCTCCGATGATGGGCGTTACATCTTCCAAAGCGCCGAATTGCATTCAATAAAAGAACGTTGGACACAGCCACCCTGCCTCAGCCCAACGGTCCATAGATCTCTTCCCGGTATTTATTCAAGTTTTGAAGATTTGAAGATATAAGTCTTGCGCATTAAACTCTCAAGCTTCATCTTCAACACTCAAGCATTCAAGAGATCAAAAGACAAAGACTAACACTTCACCAAACTTTCTGAAGCTGCAGATCTACCATATTACATTTGTTTCACTTTCATTTAGTTTGTCTTTAAACTGTTTCTTAATTCGCACGTAAAGAGAACAATTAATCATTGATTGTCTCTCTCACCTTTATACACTTGGTTAAAAACTTATTTTGTACACGATCCATTAGTGATCTTACTCATAAATCTAGTGGATAAACAAGTGCACTTTTAAAATCCAAAGCTAACCACTTTGGTAGTGGATGTAGTACTATTCACGCATTTAACCACTTCAAATTCCTGTGTGCTTCAAACCTGTTTTATCATTCTCTATAACTCATGGTGCTTAATTGCTTCAATCTGACTACTTTATCAAGACTCTTTATAGTTCGATTCTATCTTGTTTCCGCTGCCTTAACACTTCTATTCAAACCTTTCAAAAATCTTTAAGTAGTGTTTAAGAAAAGTTTCATAAAAACACAACTAGGCTATTCAACCCCCCCCCCCCTTCTAGCCTAGATTGAGCCTATTTTGGGACCAACAGGGTGGTTGGGAGAGGGAGCTACAACATTATCTATGCTACTTCTACATGGTCTTATTTCTGATTTTGTAGTGCTATTGAGTGACTTTAGGTTAAATATTTCAGACTCAAGTTCTGTCTAGTTTTATTATAATTTAACTTTGAAATGCTTATGAATGATTGAATGGTTTTTATTACTGAATTTGTGCTCTCCTATTGACTTTTATTCTTCTCTCAGTTCTGGTTTTGGTATGTTAGTGTTTCAAAACTATTTTGCTAACGTTTTATTCATGCTGGATGTTAAAACACTGCTGCCACTTGCTGACATGTTATGCAATTAGGTTTTTGAATTTTGAATTGGCTAATTTTTGAAAATCCCACCGTCATCTCTTCTTGTCTTTGTCTTTCCTGTTTGATGTTGCCCACACTTTTCTCTCCACCGCTGCCAGCTTCTTCTTCTCCTGTCGTCATCCTCCCCCAAACCCTACTTCTCTTATTTGTAAGTCGGCATCCCTTTTCCTCCCACAGTCACTATCTAACTCCAAGCTTCCACAAACAACCTAATCGAGCACCATCCTCACCCTCCAGCCGTTGCTACTTCCAACCTCGCAGTTTGCAGCCCAGTGCATACCTAGCATTCTTGTTCAATCACCCATCACTCGAAGAGGTTGGAAAAGCAGTGATTGCAAAGTGACAATAAGCACAACAATGAACATTGCCCAACTTTTTTCTTGACGAGGATTTGAGAATTTGGACTGTCATGACATTGGGCAGGCAAAACATGCAACTATTGCTAAGCAGTATGAGCAAAGAAACAAACCTTGCGCTTACAATTCTTACCATTTTTACAAGCCTCCATACGATAACAAGTTGGGTGAAGCCAACATTCAAATACCCCATGTGCAAACTCACAATTCTCCCCACGGCTATAGCTCCCCCACCGAAACTCAGAACAAACGGTATCCAAATAGTGAAACCTCCTCAGATCCCTTCGACAAGCCTTCTCGCTGGGATGAGCAACGAACAGTAAGTCCAATCATGGCTACAACTACGAGTACAACGCCGAACCTTGAACTCGTACATACGAAAATGATCAGACGAGTAGGGGTCGGCATCATCGTCATCGTCAGCACCGATGTTGTAAAGAAGGTACTTCTGGAGAAATATATGTTTCTATCCACGAAATATGCACATTAACCCCTTATATTTTGGACATCCAAGGAATAGGAAAGAAAGATTTAACAAAGCAAACTCCTCTTTAAGATGTGTTATTAAAAGATCTTTTGGTGTTTAGAAGGCAAGATTTAAAATTTTGAAGGTTATGCCAGTATTCTCTTTCAAGACACAAGTGCTAATTGTGGTTGCAACCATAACAATACATAATTTCATTCGACGTGAGACACGCCTTGATGATGAAATGTTTCGTCACTATGAAAAAGATTGTCCATGTGATGATAATGATGATAGTGATGATGAACAAGATGCAAATCACAATTCAGATGGAGAGCATGAAGTCCCTGAATCGAACAATCGTAGAGAAGAAAATCATATGATGAATGCTTTTCGACAATCATATGATGGATGATTTTCAACAATCCTTGTTGGAATCTATTTGTAGTAGTTCTTATTGGACTTAATTTGAGATATTATTAATTTGGACAACTCCTTTAATTTTGGTTGGAATTATTTTCAAAATTTACTTCATCTTTATTTTAAATATGTATTTTGGATTAAATAAGTATGTAATTTTAATTTATATTAGTGTTATGAAATAAATACTTATATATATATATATATATATATATGAAGGGTCCCGGCCTGTGCCGACCTGGGACCCACAAGGCCGAACAAGGCCCACTTCTTCTCATGAGTCCTCCAATCACTCTGTGCCGAGCTGAGACCCACAAGGCCGAGCAAAGCCACTTCTTCTCATGAGTCCTCCAATCACTCCATGCCGAGCTGAGATCCACAAGGGCGAGCAAGGCCCACTTCTTCTCATGAGTCCTCCAATCATCACGCCGTGCCGAGCTAGCACCCACACTGCCGAGCCATATCGAGAGATGATCAGGTGCTGCCGTGCCGAAGTACTGGAATCATCGACGCTATTCCCAATGCGACACACACCCCAATAAAGTCATTTCACTGTAGTTCTGCCTCATAAACTGATCATACGACAAACGTACTGCTGCAGTCAAGCTACCTGCTCCCTGACGGACGCCCAACTCCCTGAATGAGTCACCTAATTCCGTGTCGTGCAAATGATGAAGGGCCGCCTAGATCTGCCCATGAAAAGTGGCCACAAAAGCTTCACGGAAAAAAATGCACCGCTCCAATTGGGTATAAAAGGAAAGTTGAAGACTACTAGAAGATGATCTGAGAAAAAAACAAGTAACTTAAGGATTAGAGAATCCCCTTCCATAGTGTCTCCCAGTATCCCGGAAAGACAGCCCAGAAAAACATATGTCTTCTTCGTCTCCTGTAAAAAGCTTGAATTCCTTTGTTCAGTTTAGTTTAGTAATAGTTGTGTTAATCATTGTAACCCAGGTGTTAGAGAGGGTTTGTTAATGTATGAAACTTTGATCAGCCAGGTATCCTATTACACGTATCATCTCCCACCATATTTTGTTCTCATCTCAGCATAAGACAAGATCACCGATTTGGCGTGATCAGTTTGGTTCCGTTGCCGGGAAACTCAACGATTGCTCTCATACACAAAGCTTTCAGTTCCTTCTCCACCCTCTCTTTAGCATCCTCCTACAAACAACTCCTTCTACTTAATTCACTTTCCAGAAACACCACTCATACAGACAACTGAAACATGGTGAAATCCAAGAAGCAGAATTCCAAAAACATAACCCCTGCCGTGTCCACTCGACCGGAAGAGCTGGCAAGACGGAACGAGGGAAAGGGCGACTCAAATCCTGCGCTCCCTACAGGGCAGGAGTCAGTCGCCCCATTACCCGAACTGTCCGCCAGGGCTCAAAGAAGGCTGGCGCTGGCCCAGCGAGTAGCAAGGGGAAAAAGCAAGGCAACCCCCGGTAGTGATCAGGAAGAGGGCCACTCTTTAGGCTCTGGAAGATCCGATACTCTCCTGGGAGCCGCCGACCCCACCTGAGATCCAAAACCACCAGAGACCCGGAAGAATTGGGTGACGAATATTTGTATTGGGAGAACCAATGAAACCTGCTCATGAGAATCCAAGAAGCTGAGGCCCGAATGCACGAACTACAGAGAGCAGCCTGGCCGCCTAAAAACGCTCCCTACCATTCACGCAGCACAAGACGCCGCCGGCCCACTTGCCTCTGGAGATGGCAAAGACCGGGGAGGCCGACTTACCTGTGCCGGTCAAACCCACGTCACATATAAAGGAAAGGCTGGGCCCGAAAGTCCGGACTAACCCCTTTGGAACTGGACTCCAGAGGGGAAGCTGCAGATCCGAGCTACTAATGAGACCTCGGAGTACGATCGGCGAGATGTTCCTAGCCGCCCAGAGAATGGCCTTGTTGGACGGCGAGCAACCGACTACTGCCACATCCTCCGTCCGAGCATCACCCGGGGCGATCAACTCCACCGAACAAGCAGCAACTGGAGGCAAATCACACCAAGGAAAAGGGAAATCCAGGTCGGCAAAGAGCCAACCCGAGGCAAAAAAGGAGGAACCCCGTAGCAGCTTTTTTGGGGAAGGAAAAGGTATGAGGCGAGACTACGCGCCTAGAGGAATTCTCCCCACTCAATGCGCCAATAGCTCACGTGATGAACGTCCTGCTCGCCGAAAATAAGATACATCCGCCAAACCCAATGCGGGCCCTAATTGAGCAACGGAATCCCAGAAAGAGATGCGCATTCCACAATGACGTGGGTCATTGGACGGAGGAATGCATCCAGCTAAAAAGAGCAATACATCGAATCATCAATGAAGGAGACAAGAGGTTCGAAAGAAGAGAGCCAAACCACCGAGCCCCAGCCCAGAGACCCCTTGAAGGCAGCAACACGCAGGACAAGCGACCTGTTATCAACACTATCCGCCCAGAGACCCCGAGCATTACCCAATTGAAAAACACAATCAACAGCCTCACCTACTCTGTCGAGTCCATGTTAGACAGTGTGATCGAGCGTGAAATCATTTTTCATGACGCCGAGCTGGCCACCAATGCCGTAGCCCGCACTCAACCATTAACACTCCAAGTCGGGATTCACAACAGTCTCGGTGAAAAAGGGTGCTAGTCGACACCAGAGCCGGAAGGGACGTACTATTTTACCCCTGCTTTCTTGCATTAGGTTTCGGAGATTCCAATCTAACCCCGTGCCACCTCTAGCTGGAAGGGTTCACGGGACACAAGGCCACGACCAAAGGAATGATCACCCTTAAAGTCGACCTCGGCAAAGGCGACACATGGAGGTGCGAGGACGTCAACTTCCTGGTCCTCGACCTCCCTTCCCCTTACAACGCTATCCTTGGCTCGCCGGCTCAAGCGAGTTTCCAGATGGTCGCATCCATGGCACACCAAAGAGTCAAGTACACCACCCCCAATGGTGTCGGAACTCTGAAAAACGATGCGAGGACCACTCTGGAGCACATCATCGGCGTCAAACGAGAAGCGGAAAGGAAACTCAAGGCCCGACGCCCTGAGGAAAGCATTGCGCAATGTATGACCAAAGCGAGCCAGGGGACAGGGTGAGGAACCCTCAAGTACATAGCAATCAACCCCAAGTTCTAGGGTCAATGACCCCAGTAATTTAGGGAAAGAAGAACCAATGGAGGTAGACAGCATGGACGCCAGGGATTTCCCGATTATGCAGCCATTAGAAGACGTGGAGGAAGTAGTAATCAATTTCGCCTACCCCGAGCAAAAAATCAGGGTAGGAATAGAGATACTAGAGCAAGAAAGGAGAGACATCATCCAGTTTTTAAGAGACAACACCGATGTGTTTGCATGGAGGGTAGAGGACATGGGAGCAATTAGCGAGGAGGTGGCCGAGCACAGGCTATCAGTAGATGCCGACTACCCTCCTGTCCAACAGAGGCCGAGATACTTCTCCCCCGAGAAACAGGAGGCGATTAGAAATGAGGTAGCAAAATTACTTCAAGCCAAGATCATCAAAGAAATCCACTACCCCACGTGGATCGCCAACGTGGTTATGGTGAAGAAGTCAAACGACAAATGGAGAATGTGCGTGGACTTCACCGACTTGAACAAAGCGTGCCCAAAGGATTGCTATCCCTTGCCAAGGATTGATCGCCGCCGATTCCATCTTGGGATACAAGGTCCCGAGCTGGCCGACGCATATTCCGTACCACCAAATCGATGCACAAAGATGACCAAGCAAAAACGGCTGTGAGAAATACCGAGCTCTTTGATCGCTACAACATGATACCTTTCGGCCTGAAGAATGCTGGAGCGACCTACCAAAGGATGGTCAATAAAGTTTTTGGAAGCCAGTTGGGAAGAAACATCGAGGCTTATATCGATGATATGGTGATCAAGACAAAGGAGTCGGGCCACGTGGATGACTTGCGCGAGACCTTCGTAACCTCGTGGCAAACAATATGAAGTCAACCCTCCAAATGCGCCTGGGGTTACAAAGAGGAAAATTTTTGGGCTATATGGTGAACGAAAGAGGGATTGAGGCTAACCCCGAAAAAATCAGGGCGCTGGCCGAGATGGATCCACCCACCTGTATTAAGCAAGTCCGTAAGCCGAACTAAGGATCGTGGCACCGGGAGGTTCATCTCAAGCCTAAAAAAGAGCCTCGCCTTTCTTTAAAATCCTCGAGCGCCAAGAAGTTCGCTTGGAACGAAGAATGCGACCTTGCTTTCAAGAAACTTAAAGAATATCTCAAGAACCCTCCTATGCCGAAAGCAGCCCCCATCCCCGCGAAAGATCATGTATCTCTCGACGTAAACAACGGCCGCCTCCCCGCTTAGAAGATGTAAAAAACAAAGGCCGCTTTACTATGTCTCCCACGCCTATCGACGCCGAGACACCTGCATACTCAACGTAGAAAAGATTATCCTCGTTGGTCCCGACCGCAAGAAAGCCGAAGCCATACTTCAAGGCCCACAAGATAGCAGCTACGCCGACCGCCTCACGAAGGATCCTCCACAAACCCGACGTAGCGGGAGAATGCCGAGATGGGCGCTTGAACTCACTCGAGTATGCTATCACTTACCTACCAAGGAAAGCGATCAACGCCAAGTGATTGCCGACTTCATTGTAGAAACCCTTTGGGGCCAACAGTGGGAAGGAAGCTCTACAGATGGAGCCTCGTCTCACTGGGAGATACCCTGGCCAAAGCCTTCCTCGCATCCCGACTCGACGCACTCATGGAAATATTTCAGGACGGGCCGCCAAACGAAAGCAAGGCAACGGGCGGCATTTTGATCGCCACACCTGATGGGGAAGAGATTGGTAAAGCCGTGAAGTCGATTTCTGAAGATCAAATATCGTGGCCGAATATGAAGCCTTGATTGCGTGAATCGAATAATTGACTCTCGAGATGGGGGCCACTAAGTCTCTACTCTTTAATGACTCCCACTGTCAGAAGCAAATTTTGGGGAGTATGGTGCTAATCACCCCACGATGAAAGCACATGTGAACTCGCACTCTAACCTCGCAAATTTTGAATACTGAATTGCTCCAAATAAGCCGAGACAACAACGAAAGCCGACACTTTAAGACTATCCTCCAAAGGATCCCGCCGAGATACCAGCGGCATGGCCTGACACTACAAGAAATATGAGTATTTGGGATTAAAAAACCGTCCCCATACTTCCAAAACCGTCAAAAGGTATTTGGGACTAAGATTGGGACAGCCTCCCTCTCAAATACGAGGGTGCCAAAAACATTTGTCACGCCAAAACCGTCCCAAAAAGTATTTGTCACTTAAGGCGACGATTTTTCATGGCTGCCCCGACCGATGAGTATTTGCGACGTTTAAAATGCCGTCCCAAAAAGAGTATTTGGGACGGTTTTTCAGCCGTCACAATTACATTTAGGACTGTTTTTTTCCCTGGTGTCCCAATTACATTTGTGACGGTTTTTGGGACGGATTTTCTCACTCTCAAATGCATTTGGGACGCTTTTTGGGGATGGTTTTTGCCCCGCCAAATACATTTGGGACGGTTTTGGGACGGATTTTTGTCATCCCAAATACTTTTTGGGACGTTTTTTGCCCTCCCAAATACATTTGGGACGGTTTTTCCTATTGTCTCAAGTACATTTGGGACGGTTTTTCTTGCCCTCGCTATCACATTTGGGACGGTTTTCTTGCCTCCCAATTACATTTGGGACAAGCTCCTATCCTCCCAATTTACATTTGGCACTATTTTCCCTCGCCTCCCAATTACATTTGGCATTGTTTTTCCCCTCCGAATTGCATTTGGCACGATTGTATTTGCCCTCCCAATTACATTTGGCACGCATTGTACTTTAAGAAAAATACTAAACTAACCCACCATTTGGTGTGTTGAAATAATCAATCCACCATACATTATTAAAAAGGGAACAATTGCAATTTTGAAAATACCTACACAAAGTTATACTAGTAAATTAATTAAGAAACACAAACTCATAAACATATATCAACATATCCAAATCAAAAGCATTAGCACATATTCAAAAGAAAACTACGAATACCTACACAAAGTTATACTAGTTAATTAAGAAACACAAACCCATAAAGTACATATATCAACGTACATATCCAAATCAAAAGCATTAGCACATATTCAAACGAAAAACCGCGAATTTGTAGCATCATCTCGCTCAAAAACAAAAGAGTCGACGCATCCCTAGAATTTGCTAGCTCACGCTATCCATCGAAGAATTGGGAAGGTTGATCCGAGCCTATAATAAAAATAATATAATAAGCAAGAATTCCACAAAAAATTAACGCACGACTCAATGAAAGGGTGAACATGATAAGGGTATACCCGACCTACACTAGATCCAGCCGCCGCCATTTCCAGGCCGGACGTGGCGACAATGGCAGAGCCCATGTACTCCATTAAGCGCTTGCATACGCTCAACCTTTCAAGTGTCTCCATTTGTGTCTTTTCAAACTCCCGTTGTTTCTTCAAGTACTGAGATGCTATTTGCGCTACCTTAGCTTCCACTAGCTTATCTATTACCTCTGAAGAAGGTGTAGTTGTTGAAGATGACCGAGCCCCCAAAATATGACGAGGAGATGGTCCGTAACCAAAAGTTCTCACACGCCCATGTCCATCGGGCCCCATGAGTTCAACAAAAACTTGCTCTTTATAAGCTTCCGCTCGCTCCTCTTGTACCTCGCTTAGCTTTTCACCATCCGTTCCTAAAAACAAAACAAAAACAAAAGTATTTTTTATACGTGAACATTAAATTAATGAAACCATATAATAATGAATTTTTTTAATTAAACTACTTACAACTAGGCTTCTAGTATCATCGTGAGGTATGCAACCATCCTTTTACTGTCTTGATGAACACGTTAGCACGCCGAAGTATCTTCATTGTTCGCACTCATCTAATAAGTACACAAGGTGAACAGATTTCTTAGGCAAAACAAAGACATCAAATTACCAATATGCAACGCAACCAAGTCCATGTATTGATCATAATATGATACCGATTTCTAAACTTCTTTACCGACATTGGATCTCAACATGGAATGATTTAGAAGTCGCTATTGAAATTCTAAACATTAAGTAGAAATGAGATGCATATCAACATTGGTCGAGAGTTTTGATTGTTCTTTAGGGAAGTATTAGTATAGGTTGTTAAATCAGAGGTTCTTAATTATTGTAATTTTATAAAAAAAATGATATTTATCGATAAAGAAGATAATATAAATTGAATGGAGGGCAAGAAATCTACCTTACAAAAAGGAAGTGAAAAACAATATGTAGAGCTAAATTACCCGATAGCATTTATCCTGTTGACAACTTCATGCTCAAGATCATATGAAAAATATCAACTATATCAAAAACTTAATAATTCTTGACACGTGGGTCGTTCCTACCTACACCCATGCAATCTTTTCAATCATCCATTTCAACTTCCCAATTATTTTAAAACTCATCAAAGTTATCATGCATCCTTCTTCTTTCTTTTTTTTTTTTTTTTTTTTTTAATAACAGCTTTCACCATCAAAGTGAAAGACAAAACATCCTTAATCGATAATCAAGACAAGGTGTTTTACAAACTTGGGAAACAAAAGACTTAATAGACATTTTAACAATGCATTGAAACAACACTAGTCTTATAAGGATTAGCATCATTAAGCCTTAGCTTCAATATGTGTGCTGTTCATCTTTAATCCGTACATGAACACCTAGATGGCATAAGCAAAAACATATTTCCATCATCTCAGAATCGATTTCAAAAGAAACATGCTCACCCATTTAGCAACAATGTTATGATGATAGATAGACATTCTCTAGCTTTTATCATCTAGAGCAAGAACCCCATTGGCATATAAATAATATTACGAGACACACTTCGGATTGATATCGCTACTTCTTTAGTGAACCTTTGATGAGAAGCAAGGTAACTTCTTTGAGGATCAGACCCTCATTTCAAAAACTAATACAGAATTCATTAGGCTGTAATCCATGTAATGGGCTAAAGATTAAATGATTGATACATACAATAATCTCGTTTGATGTCAAGCTAATCAGAATACATTCATGGTATAAGGCTACCAACACAATATCCTACTGAGTAATAATTAATGGAAAGCAACAATATCATTAGATGCTAAAAGACTAATTAAAGTATTTTATACGTAGAATGAATAAAACCCGAGAGTAGACTATCGGCTTGAATAAACATCTCGAAATCGGAAACATCATAGCACTAGGAAGAGACTTACATGTAAATAAGACAAGGATCACATCACAACCATTCTAAATAAATATGACAACTTTGGAGTGTGTAATGGTTTCAATTTTATAACATAACATTCATGAAAAATGGATTTCTATATAATGAATAATCTGTTCCAACTCCTCATGACGTAACAACACCCGAATTTCTTCCTCGTATAGACCGTACTCGCTTTTGTTTCTAAAATTCTTATTTCAAGGCTTATGAACCACAACAAATGATGAAATTAATGTCATTTGACTTTAACCAAAGCAAATGATACATTATACATGTTAACATTTCCGAGACATTGACATCACATGTTTCCCATAACTGTCTTTTCTATTAGAAGATTCACATCTTTACTCGCACTAGGTAAATGACTCATCATTATTATTTGCACCCTTATGGTTGTGAAAGTATCATTAAAAACTCAAAAAGTTTACTCTCGCTCAAATTCCTCTTGTTTTTTAGTAGATCCTCGCGTGAAATTACACATGCACTGGGAACACTTCACACTTACCATAAAAGAGTATTATCTCCTAAGCGAAGCTAGTCTTGCACCGGCATCTTGATCAAATTGCCTAAAATAGCCCCGATACATTGAAAAGGTACTCCTAATCTATCGTGTGAAAGAATCAAATATTGATAGGGGCTAAAAGGATAAGAACAGATGCATATAATGGGGTAGAAGATGAGCTTTACCGATTATGGAAATTTAATAACGAGAGTGATTCAATTGACAAAAGAAAAACTATTTCATTGATCTTCATCTATAGGATGCTCGCAATCTAGTGTCATGTATGTATTCAAGATGTATAATAGATTGTCGTAAAACAAAGCAAAGCAAAGCACCATTGTCAATTTCAACCGCACGGGTACATTGAGTATGCACGACTGCCTGGTTGGAGCTAAGTTTGATCCGATAAGGTGGTTGGAGGAGGAAAAGGCGCTCATCTAAAGGTGTATTGATAAAATCTAGTAATTAAGAGGATCCCGATTCACCTCTACCTAATGTGTTGCTTAATCGATGCGATCCGTAATCTTGATCTAAGTAGACACAATTCCAATTACTAATCATTGTTATATTACTTTTCTTTTTTTATTAATCATTGTTATTTTTCTGCCTTTTAACTTAGCACATCTTACTTACTTATGACCAATGTCATAGATTGTGTTCCCCGCCATTGTTTTTTCTCACAAAGAATAATTTCATGGAGAACAACCCCGAAACTATAAACATCTCGATTTTAGGGTAAGATGACCTATCATTGCATATTCTCGTGCACAATATCCATAGGTTCCCATCACTCTTGTAGAAACATGGGTCTTATTCCCAACGAGATCCGCTTTGACCAAGCCAAAGTCGATAACTTGGGATTATATTCTTAGTCAAGTAAAATATTCAAGCATTTTAAATTATGATAAATAACAAGAGGGCTAGCTTTGTTATGCAAATACTTCAACCCCTTTCCGTAACTCCGTAGCTATTTTCATTCTTGTGTTCCACCAAGTCGCCTCTTTATCGGGTGGAAGGTCCGAAAATGCAAGCACAACTACAATCATAAGATGCCATGAAAAAGGCACTACCGAAACCTTCTCGGAAGTGTCATTGGGCATTAAGGCTCTTCTATTACACTAAAAATGAATTCGAAAAATGTTCTCTACATTTTTAGGTGTTTGGTAGTTTGTGGAAATGAATCATGTGTAAAACATAGTCACTAGAACAATTTTTACAAGTTCAAACATAGAAGCAAGTCTCACAAAATATCTTATATAGACAACTTGTACTCATATTTACGACTTTCGGATCATAAGCTACTTGTGCCCTTTCACAAAGAACATCTTTTCTTGCTACCGTGAGACTTTAGTCACCAATTATGATATATACATATATATCAATATCTTTAAATTAATAGCCAAATAAAGAAACCGGTAAGCCGATGATAATCGTGCGAAATGAGAAAAATCTTTGTCATAGCAGTTAAATATCACCAAAATATAGTTCAAACACATTCTCAACCTTCATTTCTTACTTAACAAAACCCGTAGAAACATCTATTGTAAATCTTTTCTTATAATGTTATACATTTGTAGATGATGAGAAGTTTAGTTATTAACTCTTAAGTTATCTCTTCAAATTGCTATTGTAGTTTTGATGTTGGAAATTGGTTGGTCGGATATAGAAGTGATAATAGTGAAAATTATCGTTAAGATGTACATCTCAAAGTCAATATATTCACTAACCGTAATACAACCCGAGAGTTTGAACCTTCATTTGCCTAGCCTAGCAAGGTTGCTTATTTAACCAAGCTTAAGGTGAAATTCTGTGTTTGTTCATCTTACAAACCGAAAGTCAAGTTTGTGCTCCAAGCCTAAGTAGTCTGTTTTCCAAAAGTAAAAATGTACCCCTAGTCTTTAGTTGTCTTTCCGTATTTTGTGAGCCGATCGGAACAAGCTACCATCCGCTCGCTGCAACAATGTAAACTAGATCATAGATGAGTTGATCAGAACAAGTTACCATCCATCTACGCACTTTCAACATGAAAGAACTAGAACTATAATTCCCAAGATTCTACGTCCATTTTGTAAATGGAGAAAATAGTCCAATTAGTGGAAAATATAAAGATTACAAGTTCCCATTCCACATTACGAATTACATGCAAGCCAAATGGTATTATAGATGGAACTAGAAGAGCTCTTATGTTTTTTGCTTTCAGTGTGTTGCAAATAGACATATTTAATGTTTATAATCGATTCAAAGAAAGAGCATATTACCCAAAAACAATTATACACCTTAATCATCTAAGGTATCTTCACAGGAATAGTGCATTACCAAGTGTTGAATGGTTGCTTTAGGTTTTAGGAGACTCGTGAGGGAACAGACATTACCAAGTGTATAAAGGGAAGGAGCTTGTGGTCCCTTGGGAATAAAGCTCTAAAGTTCGTGATCACTTTGTGGAGTATATGACTTCGAGTTATGTGTTTGTGCTTTTCTTTGGCAAGTCATTTCCCATCGGCAATACTAAGTCCTGTTTTGATTTTTGGAGGTGACATTTTCTTTCCTAGTTTGTGGATCCCTCATTTGTACCGATGTGCAAATTTTTTCCCTATTTCTAGGTGTCGTATCATTTTTCCATTTGAAGTAGGACTAGGAGAAGAAGAATCAAACGGTGGACAAATAAGAAAAAGAAACAAACAGACTGTCACTTAGATTAGATCATGCTAATGTTGTAGTTATACAACTACATCATTCTCTCTTTCAATAGGATCCTATTGAAATTGACTCATTTCCTACTTATTGATTTAGAGCAAGCTTCCTTGTGAATCACCAACCTAGTGAGATGGAACCTTCAAGGCCATTGATTAAGCCACCACCAATCGGCTCGTTCTCCCAACCATTGATTAAGTTGTGCTTTCGCTTTTATTTTTAAAGTAATGAGAGGCCTTCCTATCTCATCTATCAACACAACTCATTAAAAGTCAATACATTGGCAATATTTTTAAGTCCATTCTAAGTCCCACAATTAATAGTTCTCTGCTTTTACTACTCTTATTAGTCCATTCTAAGCCCCACAATGTCTAGGCTTTTACTACTTAGATGCCAACAAGAATAAGAAACTTTCAAGGTCGTAGGGCAAAAGAAAAGTATTTTCATATACAAAAGAAATGAACTCAAGGACCTCAAAGACCAATTTCCTTAATAGATGGACTAATAGGGATAGCTGAGAGCACACTTTTAACCTATATGAGACCTTATTTAAGGTCGGTTGTTGCATTTTGGTAAAAAAGAAGAAAACAGTAGCAATTGACTAATAGAGTTACAATTCTTGAATATCGATATCTAAGCATGCTTGCTAGGTCCAACTCCATACATGCCGAGGTAAAAGCAATAGGAAAGAGAACTAAAAATACCTCTTGAAGTGCTAGTAAATTGTTGACTATTAAACTAATGGCTTGCCAAGTGAAAGGTAGCTAGTGAAATTTGACCGCATAAGCAAAGTAAACCTCAAAACATGATAGCCAATCAATAACGGGAATATCAAGGATCTCAAGTTTCATCTTCAAAGGGAAATTACTCGTACCAAGAAAAGAAAGAGAGTGAAAATATTACCTTAAGCGAAGGTAAAAGACAATCGATTCCCCAGGATCTAATTCATACCGTAAAGGCGTTGTTTCCTCGAGGTTATGTTCAAGACATTCCTAAAGTGACTACCTTTTTCCTACATAAAAAATTCCAATGTTAATGAAAGTCAATAACCCAAGAAGATTATAGAATCTGTCTCAAGGTGAGAAAATCAAGTAAAAAGTTCTTTGTCTCAAC